>RXPK01000266.1:43679-474019 GCA_004143645.1 Protaetia brevitarsis
GTCGTTTAGCTGTAATGGCTACTTTTTTGGACGGTCTGGCTGTTCTATCTTTAGGAAAAGATATACACAAAATTCCTTTTTAAGCCACGTGCAATTGATCTTGACTTAGATTCGTCTTGTTACACATGGATCTCAGCCAATCAGATGGTTTTTGGACGGTATTATGAGTGTCTGATGTCCAAGAAAGTAATTTTTAACTAATTTTTATTTAAAGTAAAAAAATCTTGTGCCATTTGGAGGTTACTTTTACTGCTGTATTTCACATTTTTGAATTGTACCGTCTTCTTTTTATCCTCAGTAGTCTTGACTTCAGCCTCCCCCTCTAGGTTTCTGCTTTTATTCTTAGCGGTCGTACACTGTAAAAAAAGTTGCAGTAAATTACATGTAGAAATCTTGGTAACAAAGTTGCCTACCAATTTTACAGGTAAATTTGCTTCATAAGGTAAATTTCTACCATCTAGTGAATTTCACATGCTGATGTGTTTTTCAAAGATTTTACTGTAAAATTCGTATGTAATATTTATATGAACTCTATATTTACCGAACACAAGTAATTTTCATATGTTTTTTATAAAGAGAGCAAGTAACTTATTCCAATTCTTTTATAGACCTAATAGTCATACTGAATCGCTCAACCAGGATCAAAATGGAACACGCTTACGCGAACTACGATTGTTTGTGACGTACATGATATCATTGATCCAATAATAAGTTCGACAAACGAATAAGAATTATCTACACGCAAGATAAATAACCCAATAACCCAATCACATTGTCGGCGTATGAATTTCGTATTTTCCATATCTATGGTTTTACCCGAAAATTTCAGTTAAAAATAAAAAATATAAAACTCCTTCATATTTGTACAGTAAACATTATTAGTTACTATAGTGAAATTACTTTTTAAAGTGCACTAAATATCCCAAAAAATTGTCAATTTTACACTTTTAAGTAAATTTTGAGAGTAATACAAAATTGCACATGTTTTTTCCTGTATTTTCCTTTTGAATTTTTGTTACAATCTTAAACTTACTTGAAAAAAGCTATAAATTTTTACGAAATTTCTTTTTCATGTTAAATATCCTAGAAAAACATGTAAAACAGAATTTACATGATTTATTGTTGGTAAATTCGCAACGTTAATTACATGTATATATTCCTGATTTTACCATGGCAAAATTACTGTAATTTTTTACAGTGTATATCTTAGATCTTTTAGTGTCACGGCGACGTGATCTCTGCTCGGTCCACGTACCTTCCTCCATTTTCCTGTGCCTTCTCAGTTTCCTGATTTGGGCGCCATTTGGTTGGTATTTCTATAATATCTTTAAGCGATCAGATTGATGGCATTTTTCAATATACAATTAATATATTTTTTTTTATAATATGCTTGTCAAAGCAGCAGGAACCTTACCTTTGGTCTACTTTTGGTTTAAAATTGCTTAGGTCTTCGAAAAATTAATTAAGTATAAATTGGATGACTATAATTGCATAAATTAAACATTTGGCCAACATTAAAATATGAAAATCTGAACGTTATAAGGAGGTTAAAGGAAGAACATCTTACGATGATTTAGCCTTTTTGGCATATATGAGCTTAATATGTATATGTATATGCCAATAAATGCTATTATTATTATTATTATTATTATTATTATTATTATATTTGTAAGATAGTTTTCGTCTTATAGGGAAATTGCTCATGTGATTTGTTGAGGTTTTTTGGCAAGTATAAAAGGATTTAGAGTACCCAAAGGAGACCAGAATAATAATAATAGGTAATTCTTAATGACAGAACTAGTGATAATAAGAACTTGTTGGATAAGACTACAGATAAGTTCTATAATGGGTTTCAAGTGTTTGCTTATGGGTAAATTTCTACTTAACATAGACATATCATTTTTTGAGAATTGTTTACAGAACGTTGACCATCGCATCCTATAGTATTCATCAAAATGTCTTCGCATTGTGCGTGAACTAATACAGAAGCAAATTCCCGCGCCGGCTAGGTTGGAAAGCTTTTCACTGAATTTCTTCCTTGCATAACCGACGTTTTTTATCTTGTGTAACTTCACCGGGCGCATTTGCGTGTGAAGCTGATATAGGAGAAATGCGGACGGTCCACCTAGTCATTCTCGTTCCGTTCACGGAGATCGATGTTTGTTTACTTTATACGTCCGAGTAGGTCAGTAACGTTTTAACCGTCCGATCGCGAGAACCTGCAGGTCGCCACCTCGCTATTATTGCTCCTTTCGCTTGATCGTTTGCACTACCGCACCAGCTACTATACGAAGCGTTACAGTTTCGCGCTTTCGCGAGTTTATGTTCGAGGTATTTGTAGTGGATTTTCGACTTCGGTGGGTTAATTGGATTTTCGAATAAATTGAGGTAAACTTTCAACATCTTTTTTTGTTTTAAATTATAGGGATTACGTAAAATATGATTTTCTAATAACTCAAGATTGCAAATTTCACGCTTAATGCGGCACTAAATCGTAAAATACTTTGTAAGTATATAAAAATAGCGCTAAAAACATTTGATTTATTAAATATTAATATTTTACATTTAAAGTTAAACAAAAATTAGCAGTAAATTTAATGGAAATGCAAAATAAATTAAACGCTCAAAATTAAAAAAAAAAAAATTAACAATGAAATAAGAGTAAGAACCTACATTTTACGTCAAGCTTGTATTACCCTTGAATTTATTCATTGTTATTGTTAATAATAATAATACAGATATGTTACTCATACCCATGTCAAAAACAAGTTGTTTGCCATTACATTCTTTACATAAATTTTTTAAATTTTAAAATTTTTTAAATGTTGGTCAATTTCCTTGAACATGGCCGTTCAACTCCCCATTATTATACGAGATTGTATTTTTCTCCTTACCTTAAGATGTGTCACTAATTCATTCATGTATATCTATATAAAATTCTTATTTTCTCTTATCGAATTTATGTTGAGGTTACATATTTTCTAATCATAAGTGAATTTGCGTGAGTATTTTTACCTCTTCATGATGGGGATTCGCTGTTAATTTTTTGTTCTTATATTAATCAAATCCATTGATTCCAGTTTTAATTTTTTTTGGAATAGGAAATAAGAATTCATGAGGTGGGTATTTTTTGAATTAAGCACGGAAACTTTACCTTCGATACTTGCTTATTAGATCTGTTATAAGGAATGAGCAGATTGTCGGCATTCCGCAAAAAGTTTGTATCTTCACACATTTATCTTCCTTCTTCTAGAAAATAGCTAGATGAATCAAGGCCAGTCCGTTAGTATTAACTACTATACAAGTGCAGTATATTTCATTAGGAGTTATAAGATTTGAAAATTCATTATTTTTGAAAGGTTTTAGCTAATTTACTAATATCATATCTACAAATATTTTCAATTTCGAACACGAAATTGCAATATAATTTGGAGTAAGCCATTAAACATGTGCAGAAGCACTAATTAATTGATTAAATGCAGAAAAAATGCTGAAAAATTACATACAAATCTCACAATTGACAGACATGTATGTTTCATCTTTGCTAAGGCTATTCCATTCATTATTCATTCAACGTAGGGTGGCACTTGATGTCCGGCAGTTTAAGCTTGAAGCTGCTCATTCTACCTCCCTATGATTTCTCTTTATTTCCACTCGAAACAGCTTGGTGTTCTCTATAAAGCCCAGTATCTTGCCCAGTGGAAACTTGAGGACCTTCGAGGGCTCCAATAGATCTCTCCCGAAATATTTCTGCCTGAGTACCTTTAGTTCCTCACATGTGCAGATTACATGTAAACTCGTTTCCTCCTGTAGTTCGCATCTTCTACACCACGGTTCGCTTACACGGCCTGTGTTGTATAGATGCTTTTTCAGAGGGCAGTGTCCAGTTACCAACCCAGTAATGGTTTTAACTTCTTTCTTACTGCGCTTGTGTAGGTTATCAGAGAAACTACCATCCCCATCCCCTATCAGCGTTTTGGTATGGAGTTGACCTTCAGTCGACCTCCATTTCTTTGTACTTTCTTTATCTAACCAGGTCCAGATCTCCCTTCTTGCGGAATCCTTAGTAATCCCACATACGGGCTCTGGACCCATGAAGTGTCTTTTAGAGTCCTCCTTGGCTAGTTCATCGGCTATTACGTTGCCCTTTATATCCTCATGTCCCGGCACCCAAATCAGAGACACCTTGTTGTCTCGTGCCAGTGCACTGAGGGATTGTTTGCAGTCCCTAACTAGTTTTGACCTAGTTACAGGGTTTGAGACTGCCTTAATGACTGTCTGTCCTGGCTGTCAGTCATTATATTAATTTTCCTCCTCATGTATCCCCCTTTTGCAATCATTTTTGCACAGGCTGCAAGTGCGAATACCTCTGCCTGGAAGACCGTTGTATTTTTCCCCAGGCTTGTGAATATCCTTTGATTAGGACTGGCCCCACAAATATCGGCTCCTGTCCCCTGGCTGGATTTGGATCCATCCGTGCACCAGTTTTCGTTAGCAGTGATCTCACTACGTGCCTGGTCTCTGTTCGGTATGGAGATTTTCACCTTTTCAGTGAAGATAATTTCGGGTACCATGCTGTCCGTGGGCATTTGTAGCAATGGCCCATCCAGCAACGTGCCCGTAGTATAAGTTGCTAAGGCTAATGATGTCGCCAAGTGACACTGACGGAACCCTAGGCAAAGACGAAACATGCATTCTGTGCAATTGTGACATCTGTATACATTTTTTCGACATTTTTTTGCATTTCATTAGAAGTCCAGAAAAATAGGCTTTTCACGTGCGCCTATGGCAACTCAAAAGTGCAGTTGCAAAGTCAAGCAAGCACGGGAAAAGCATTTATGGATGTGTAATGAACGACTTTTTTCATTATACCTCTACGAAAACAAAATATAAGTCATAAAATACACCTACACGGAAAAACCAATTCGCTCAAGACAACAAAATAATTTCAAACAAATTTTATCATGAAAATTTAGTTAATCCAACAAAATATTTCGTTATTTCAAATAAATAAATATTTAACTCAATATTTACTTAACTTAAACAAAATTTGGTATTATCAAATACATAAATCGGTTTTTCAGTGTACAGATTTTTAGGAGCTTTTATTTGTAAACGTGAATCAATACATATTTAGCTATATCTTTAATTTTTACTAAATGAAATACTTATGTTGCCATTTGTATTATTGTAAATGTGCAATCCTTTAATAGCTATTTCACTTTGTAGAAATGTAGTTGTTGAAGTTAAAGGTACTACTTAGTATGCCCGCATGAGAAAATTTTCCTATATGGGCGCACATGAAAAGGCTATTTTGCGTACACTAAATATGTAACTAAAGCATTTTAAAGATGTATAATGAAAAATGACTTTTTGCTGGGAGCTTTTCTACAATAAAAATTTTTGAATCAAATCAACAATTTCACAATTCCGTGCGCATAAATAATTGGGTAGAAAATATTAGTTTTCGATTTGTTATAAAAAATAATAGACATAAAAATTTAGCACTAATAACTTCACACTAATTATCGAAGATCTGAATCCTTTGCTGACAAAGGATGGCTAGCTGAAACTACATCAACGTATTTTTTTAATTCTTTATTATTATAACAATATCTCAGCAATGTATTTTTACGTTCACCTGGGTATAATTCAGAAAAAAAAAATGAAAACCTCTTATTAAAGAATTCGAGGACATAATGTCAAGCAAGTTCAATAGAGCATCCTAAAAATACTTAGAGAATATTCTATTGAACTTGCTTAATATTATGTCCTCGTTCGAAGGATTTTCAAAAAGTCTTCGAGTTGTCTTCCTGTCATTTGAGCTATTATACATAGGTTTTGGATGGCCGCCTATCAAACCCATTTCCAAATGGAAAGCATCTTAGATACATACTTGCTTTTCCGTTTCTTTATCTTTTACACAACACGTTTGTCAGTCAAAACGAACGTTTCACGTTGGCTGATAAACTAAGAGGATGTTGTAGCTTATTACCAAAGAAGAGCATCGTTCAGGTTCTGGGCAAAAAATAGTTTTTGGTTTACTCTCAGTGCATAGGCTCTTTGTTCGTGAAGGCATGCGGGTTACTATTCAATACGATGTAAAATAGTAATTAATTTCATCGGTACGTCCATGTATTTCCGTTGCACGTGTTTTTCGATCGAAGTTTGTTTATCTGATTTTTATCGCTTCAGTCGGCCAATTCAATTTCTGCACGCTTGTTCGCTATGAGATATCGGCTATTTCTACGGGTTATAACAGTAGGCATACGCAATATATGCAAAGAGCAAACGAAACGGTTTTACACTGTGGGACTAGGAGTTGTATATGTTTATATACAATCTTTATAAATACTCCTCGTATCCTGGTCACGCTATGCGCCTAAATAACGCTCTTCACTACTTGTCACACGTGAACCTTTTTGTGGCATGCATTATTATTGAATCTTTTAATGCATTAAAAAAATCCTTTCTAGATAAAGCATTTCATATTTGTCTAATATTTGGACGTTCTTTACGCTACTTTACTTTCTAGTTTCTTTATCAACGATTAGGCATTTTGGTAGTTACCTAAACCCACTGACTATTTCCTTTTAATTAGTTTTAATTATGACTGCTAATGTTATTACTTATAGTAATTAACAGTATCCCAAATAGCTGAGTTTAATAGTTGCAGACCTGTTTTGCTATTTGAGTGCAACCTATCTAGCAAAAAGGTTCAACTTCTAAAAATGAAATTCAGCCTCTTCTTCATGAGATAATTGGATTTTTCACATATCTCCCATAGAAGGCCAGCTTTGCACTTTTTACTTACCTCTTTGAAATTTATGCATTCCCAAACTACCTTAGAGCTGATAATCAACATAAGATAATAAAAACCAAACGAAGTTAGCACTTCACAAATGCTTCTATTAAATACTTGCGACCGGCTTCGTAAATACATAATCAAAAATTGTAATTAAATTGTGTGAAGTTAAACCAATTGAAGCATGTATTACTAGATACCTAAAAAAAAAATTGTTAACTCAAGTTCTACTTTAACGTGCTCTGTTAGCCCAAAATATAAATTTAAATATTTTTTACAATTTTAATTTTACGTACTTAGTAGTACATGCTTGAATTAATTTCACTTCACTCGATTTCATTACCATTTTTGAGTATGTTTTATCATTTAAACAATTCCTCGATTGGGACTGTCAACTTATTACTTAATTTCCCAGTGCTGATGATGTATATTGTAGTTTACGTAAACCGGTCGCAGAGATTTAATATGTAATTTTGTTTTAATTATTCTATGCTGATAATGACTTTACATAGAGTCAACTCCAAATATTATGGTAATCCTGTGTCTTCAGAGTTTCTATCAATATTTGAACTAGAGGAATTCTTTGGTAGTGCGTACTGTCGAAGAATACTCCAGCATTTGCTCAAGCTCCGTAGATTTGGTTCAACGCTCATATACTCCTACTCGAACTTAAAATTAATTTGTCATAATGCAACCCAAATTTCTAAAGAAAAACATTTCAACATATTTTGAAATATTTTTTGTCAATAAGATTCTTTTTCACTTCGATTATCATATGAGGTTTCTATTTCATTGGGATGTATGTTTGGCAATTATAGGAAGTTAAAGCTATTGATCGGATTCCTAATTTTAAGATAAATATTAAAATATGTGTGTTGTTAATCACAGGTAAGCTTACACAAACCAACAAGTGAATCAAAAATTTATTGCTTCAAATTTCTATAGATTGAGAAAAAAGTCAAATTTTAATTAGCAAACAAATAAGTATGACACACATGTTGAATAATTGCCACCACGTGGAAGATCTGATTCGTAGCTTTCTATATCTTTGTTACTTCCTCATACTGTTAGATGTGCTTTTGCATTTCTGGTATATTTACGTATATTCAATTAATAAATTAATATTGTGTACGATGTTTTATTAGTTTCTGATGTTTATATTCAAATAGAACAGTGTACTAGCTATACATTGTACTTTTACTCTTTACATCACCAAACTTTCGATAAACAATAAAAACAGGAGAAATTTGTCCAATATTAAGCAGGTAAATGTTCAGTGAAATTCAAGGTGAATTAATATATAATTGTTTGTTTGTTTATTATGTTAACAAGATAGTAAATATTATTGCTGCGAAGAGCGGAAAATTAATTACTACGATTTGTAAAACATCATTATCAAGAGATGAAGCTGTTTAAAATGCTTCATCATATGTGGAGTTTTTTTTTAATTAAATTAGTGCTAAATTTTAATAGATAATTAATGGTTTTTTGATGATGTTTTAGTTTAAAGTGATTAAAAACGTTATATATGGGTTAATTAAAAATTAAGGTATTTGTGTAGTAACTAAGTTTTCTACACCAGATTTATTTTTAACTTAAATCACCGTCAAAATCATATTTATAAATTATACCAATATAGAATTTGTGGTAACTGTATGCTCTATGCCTGACGATGTTACACTTTCCTCTTTACGTAGTTTTATGAATTAATTAGAAAATTGCCGGGCTTAACAACTAATTTACTCTTACTTCCATGGTAATATCAGTGACTCAATAGCAAAAACGATATGCTAAAATTTACATTACAAAGTTAATTTTTTCAGGACTTTTTCTGCATATTAGAAGTAGTCGAATGTGTTATATTGTTGGTGTCCTACAAATATATTTATTGTGCAGATTAAATTATGAACAACTAAAATTAATTTAAAACTGCTACATCGAAATTGATTGTTGTATGTGCATTTATAATAATTTGCTGTATTGTACAAATGTTTAACACTAGATACTTTAAGAATAAGTTGTAGTAATGGCTACCATCCTCATAAGAATATAACTAAAATACAATCCCTACGACAATCACTTAATTACATCACCTTATCACTACGATGGATAAGATAAGTAATTAACTAGTAGTATCACCTTTCTAGGATAATTAGACACCCATCCCAGTGAACCAAATTCAAATTTCCCGCAATTATTTTTAGTGACTTCAACATTAAAGCATGAAATTACCTACGATTTTGTATTAGATTAATAGTTATTTGAATACCTTTAAGTTGAAGTTACTAAATGTAATTGCGGGAAATTTGAAGTTGGTTTACTGGGATGAAATACACCCAACAGATGTAATCAGCAATATGCCCTGAAAATGCTATCCATCCATCACTGGACTCTATTTCTTGCCGGGAATTTACTTTCTTTTGGGATGTGGCCACGGTAGTCAAGGTACTCACCATTCTTAAGCCGAGTTTATATTGTGTTGACGAATTGTGGTTTACGTACAAATGGGAGGTATAAGTTATAAGTTTTAATTATTGTTATTGCTCGGTTATGACTTTTTTCTATACATAGATTAGAGTAGATTAGGTTTGGGATGGCCTACGGACATGTTTCACCGTGACCGTTACAGATCTATTGTGATCCCCTTTTTCCTAGAAGACGCTCTCTAATTTTGCCCTCTCAATAAGGTCTATCATCTTTGAGAGCGGCTTCTTTGTGTAGCTGCTAGCTGTGGAGTTCTCCACGCCCATTACTAGAAACCTTATCCTCGCCAGGCTTTCACATTGGCACAGCACATGTACTGGTGTTTCTTTGTTTTCTTGGCAGAATCTGCAGGTAGCGTCATCTGCCCAGGCCCTGTACATATTCCTATTTAGTCTACAGTGACCAGTCAGCAGATCTACCATCATTTTGACATTTTGCCTGTCTCTGCCCCAGTGATTTTTGCCACCAATCTCTGGACTGATTATATATCTATTCATTGATGGATTTTTTAATTTGCGAGTTTATAGTGCCGAAAGAAGGGCCAATGCCAACGAATGACTTTGACCAACCTGGCCTGGCTAGCTCGTCCGCCGCTTCATTTCCTCTCATGTCCGAGTGTCTAGGAACCCGGGCCAAAGTTAATGTCCACCTGATTTAGGGCGCTTACGCTATCCCAAATCAGCTTAGAATCCACACTTACGGAACTAATCACTTTAACTGTGGTCTAACTGTCAGAGAAATCCATCTTTTTATTTGTCGAACACAATGGTGGATTGCAGCAACCTCACCTTGAGACACCGCTGTGCCTCTGCTGAAGTTTACCGAAAGAGCCTTTTTAGACTCTTTGCGTATATTCCAGCACCGACGAGTCCGCTCTTACCAGAGTATCTGTCTTCAAATCCTTATTATGTGATATCTTCCATATAAGTTGAATTTTTGAAACATGGGATCACATGGCACCTCCAAAAGGGGTGCCTCCTTGAGTTCATCTAATAGTTTTTGATAGCCAGCGCCGTGAGATTTACTAATCGGTATTTGACTATGCATAAGCGTATGTGCCGTAGACCTGGTAGTTCCTTGTATGTAAATGTGTAACGGTGGCAGGTTTAGAATTACTTCCAATGCGGTTGGTGATATGGTCGATCTCATCGCATTTAGCGTTTTGGCCGCCCCCACCTGCCGCACCTTTGGCCACCATACTAGCGACCCGTACGTTATCATGGGTCTAATTACCCTTGTGCATAACCACAGAGTCATCTTGTAACTGAGTCTCCAATTCCTTACACACACCCTCCTGCACCTACCTAGGGCGATAGTGGCTTTGTTGGTTGTATGCTGGATATGTCTTTGATCAAACCATACCCCAAGATATTTCGCCTCTTTGACATATGCAATCCTTTCATCTTCTGTCACTAGCTAGCGGTTGCAAGCCTCCTTCTATACATACATATTCAATGTTTTTATTGAATTTTGCTATTGATTTAATTTTACACTTTGCTATAATGTAGTATTCTTGTGTTTGCAGTTCGCGGTTGTAAGAATAAATACCTATATTTATAATACAGCAGGCGCGTATACAACTTGAGTTTATAGGGGGAGTAATGGAGATGATTTTTTTATTTTAACTAAAAAAAAAGGTCGGCTCTTTTTCGATACAATTTGAATAGTGTCATCATGGGAGGGGTAATTACACAAAAAAAAGGAAAAAAGAAGGATGAATGTTTGTCTTTAAATGCAAAATTTTGGTTTACAAGTACGTTTCGTTGGCTCATGTGGGGAGGGGGGGGGGTATACACGCGTGTATACAGGAATAAGTTTCTGAAGCAGACACATACACAAGTTAAATTTTCACACACATGAAGAATGCCAACAGCGAGTAAAACATTTTTATCATGTGTTTTAGTTAGCTTTATTTATACCTATTAATATTATTATTTACATTAATTAATACTATCCCAATAACATAGTTTAATAGATGCAGATATGTTTTGTGATTCAAGTATGAAATATCTGATGTTCGTACCACAATATCATAGCAGCCTTCTTTCACATATTTATTGTGTAGAGTATTAATATTATATAAATATTAAAAATATACTTACCATTAATGTTAAATGTTAGATATATTGTTCATTTGGACTACTTTCTCATTGTCAATGCGTAGTGAACAGACTACATTTCTAGTTCTGTTAGTAATGTCGCTACTTCCCTGACTCAAAATGTGACAGCAATAACTCATGTATCCAAACACCGTTAGAACTATTATAGTTCTTTACATAAATTATCATTACTTTGAATGGTAACTTTTTTTTGTTAATAGTTTATAATCTATTCTTATTAAAATTTACTATTATATTTGTTATCGAACAACGAAAAATTCTTTTTAATGTGAGAGCCACAATATTCGAATTAACAACCATGATAAACTTACCGTTATATTTATTGTAATTCTAAATGATATTACAGTCAATTTATTATACCTCGTTACGGTTAATTTATGTTGAATAGTGGCTTTGTAATTTATTTGTTCGTTAGCGAAAGCTTAAGATACAGCAAAATTATAATTTTACATATAAGTTTCTGACTTGTAGTGACTCTTTCCATATGTCTATATCTCTTTTTAAGTTCGTTTCATTTGCGTAACGAATGATTTAATTCACAGACAACACATTAAATTTGATGTGCTTATTGGAAGTTACTGACTTATAAAAAAAAATATCACACCATAAATATTATATAAGATTTTCGCAACTATTCTTCAAGATTTCTTATTGATAATTTAATAGAACAAGTTATACCAGTGCACAGTAATAATGTTGAGAAGAATGGCTTCGTCATGCTTTTTTACAAACCTTTCTTTCCTAATAGTACCAAGCTTGATTGCAAAACCCAGACATGATGAGCCGAATACATTACTTTTTGGGCATTTAAAGTTTATTATATAACATTTCTACAGCGTTTTGCAATCGTTAAACAATTATCGATTTTGTGACCTCGACCAAGTAAACTAAATAAAGCAATATAATAAATTAAATTCTCTTTATGGACTTGAACAATAACTTTAACGCTTTTATTGAAGTATAAACTCCAACGATTTAAGGCCACTAATAATGGTTTATTTTTTTCAGCACAGTGTTCGAGTAAGGATCCAGTAAAGGGATCTAGGAAGAAGAGTGTAGACGCTTCATGTATATTGATGAAAACAATGCAAGTGGACCTGTCTTTGATAGTTGTTGTCTTTAGTTTTTTCGTGATCGGTACCAATATAGTGTGTGGTGGAATTTTGGACTCCTTCAATTGGGCCAGATCAGACAAATTGGATGTGAATTTACCTTGGTTGCCCTGTAAGTATAATAGAATTAGAAGAAAATGTTTTATATCTATTATACAGAATGTAAACGGGAGCTTAATATTATAAAAACACATACATATGCAAATACATGGCTCTAGATAAAATAAGCGAATGGTTATGAGAATGTGTATTAGCAGATTGCACAACGATATTATACACAATCTCTATATAGGAAGTTAGCACCAGTACCGAACAAATATCTATACGTATTTAGTTGCAAATATATAAACAGATGTTTCGTGTTATAAAATAGGAATTACTTTCTCTTTCGGAAACAAAGTCGCGTTCTACCTATTAATAAGAAAGTACAAAAGCATTTAGACATCAGAAATAATTATCGGATAGTCATTTTTAATTATATCAGTGTAATACACATGCAGAATAAGCGCCTAGGTGACTTTGCTTCCACTTTTCCAGTGACTTATCGCTAATTAATATTCATAGCGCATTAAATATTTAATGTGCTCTTTTTATTGATGTAGAAAGTGAAATTCTTTTGAGGTAAGAATTGTAATTGAGCTATTTTTTTTTCTCATTATATTTCGATGTGTTTTGTTTATAAAAAATAAAAAAGAGGGTATGGCACGAAGTTAGTTATACTTACAAGCAATGTCACCCAACAGCATACCTCCGATTTTGATAAAGTTTTACATGCATGTAGAGCAGTGAAAAATAATCGATCCGTATTTTTTTTAACTGATATTCACTTACAGGAGAGATACAGATCCCTAAAGTCACACCCCTAAAACACATTTTCAAAGATATCTTGGGAACTAGAAGAGATACTGGACAACTAAAAGATGTTCTTCATGAGAATTCGGACATTATATATCAATAAGGAGATCAGTGGTGTATGATGAGCGTTGTTTATATTTACGTTTGTGCATTATTGTTTGTGTATCTGAGACTTAGCGCACGTGGGAACATGAATAAAACTAAAATCCTTCCGCGTAAAAAAGCACTCAGCTTGAATACAGGTGCTTGCATGAAAAATATCAAATATGAATGCTGTCGAATATATCGTTCCTGAGATAGCAAAGCAAAAATATGGGTTGTGTAAGAGTCATTTTGGGGTGACTGTAACCTATGTATATGATATTTTCGGGAAAAGATCCGAAAAATTCTATTTTTTAATGTAGTTTATGGATTAGAACAGAAAAATATGAATTTCTAATTTACGTGGTGGGGGAGAATTAAAATTTGTTCCTATTTTAACGCCTTACAACCTCCATCATGCACCACTGATCGCCTTATTAAACTAAAACGTCCAAATTGTCAAGAAGAATATTTTCCTTTGTAGTTCAAATTGATATCTCTTCTAGTTCCAAAGATATCGTTAAAAATCTGTTTTAGGGGTGTAATTTTAGTGGTTTATATCTCCCCTAGAGTGAATATCAGCAGCTAAAAAAATATATAAGTCGATTATTTTTCACTGCTCTACATGCCTGAAAAGAATTATCAAAATTTGACATAAGAAGTTTCCAGAAGAAAAACAATTACTTCTTATGGCAACTAAGTATAACTAAATAACAACTATTCAATAATCTGCTCAGCGTACCATTAGTTATACAAAAAAAAAACGCATAAATACAAAGAATACTATTGAAAAATAAACGTACTTAGTATTCTTTGTTACCCAGCAGAATCTTCTACTAAGGGCTATTTTTTTCTCACTGGAACTGGTTGGCATGGACTCTTTAGTGAAATTGCCGCTCTAGACCTTTTATATTTAATTTCTTCTTTCTTTTGCTGAAATTATACTAGCCATTTCAGTTTTCTGGCCTGTTTTTTTTTTTCACGCCCAGAGTTCGACATTCGCGCAGGACGTGGTATGAGGTCTATGTCATCCTACTACACAATCTCCAGTGGGTACCTCCAGTATCGATTCCCAATTTTCTTTAGGTGTTCTTTCAATAACTGTGTTATGAGACCTACTACTGTGCTAAGATAATTTCTACTAAGCCTTAATAGTTCTTCATTTTCCCTTTTTGATGGTGTTTCCTTTAATTTGTCATATTGTATTATTCCAGTGTTATTTACGTTTGCTTTGGATCCAACCCCTTACTTTTCCTTATGCTGTGCTTTTGGATACTTGTAGGATAGGTTCTGGGGCGATTTATAGCTGAAAAAATCGATAAGTAAGGGAAGGCTTAGGATCAAAGCTTACAACAAGATATTTCATTATATCGGATAGCTTTGATTTTTCATTTCGAAGATTTAGTGGTCTAAGATCATCTAACTGCCTACATTTTCTGAACGTTATTGTGATCATTTTTGGTTATTCTTGTACAAATTGCAGATTCAACCCTGTTGAATTTATCTTGGATCAGCATAATGTGATTGTCTGCATATTCTAAGGTTTATACCCTTTATTGTTTAGTTCTACTAGTGGCTTGCCCACAATAAGTTTTTAAAGCAGAGGGACTCGGGAAAGCTCGTGGTGGATTCTTCTTCTGACCTGAGCTACCTCTCTCCCATGATACCTCGATGCTTTGGAAATAGATGTTACGGAAATATTAGCAGATGCCCCCTCTATGTCCAGGATCAATATGTATAAAATATGCTCAATTGTCTGTATGAGCTAACTTAGGATGGTCTCCGCGGATTTTCTTCCTTGATATGAATACTGGTTTTGATGTAATACGTAATCTCTTATGTGTCTAACAGTGTTTGCAGAGCCTTCACCATCAATGACATCAGACTTATTGGTCTCAGGGACTTTGCTTCAACTTGTCTCGTTTTGCCAGTTTTGTGAATCAAAATAACTCTAACCAACTTCCAGGTTATTGGTACGTATTCCTGTATGCGATTGCTCCAAATAGTTTTTGCAACGTGAGGTCTGTATCCTTTTGTAAGATTATTGGATAAATGACATCTGATTTTGGTACTTATAATGTTTGTATGAATGGATTACCCATATCATTTTGCCACATTCACCATTTTCTTTGTTATCTGCCAGTGTTGTCTGAACGCCTATCTTGCAGGCACAAGTTCTGCCTGTGTAGTTATAATTGGTATATCTAGATCTCTGAAATCTGAAAAGGTTGTCTTATCATTTCTCATCTAAATATAGACTCAGCTTTCTGCTTTCAATATATTTATTAAGCGTGAGTTTCTTTGGATAATATCCGATTGGGTCTGACACATCCCTGGACTTGCTCATGGTCCACAGGGCAATTGGCAAAGATGGCATTATGTTCAATAGCATTTTGAACTTTCTAGAGTCTTATGAACAAAGGAGAAGAATTATATTTGAAAACCTCAATCATTAGCGGGGAAACCGTTTTGACATATTATTGGCGTTCTCGAAACATCAATAGGGAAATAGGAAAATATGTTATGATACAATCAACTTGACAATGAGTTCCAAATATCTTGAATGTGATATTGGCACAAGCAGCACCATAGATTTGAGTTACTTGGAACATTTATAAAACTTGATTCACTGCGACTAAGTTTGAAAAGAAAAAAAAATAGAAATGGGTTTTTCGGTCTATTTGCAATATTTGGGATAGGCTAACTATTTGCATGTAATTTATCAAATAATAATTGCTTGAGAAATCTCGAACAGAGAAGAAAGAAACAATTTTCTTGTGAAATAAGTTATTGAAAATAGTAAAATAATACAACTGTGGTAAGAATCTAAATAATTTTAAGCAAATTCTAAGCGTATTATACAACATAACTAAACGAACAAAGCCTTACTTTTAATTAAATCAAAACATTACCTTTTTTAATATTCAGAGCGTGAAATTGATTCTCGTTTGATATGAGGGCTATTCCAATGGTCTATTATAGTTGTTATATATTGGCATCAGTGTAGCCCTGAGGTCTCTAGCTCGTCGATTCTATCTTTGAAATGTTGCATGCGTATCTCAGATAATGTACGTTCCCCATTTCTTTATCACACATTTGTGTGAGTATTATTTGCATGTCAGCTTCACCGGTGAATCATTCTTATTCTCCCATGAATTATTGCAGAACCATTTCATTGCAATCAATTTCTTCTTATCTCAGGTCTTGTGGAAATGCTACAAACAAAAATTTCAACATTTCCCAAACTTCTCTAATATTTTGGTGGCATGTCCTAAGTCACCCCAGAAACATGAAGTAAAAATGAACAGGGTTGTTTTCGAAAAAATGGGAAGGGAGAAAAATTAAAAGTTACAAAAAAAAAAAAGAAATATCAGGACATTTTTGATTCAAATTTAAAATTTTCTTTACACAACTCAGTACAACTGTTATAATGCCACTATTTGGTTTAAACTTTTTTACCATTAAATTAGCCTCTATTTCTAAACTGAGTCATTTATAGCTTCGGTTTTATTAAGATATTTTATACTGCATTAGGTCAGGCACTTCCAGCGTAAGTTCAGTCACTTCCTTCTGAAACACCCTATAGTAAAACTAAAAATAATGGTTTTTCCACGAATTCATGGACCTATAGACATAAGTCTGACTAATTTTACTTATGCTAATTAATATAATTACATATTGTAGAAGCACTACGTTCTTGTCATCTTAATGAGCATCTGTACTATTCCTATTGTTTAAATAACACTACGAGACATATTTGGCTTACAAGGATGTTTCGTGCGTATTTCCTGCTGCACTGGTAAACATAATAATAGCAGTTAATTGTTGTCGGTGATACAAAATATACGTGCTCTTTTAAAATACTCGATGCATCTTATAACCGAATGTGGAACAACAGGTTTTCGTTCATTGCTGCTGTGGTTTCATATCCTGAACTGCATTTAGTTGCTTTCCGTTGAAAGTATTTCTTGTTGTACAGATGTACACATGTGCTACATATAGGTATGCATGTAGGAAAAATGTAAGAAATGCAGAAACATTGAGGAGATATCAAAAATAATTCCTTAGGCAATAGAAATTTGTCAGCGCAGTCACTTAGATATGCTCCACATGTGGAAATAGATAGAAGTATCAGGTGAAATGCTAGAGCATGCAAGAAGAGTGTATTGTATTACAGCGGAGAAAGGTTTGAATTGCTCCTGCATGCAGTGAAGTAAAAGTATTTACGTTAGGAATTAGATTATATGAGAGGTTCTTAAGACAGAATTAGGAGAATGCAGAACTAAAAGAATTTTTAATTTTATATTAGGTAATTGGTTTAAAAAACATCTGTTGCTAAGACTGAGAGTATTTGAAGGGTACATGGAAGAACGACCTAAGGTAACTTAGAAGGGTAAAGCGACTTATACTTTTAAATCTACTCTTTCACAATGTTGGTGTTATAATTTTATGACATACCGGTTTGAATCACATTAAATCTATCCAGAGAAAAATTTATTTCATGCAATTTGCATTAGATATAACTCTATATATCGGCGAATCGGTTATTTAATGTTACTCATGCGTGTAATGATGTTCCACAGAGTAGTATCTTGGGACCTCTTCGATGTAATTCGGTTACCATCGACAAGACTTATAACTGGTGTATAAAAGACAAATACATATTAAATAAAATAATGTTTATTGATACTCTTATTGTAGCTTAAAGGTATATCAAACTTTCTTCGTATCCTTCATTTAATGTTCTTAGATGTAACTTACAGCCAACGTGTTAGTTTAACTAACAAAGTACAACCAGAAACATTGATTTGAATAATAATTCAAAGAAAATGAGTAATTACAAGATGATATTTTTTCTTTATTTCTTATTTTTCTCTCTCAAATATATCAGATGTTATAATTTGATAACTTACTTGAGTTGATTCAAATGAATATTGCTCTAAAAACAAATAATTTTAAGACATATTTGATTTGTCTCTAGTATTTCCACAGGCCACTGGAATAAAGCAATTCATTATTCATATTTTCTCTTTTGACACATTCTATTTCATTGTTGCGTCGTTGCGAATGCTTTTGACTACAATCGGTGCACTTTTTCAATTAAATGGTGAAATTAATAATTTCTACTTTTACGTATGCGCAATCTTAATCACGACTTCACAAATTGTAAACAAAAACGTTAATTAATCTTAAATGAACGTCTGCGACTTCCATGAAAATAATTACCTACAATCTACTGCTTGGTCGATTGCTATAGAGAAAGATAATTTAGCCTATAAAAATAGCTTTTGCTATAAGAAGTCAACTAGTACTATTCTGAATGCATGTATTTTTTTCCTGTGATCGGTTACTTAATTGCGCGCAACTGAATAAAAACGTTCACTAAACACGTGGTTAAAATGCGTACACTATAATTTCTTTTGGGTTGTTGTCTTCTCTAGTTTACCTCGGCGAATGCCAAGTTCACGTTCAATAACGAAAAATTGCTTGTCTAGTTTTAATAGCGGGATATAAACTTTCCATCAATTATCTTTGATTGTAGACTGTTATAATATATGCTGTAATGATGAAGTATGCATTATAGTGTGAAGTAAGCACGAAGTTATAGCAACACTATTAATTAAATTGCAATAATTATGGTAAAAGATAACAGATGAAATAAAATATTTATCTAACCATTAATCATTAATTGTGGTTCAAGTTCAACGTCTGTATTGTATGTTTGTAGCAGAATTGGTTATTATTCGAATAAAATTGTTCAAGATGATTGTTTAAATTAAGAAAATATCTAGGTAATGAATGCAAAGATAAAATTGTTTACAGATAAATATTGGAAAATTATTCACAGATAATTGTGCCTATAAACATTTCAATTACAAAGCATTTTTTTCCAAACCTTCTTAAAAAAACTTTAATCAAACCTGTTCATAAAAAATAGGTGACAGCCTAAATATGGGTAACTACCATCCAATTGCCCTGACATAAAGTTTTTCTAAGCATTTTGAACATGCTATTCTCAACCGTTTAGACAAATTTCTTATAGAAAAGCCCAACCTTATATCCCAGTCCCAACATGAATTTAGAGATGGCAAATCTACAGTTTCTACATTGCAAGAAATTTATAGTTATGTGTTACTGAACTTGCAATCTAAAACTTATCCTGTCGCTGTCTTATGCGATCTATCGAAAGAATTTGATTGTGTTAATCATGACCTTGTATGTGAAAAGCTTCACTCTTTAGGCTTACGCGGTAAAGTGTTGGAGTGGATTACCTCATACCTTTCTGACAGAGTATAGTTCGTAGAAATAAATATCAATAACGCCAAAACGAGCAACAAGGTTACATCACCCTTATGGCGCCCAATAATATAGGTGTCCCACAGCGGTCTATGCTTGGCCCACTGCTTTTTTCATTGTTTTTAAATAATTTCTTTGTGATTTCATGGTTGCATGCCATGCTGATGGTATCACTGTAATAATTTCGGAAAATTAAAGCAATATTGAAGCTCTTACAAATATTATGCTGGACAAATTTTTTGCATGGTTTGTGCTAATAAGTTATCATTAAATTTTAAGAAAAAACTCCTCTTTTTCCATACTTTGCAAAAGAAGTTGGATACAAGTTTATTGATACACATTAATAATGAATAATTGAAATCCTCTAAATCGGTAACCGTTTTGGGTTTAACTCTTACATCCACCCTAAATAGGGGTAGTAATTGTCGATCGACCTTGACTAAATCTATTTTGAAACTTAGATCA
This sequence comes from Protaetia brevitarsis, assembly GCA_004143645.1. Classification (NCBI taxonomy): domain Eukaryota; kingdom Metazoa; phylum Arthropoda; class Insecta; order Coleoptera; family Scarabaeidae; genus Protaetia; species Protaetia brevitarsis. The sequence continues at coordinate 63,899 of RXPK01000266.1, forward strand.
TTTAAAAATATAGCTGAGCCATCTATTTTGACACAAGTATATTATGCAGAATTTCAATCTCACCTACTCTATGGACTTTAACTTTGGGGATCTTGTCCCTCTGCGAAAAAAGTATTTCTCAAGTAAAAAGCGGCGGTTATAAGATGTCTTGCGGGTGTTATAATACTCAATTGACGTCATGTAGGCCTTATTTCGTTTCCCTGAAGATATTATCACTGCGTGAATTGCAACAATTATGCTAATACATATTGGAAAGTAGCTGCATTATCATAAACACAGAAGCGCTTTTATTAACAAAGACAATAACGAACATAAAATTAAATTAACAACTTCGCGAATCCATTGTGCCAGGCATAATCTGAAGTTAACAGCTGAAAGTATAGATGTGTTAGGAATTCAAATTTATAACCATCTGCTTAACAGTTGGAAAACTTTTACCTCTAAAAAATTTAAACAAGCTGTTGAATCCTGGCGGCATACTGAATGTTTCTATACAGTCACAGAATTTTTGAATTCAATAGTTTTAGTTTTTTTTTTTTACTTCAAAGCACATCACACTTTTAACTGTAACTGTATTTTATACTCTTAGTTAAAAAAAAGATACTAATTATCTTTATCCGTTAGTTTATCTGAATAAGTGTTTGCCCAATTATGATGTATGTTAATAAATTATGGTCACTAGGATAGTCCTTTTGTATATGAAGTTATTTTTAAAGTATAAAGTTTTAATTTCCTAATTTCCGTGTAAAAAAAAACATTTTATTACGTATGTAAACAGGATTTGCAGTTCGGATATTCCAAAAAAGAGAAAAATTAACATAAATTGTAAAGTTTACGTCACACATATTGAGTCAGTCTTATTGTATTACATTAAAAATGTTGTTTGGTAGAAATAATTACTTAAGTGCTTTAACGTGACGCTGTAACATTCTATGTAATATAAACTATTATTGTTATTGTAGACACAAATGCGCATCAATACAATAGGTAGCTAGTGAATTTGAAACCTTTATTGAAATACGTTGTCATTTAAAATATTAGTAATGAAGGAAAACGTATTTTAAAATTACAATTAACTTTCAATGTGCTATTTTTCTTATTTTTATTTACCCAATTGGGGTATTCTCGGTCATTCAATCAATCAAATAAAACGAACCACTTTCAAAGCACTCTTTCTTAATATTTTTACGTTTTGGAAATTATTTTTTTTCCTTCTTCAATAAATTACATTTATCTACAATTCTAGAACACAGTATTTACTCTTTTTTTTAAATAATCTGTTAAGCGATAAAACACAAAAAAATTAATTGTCAATAAAAACCAAATTACGTATTTTATATTAGGTAATAGATATACTTAACTTCTTAACCGGCATTACTTTACTAGAAATAAGGTAAAACAACATACTGTACTACAGAACCTGTACAACAGATTACTGTAAAATATTTACTATTTATTATGAGAAAACCGCCAAGTTTCAAACAACGCATTTTTGTCCGATATTACCCTACTGCCCATATTATTCCATTTGACGGTACCTATTTTGTTGATATTTGCTATTTTTGCATCGAAAACAATACCATCATAAGCTGTTTGAGGTAGTCAAATTAAAGGTATACATGCATGCTTCAAAACGCGATCAGCAAAAGAATAGAATAGAATAGAATAGAATATATTTTATTGCCATAGTTCTGTTAAAAAGAACATAGATATTGTCAGTCACATTAATACAAAAATGTACAAGGCACATTATTACTAATAGACACATGTTAAATATTCTTCAATAGAATAGAAGCTATGTTCATACAAAAAAGTTTTTAGTTTAGTTTTGAAATGGAATTTGTTACTACTAAGTTTTTATATCTTCTGGTAGTTTATTGAAGAATATTATTCCTTTATATGCTGGGCTAAATTCAAATGCTTTCGTACTATGTACGGGTATACTTTTGTTTATTCCATTGCGTGTCGTCATAGTGCTATATATATATCAGAATTTCTTAAAAAGATGTTTTCATTATTTTTCAAATTCATCAAAATTTCATATATATATATACAAATACGCCACGGGGAGAATATTCAGTTGCCTAAGTAAAGGACGACAAGAAACGTCAAAGGACTTTTTTAAAACTAGGTGTGGCGTCCCAGAACAAAATGCCATACCGCAATCGTGACTCCACATACGCGATATAAAATATTCTAACCGAATCAATGCTTACGGCATCCCTAAGACATCGCACTCCATAGAGAGCAGTAGCCAGCCTACGCGACAGTGTGGTACAGTGCAGGTCAAATTTTAATCTAAAATCCACTGTCAAACCCAAAAACTTAACATTATCACTTTGTGGTATAGATTTATTTATTACATGACACAAACAGGCTGCTACCACCTTCCATCGTCGTCAGCGAAAATTGCATCAGACCCGTCTTATCGTGGTTAAGTACTAAATTGTTAGCACCACACTATCTCATCATGTCCCGGACCAACTTGGATGTTAAATTAGATGCCGACTCAACAGTATCAGTCGTTATAATACAACTTGTATCATCCGCATACTGTGCTAGTCTGCAATAATCAAGTGTCGACTGTAAATCATTGACATAAATTAAAAATAGGGTGGGACCTAATATTGAACCTTGCGGAACACCGCATGTTAAGTCAATGTAATCGGAACTATATGTCATTATCATATCATCTTGAACGTACTTAATACTAGCCACTGCCTTCCTACCAATCAGGTATGAATAAAACAAATCATAGGCCACCCCGTATATACCAATGGACTCTAATTTTCGTAACAAAAGCGAATGTTCTACCATATCGAACGCTTTAGATAAGTCAAAAAATACACCGGTGACAACATTTCTCTTATCCAAGCCCTCATAAACGTTGCACAAAGCATGCTCAATCGCAGCACTGGTGAAACAAAACCGAACTGCGCGGGCGATAATATTTTGGAGCGGGTTAAATAATCAACTAATCTGACGTTTATCACCTTCTCATATATTTTAGCAAATGCTGAGGGCAGGGATATTGGTCTATAATAGCCAGTGCTCCGATATTGATTGCGCAACCTTGTTACGTAAGCTGCGAATGTTCAGATGGAATACCTGAAAAACATTATCATCTGATTTACGGGTATTTTTGACATGAGTAGTAGCATCGGCGTTGGTTTTTAAAAATTCAAATTCGTGCCAACCTCACCATAATCACTCACGCTTACATAGATCAAACTATCATAATTAACATTCACCGACGTACATGCATTACTACCAGGTATGCAGGGATTCAGGGCTATACAGTTAGCAATATATCTGAATATTCCTTTCTTACCCTTTGTGTTACTATGAAAGCCATCTCTACATTTAGCACCAGCACACAACAAACTATTTATTTCAGTGAAAGAAACATTTGATTTGCACAATTTAACAGCATTATAAAGATTACAATTATACCTGTTTAATATTTGACGGCCATTCCAATACGATACACTCAGAAATAATACATTAGTGTGATCCAGTATTCGAATCGTTTCCACAACCAAGTCACTTCTAAATGGCATTCCCTTTTAATACATCATTAGAACCTGCTTGGATAATGACATAGGGAACCAATGAAAAGTTTTCAGTTAATTTGATAATGTTTGAAACTATATCGGAAAATACTGCATTCGGTTTGCAAATTGTTTGAACGGTAAAATCACTACTTACTAACGATTGAAGTATACTCGTAGTGCTCTTTACGTGACTATCCCCTAAGAGTAAGGTTTGCTGTCTCCATTTTGCAAAAAGCCACCGAATAAGTCGTGCTATAAACTGCATTGATATACGCGCCATTTTGATTTTTCACACTCCCTTAATATATTTTATTATAGAAACGTAACGATTTTGTTAGAAAACTATTCTTGGTTTCTTATCACAGGGCATATGTCTGCTGCTTTCATTTTGTTAACTATGATAGTTGTTGTTGATAGATGCTGCTGCAGACATGAGCTATATGTCCGTTTCAACCTTTTTTTTCTAGGAAAATGCACCACAACTTCAATAATTTCAATTTTTTGTTATTGCAGTTGAAAATGAGTCCCGCTGCTACGACGAACTAGGTTGCGTAAACATCACTAGAAGCTGGTACCATCTAATAAATCGTCCATTCAATGTATTTCCTCTTCCACGATCTGTGATAAACACCAGGTTCATTTTGTACACAAGGTTGAATCCCACCGAGGTTGGTACAATATCATTATATCGCACACATATTTTCCTATATAGCACTGCTACAGGTGTTACTGCTTTTAAACAAATACATTGTGCAAGAAGTAATGTTCTATTACGCATAGTTGTATTACTAACTCACAGTGCTTAACTATTATTGCAATTTTTTTATTACCAATTCTTACGCGCAATTGAATTTCAATTCCAGGGTCAATTATTGCGCGCCCAAGATGAGAAAACAATTAAGAAGTCGAAATTCGACCCGAAGAAGAAGACCAAATTTATAATTCACGGCTTTATCGATACACCTCTGTCAAATTGGGTAAGTTATACTCTAATCACGTTGTTTACATTCGTTATACATATTTGGCTATCTACCAATAGAAACACGGTCGAATTGTTATTCATTATGTAACGCGGTGATGACTGCGTTTCTTAACCAGTCCCAAATCTACTGCAATCTACTAAGTATACCAAGTGTTTGTGCAAACACTTGCAATGTTACCTACTTACGTAGAAGAAATTCTAACGTGACCCAAATAAATCACACGTTCTTTTCGTAAAGTTTATGGCTAAAATAAACAATTTGTATCTTCACGTATGCTCACAGTCTATACAGGATGACATAGAAAAAACTACAATGCACATCAACATGTGATAGAGGACTAAGAAATAACAAAAAGAATTCCTATACCTGTTACTGAACTTGGAAACTAAAACTTATTCTGTCGCTGTCTTATGCGACTTATGGAAAGCATTGTGTTAATCATGACCTTCTATGTGAAAAGCTTCATTCTTTAGGCTTACGCGGTAAAGTGTTGGAGTGGATTACCTCATACCTCTCTGACAGAGTATAGTTCGTAGAAATAAATATCAGTAACGCCAAAACGAGCTACAAGGTGACATCACCCTTATGGCAAATAACAAAAAGAATTCCTATACACTAATGTCCGATTGCTTTTTGTTGCAAGTAACAAGCTGTTGAAGTTAAAAGACTTTTATTAGACAAAACAACATTCAAAAATATACATATTAGCTCTGCATAAGGTGTTCAAATTGGTGACTTTGTTTCTGAATACACATTTCTAATTTTCGTGTTAATGACTGACGGCATCTTTGAAATATGTTAGCAGTATTAGGAAATCTGTCAACAGACTCCACAATTCTGTTCCATAATTGTTCTTCACTATTTAGTTCTGCGGCATACATTTCACTTTTCATAAATCCCCAAAATGAAAAATCGAGGGGATTAAGGTCGGAACTACGAGCTGGCCATGGTATAGGTCCACCACGACCAATCCACCTATTTCCAAATTTTCTTTGCAGAAATTCCCTTGCTCTCCTAGAATAGTGAGCTGGCGCGCCGTCATGCATGTAGTACATTCTTCTTATAATATTCAATGGAACACCTTCTAATGAAGTATTTAGTTCATTTTCCAGAAAATTTCGATAGAGTTCGCCTGCCAGTCGTCTGGGCATTCGAAATGGACCAATTAGATAATTGTCGATTATACCTGCCCACACACTAATGGAAAACCCATGCTGGTGATTCCGTATTACGTTCTGATGAGGGTTTTCATCGATCCAATAATGCATATTGTGAATATTCAAAATGCCATCGCGACTAAAACCTGCTTCATCGGTAAACAAAATTAATGACAGAAAGTTTTGCCCTTTATTTGGCAACCACTCGCAATATTGTAAACGCGGTAGGAAATCCTGTTCCAATAGGTGATGGATTTTTTGGAAATGAAATGGATGAAGAAGTTTTTCTTTGAGGACTTTCCTTACAGATTCACGATTGACATTCGGTATAGCTGCAGTTACTCTTTTGGTGCTTATTCTAGGTTTGTCTTCTACTATTTGCAAAATAGCTTCTTCATTTGCAATAGTACAACGATTTCTGTTAACCCCAGAATCAAATTTTGGTTTTTTAAAGCAACCATCTTCTCCCAAACGTCTATGTACGTCAATAAATGTCATTGTAACATTAGGAACTTGGCTTAATGGGTATCTCTCTCGATAGAACCGTTGAGCTTCAGAAGAGTTTGAATGAGCTTCGCCGTAACACATGATCACGTCCTTGTATTCTACGAAAGTATAGCGCACCATTTTGAAATAAAACTTTCAAAACACTATGCTAATATTGGTTTGACATTTACCAAATGTTTTGTTTCATGAAATCACAGCCTATCCTAAAATATTTTTTATTGCCTAGGTAATACTAAAATATAAAAAACAATATAAAAAAAACAGTTTGAAACTTGAAAGAACAAGCAATTGGGCATTAGTGTATAGGAACTTTTTTTGTTATTTTTCGTTCCTCTATCTCGTGGTGCTATGCATTGTAGTTTTTTCTATGTGATCCTGTATATAAGAGACATTAAACTCAAAACAAAAACTACTGAAAATAAGTACATCCTTTCAATCTATATAATTCGGTGCTCCATTAAAGCTGTATTTAATGATAGTACGACCACATTAAGTCGTTAAGAACTTTATGCATCATCGTAAAGTAAGCAGTTCTATTCTTGAATCCTGTTGCTATCAACGATGTAAATTTTTTGAAATTAAAGTAAAGTACGATATCATAATTGATTCACCTTTTGCTATTATTACTTACTTAGATTATTATTATATATTTATATCCAATATTATTTCTTTAGCATCCTTTAATAATTGTCTCTATTTACCTATAGTATTAAATTATTATTATTAGATTTCAACGACTTTAGAGTTAATAGAAGTTACAAAAGTGATGAATTCAGCTGCCAGTCCGCACGTATAAAGAAAAGATATGTAGAAAGTTGCGGAAAATCCCTTTTCTGTTTACGTCGAGAAAGTTATTGACGACATGGAAAAATGTTAATTAACCATAGACATAAGAATAAATGAATAAAGTTGTATTGTTATATGTGCAATGTAAATGCAGAATATGCTACTAATTGTTAAATAGAAGAAATAAAATCGTTTTCAATAGAGGTTTCATATTACTTAAAACTATTTAGTTTAAATTTCTATCAATCAAGTAGTAACAAATATGAGAGCTATAGACTGTAAATAAACTTGTCATAATATCATATGAACATTGGAGATTAGACAGAGTTGGGATTTTATAAATTGTAATAATTATGTATCATGTTTTAAATGCTGAAAAACTTTTCAGTAATAATAAATTATTCCTTCACTGAGAAAAATACTGGTCGTAATATCTATAATCCACGTTTATTGAGTGAATTTTCGTCGACAGAACGAAGTATGTCATTGTTATGATAAAATATTATTTACAATCGTTGATTAAGCAATAACAAGATTCATGAATGAAATAAAATCGGTTTCATTATTATAACAAGTCATTTTACATCAATCCATACATAGATAACATTTGTTATGGTAACCATATTTTCATAGGCTTAATAAATATTTTTGTTAATAATACGAATATGAATGTATATACATTGTTATCTTTACGTACAATTCTCGTAAAATTATTCACCATATTAACGTAATAAAGTATTAAATGATATCCTGTCCGTTATTTTAATGGTTTGCAATTTATTGCAAGAACGAACAGATAACATACTTTTACAAAAAGTATGTTAGCTAATGCATTTATTAAATATATGTATAAAGGAACACAACGAATAAAAATCATTGAAATGCAATTATTTACATTTCTATAATAATATGCATTCACAGGTTCAATGAAAACGTTCATTATATCAATAAAGTAGCAAAAAAGAAGGAAGTATTTGTCTTGCGCATTAATATTTTGAATGCACCTGTTGAATCACGTGCCTCTGCACTGAGAAAACTACTATAATAGAAACAAACAACATTTATTGAGAATTGAAAACTCATCGACGGAACGTAATGTGTCATTGTTATTATGAAATATTATTTACAATTTTTTAACTAATAACAAGATTCATTAGTGAAATAAATTAGCTTCCATTATTATACAAATCATTGCAAATTACTCTATGGATAATATTTGTTATGGTAACTATATTTTCACGTGTTCAATAAATAATTTTGAATTTTTGGATATGAATGAATATACTATCTGTATATTTTATGTTTTAACCAACGTCATCGATTTTTGCCCGTATGAATCAAATCGATATTTCTGAGTCAAATTAAAAACCGTATAAACAGGATATCTTATGCGTGGTTTTTCAGTATTAGTTTATACACGATTTTAAGTTCAAATTTTGCGTTCAAACCGTATTACACTACTGAAAACCTTATAGAAGGCTCTGTGCTCTAAAAAGGACAATTTTTTCTTGCAAAATATAGAATGAAAGCGAATAAACGGGCGAGAAATAACTAATAATAAACCAAATTCACAGACAAACGACACTATAGGTTAGGTTTGATAACTGACTGGTGCCATAATAGAAACCGGAAATGGTGCACTATTTTAAATATTGTACTTAAACAACGCAGTAATAGAGCTATCTCTATCTGCCACATTCATGAAATTAATCCTTGTATCTTTTTCTGTGAGACAAGCGCTAACTTTGCTTCTTTTTTCAATAGCAATACTTGAGAAAAATAGTCAAACCAGAAGATTGTCTTTACTCCTATGATACATCAATGACGTTGGTTAAAACATAAAATATACAGAGAGCATATATTGTTATTTTTACGTACGATTTCCATAAAATTATTCACGATGTGAACGCAATAAGGTATTAAATAACACTTTCTTCGTTAGTACAATGTTTGCAATTATTGCAAGAACCAACAGATAGTATACCTTAATGAAGGGTGTACGACAGTGATTAAATTACCGACTTACACCGCGGTCGCTGACTCAGTGAGAGTAGTGGGAGGCGTGTGGCTTCTAGAAGGCGTGCACCTACACTCATAATCTCTTAGGAGGAAATCGAGAATAACACAGAGACACAACACTCAAGAATGTGTATTTACTCTTGAAGGAATGCTAAAGACGTTTGGTAGGCCTTTTCTGCATGTGTGGTGATTAAGGGACCATGAAAAAGAAAATGCCATGGTGGCATTTCTAGGGTTAATTGTCTAGGCATTTTCTTTTGATGTTTTTTTTTTGCTAATCATCAGTGCTTAATATCAATCTTGTTATTTTTAAATATTATTTTTACTACCAATGAAATAGAGCTGCAACGCTTAGGGACTCATCAGCGCATTGTGTGAATGCCATGTGATTATTGAATCAGTGAATTAAGTTCATTAATTTTGTTAGAAGTTTATTCCATAATAATAACTATTAGGATTATGAATAACATACATTAACTGAACCATTTGTGATGGCAACTGGTTGATTTAATGTATGCAAAACTGGTGCTCGTTAGAACAATAACATATTTCATTGAGCCAGTCAAACTACCATTTCATTTTTAATGATTTTGGTTTAATTAATACAATGAATGATTTATTACTTAATAAACTCCGTCGTTATTTAATAAAATCTTTTTTACTGATTTGATAATCCCGTTCTTTGGACCAATTTTATTGCATTATTTCATGTGAACAATGATTCTTCATTGTTTTAGGACGCATTTTTGGTTCAGTGTCAATGATATTGGCACTGTAGTAAGTATTGCACATTTAAAAAGAAATTGCAGTTGCTCAAAAACCAAATGAATAAAAAATAGGAAAAATAAATTACATTTTTGAATTATATGGTTTATATAATTTCATTTTTTATTCAAACCATTTCATCAAATAGATCATTTTCCTATTTTTTTTCCTTTTTATCTTTTCAATTTTCTTACTAAACTAATTTTAAGATTTGATCTTAAATCATAAAATTTTCAATCCTAAGAGAAGAAAACCGCTTTTGCAAAAAAAGTTAATATTTATTTTACATTTCTTCTTAAATTATAACTAATTCCACCTCTAATGACTCTGGTTTTCCGACCACTGATTTACTTTTTGAACTGGCATTCCATATTTTTACAAGTTTTCGGCAGCTAGTAGGTTCACAAACATAGTCATATCAATTAATTCGAAATATTCTCAAAGAGTATCTAAGAGAGAAAAATGAGAAATATGTGCAATCAGACCAAAAATCATTAAAGTGTGCCAGCAAAAGTTATATTTCATAGGAGCAGAACGATACATTTCAATTATTTATGATCCGCCTGCATATATTTTTCAATTTTCTGAAATATTTTTTGAGAATATTTCAAATTAATGCATATAATTGTACTTATAAGCCTAGTAGTTACCGAAAACTTGCAAAAAAAAAACGGGATTTAAAAAAATGTCAGTAGTTTAATAACTATAATCCTTAAAACTAAAATTCAGACAATGAAAATTTCAGTAGCTTACTTCCTTGCAAATTGTAGCCCAGATTCGTAAAATAAGAAAATGTCCGTCCAAGAAATATCTTTAGTTGAATTAAAAAAAAATATATTCATAGAATATGTTTAGAATATCCATAAAAATATTTAATGAATATTCTTAAGTACTGCAATATGTATTTATTTTAGAAATAATTTATATATGTAAATAATTTGAGCAATATTAATTTTCAGATGAGCTTTAGAACTTTCCTTAGAATAATGCTAGAACATCTGTATTATACAAATATTACTGGCATATTTAAAAATGAGATATTTTTAGATTATTCTTTGCAATTATTTTAGGAATAATTGTATGTTTATAAATATTCTAAATATTCGTAGAATATTCTTATAATAACTGGAATACGTAAATACCTAAAAGCATGTTTACAGATTATTCTAGGAATATTCTCTGCTACCTGGGAAGTGATACAAAAATTTTGTTTCGATTCAGCATTCCAAATACTACCAATGTTAGACAAAATCTAATTTTATTATGTCTAATACTAGTATAATTAGAGATTTTAATTTATCCCTTTATTGCCGATAGATTTACTTTATTACCTCTATTTTCGCATGAGGCATTAGGTAATAATGGAAAGTGATAATTCACTTAAAAAAATCATGTATAGGGAAATCGTTAATCGTAGTCATTTTTGCCATACGTATAGCTTTTATAATCGAAGCTTACGATTTAGCGAAAGCAAGGAACTCTAAATAAGTTTAATTATATAAACAATTGGTGCGTATAAGCCGGGTGTTGTACGTTCCCGCATTAACCTATGTTCCGCGGTGAATTGTCATTCATTGAGGAAATTAATTGCAACGCGAAGCCGTGCACAAAACGGTACATTATCAAGGAAAAGTTGGTCGCCGTATGTAATTCACTCGCACTTTACTTTCTAGGTAGGCGATCTGAGAGATGAACTGTTGAAGGCTGAAGACATGAACGTGATCGTGGTTGATTGGGCAGGAGGAAGTCTTCCTCTTTACACTCAAGCGACAGCGAACACCCGATTGGTGGGCTTAGAATTGGCATATTTTATTAACTATCTTGTGGTAAGTAGATTTATATCATTTATTTCAAATTGGGACGAAAAGCGCTGTACTATTTCTTAACATTTTGTCTTAGATCAGTAAAGTACACTCAGTAAAATACATGCATTGATTCAAAATCTTTGATAATCGCCAATTCTGACTACAAAAATTGCGAACCAGAGTTGCCTGCCATTCCCTCACATCGCGGGACAGATTGCCCCTTAATAAATATAAAAATACGAAATTGCCTTGTCTTCATCCGCATCATATAAACAAATCCCAAAGTCATTGTCATGAGTTTCGTTGTGCGCCATCTTTCGGTCAAGTAATAGTAGCATCTGGAATGCTAACGTCAGTGCCACTACCCGACAGTTACAAAATTCCTCGGTTAACCCGAAACGAAGTAGATGGCGCTCGCAAATTTCTCAGTTCTGCCTTGCATCTTTTATCACAAATAATCTGTTAAAGTATTCAGTATAGCTTGGTTTTTAATAAACATTGTAGTATTGCAGTTTGAAAATGCGTTAACAACAGTGACTTATGTATGGATCACTTTTGTTAAAAAAAAAGTGATTTCCCACCTCAAAGACCGTTAAAAGCAATACGCAATACACTTTAACATAATTTTAATGTTAAATGGAACAAAACAATAGCGTACATTGCATCCAACACAAAATATTATTTGCCCCAATAGTTTTTCTACTTCTTCTATAATTATTATGTTGCAGCAACATTAAACTTTTAACATAAACTTTATGTTGATTTTACAACCAAATTTTTGTTGAAATTAGTGAACATATATTTGGTTCAAACAAAATAAAACAACAAAGAACGTTTTGTTAAACTAATGCATGTATTTATTTTTCTCAGTGTAAATATTATAAAACTTTTTCGTAATTTGCGATACAACTTCAGTGTTCTAATTAGATTCTTCAAAATAGCTCCACAGGTACATCAATATAATGCTGTCTGAAGTATTGCTAAAAGGAAAACAATGCACTTCTGGACTATTCGTAAAAAGATATTTTTTTGCCATTAAATACTATGTGGCAGCCTGTCAAAATCCTAACTTTCATCTAGAGAGACAAAAAATACCTATAAATTTATACTTATCTCTAGTTACCTGCTATCGCTGTATGGCATCATTATTAAAATCACCTCAGCTTGTGGTGTTCGTAGTTGTATAATGCTTTCTAATATAAAAAAAGCTGAATCAGATTTTACCAGTACTAATTTTTTCCGAGCTTATGTACATTCGTAAACCATCCCCTCAGTTAAAAATATTTTATTTTTGTCTACAATAACAAAAGTAAACAACGAATTACTATTTTCTAAAATAATAATTGCCCATCTAATAGTTCCTCAAATCTAAAATCTGAACATAATTGAAGTATCTTTCCCTATTATTTCCCAGAATATCTTGCTGTAATTCGGTTCTGGTTGTTCCGTGGAGGCAAATTCAGAATGTAGGTTCTATTGCTCTGATACATGGATATGTTATATTCTTAATTGTTTTTCGTTGTTTTAATATACATATTTATATCAAGATCCACGCATTGTTCATAGGAACGAGCTTCATAAGAAGATCTAGAGTGGGATTATCCACATTTTTTCTAATGCCTCTAAAAGAATGGATTTTGTCTTGAAACGACGGCATAGTTCAAGCAAAATTAGAAAATTAGATCAGAAATGAGAGGAGGGAAAAAAGCAGAATATTTAGGTGATATAGTGCGGTAACGGTGGATGAGAGATGGTCTAAGCCGCTAAGGGTGATAAACAATTAATTGTTGAAAGGGATATATCTTAAACTGGAATAATCTATAACTATTTTTATATTAAACTAGGTATTCGATTAACACGTATTAAAAAAAAGACGTAAATGTGTATTCTACAGTCAATAAACGTCATAAAACGACTTACGTGCAATAATATTTATCCTACCTCCACCATAATGTAACCAGAATGCCAGATTGGAAAACGGAAGTTAAATACTTAGGCCTTACCTTAGACAATAAATTTCGCTGGAACAAACACGAAATTGAAGTAACCAACCAGGCCAAAAAACGCCCTGATGGTGGGCATAAATTTTGCAGGAAAAAAAATGGGGATGCATTTCGAAAATGCTGCTTTGGATGTATACAGCGATAGTGAGACCGATCGTCGCAAAAGAAATAATCTGGCCACCGCGAGAATTAACCACTCGCAAGTACAAAAATTAGTATGCGTGTGCCCAACAATAGCTATCGAAGAAGTACATTAGATCTTACTCCTCTCCACATTGTGGTAAAGGGCGTGGCAAAAAAACCACACTCAGAATGATCAAGAAAGGAATGATTAGGCATAGGCATCAATCTCCTGATGGTTATCAAACCTTAGGCATGTCAAAAAAATTCAGTTTTGTGAAAGAATTCACAACAAAGCTTAGTAAAAAGAGCAAGTGGAATCATAACACCATCTTGAAATTGACTAGAAATGCCATAGAAATACCCAAGTATCTTTTACGTGAAAATACACGCTATTGAAAGATGCGTCCAGTTCAATATTGACAGGAATTGCTGAAAGCTGAAAGCAAGAAATTATACTTACATCTGATAGTCAAACAGCTATCAAGGCGCTGAGCTCACATGAAATCAGTTCCAAGATGGTCTGGGAATGTCTAGGGAAATTAAACGAGTCAGACAAAAGGAATAAAGTAACCCTGCTGTGGGTTCCGAGTCGCAGAGAGTAGAAGGAAACAAGATAATGGATAATCTTGCAAAAAAGGACTGGGACACCTTTTGTAGAGCATGAATTCTTTTGCGGGATAAGCAGCGCTACAACAATGAAGAAATTGAAAAGAGAAATAGAGCAGAAAAGATCTAATTATTGGGAGAATATCCAAGGAATGAGGCAAAGTAAAACCTCAACTTCTGGGAAACTATAACCAGAAGAGATTTATAGAATGCATCAACCTGAATGAGAACATTATTGACCATTGTAAACTGAAAGGACACCTGAGTAAGCTTGGATTCGCAAAGGAATCTGAATGTAGATTTTGTGGGGAACAGGATGAAATACCCATCCATCTCCTCTCAAATTGCGTAGCACTGTGCAGCTCAAGGGCGTTGCACTGGGAGCATGTGAAATCGATGAAGGAGATTTACCTAACGTGGCACCTTCTTATATCCTACACTTACTGAAAAAATAAATAAAATAGGATTGGAAGGCCAGCTGTAAAACAGCAAGAATAAGGGACACAATAGATCTCTTAGGTCGCAGTGTAAGATCATCCTCCATATATACATGCAACCAGAACGCCAATAAAACACGTCAATAGGTAGATTTTTATACCAATTAATGGATAATTTTAACGAAATCCATAGAAATGCGTTGAGTTTCTTATCTAAGTAAAAAAGTATTACTTGTAGTTGTAAAACCAATTAAATTATGCTCAAAATACACGTTTAACTAGAGATAAATTAGAAGAACAGCCCTTCTAAAAGAGATTACTTGCTCTTTAAAATGCCAATAGTTATATAATTAGCAAGTCACGCTGATTATATTGTCATTCTCTACTTTGTTTCTCAAATCAGTGTAATCTTAATGCGATAATTTATTTGATTATCCATTAAATAAAACAATGCTATTGCAAAAAGCAATAGCGCTTTCAAAATAATTTTATTTTCGAAATGGTGAACATTTCGTTTCAATAGGAGTTAATGTTTGACAGCCCATTATTACAAATCCATGCCAGTACCTACTTCTTGTTAAATCACTCATAGCATTTTAATAGAACTCCTGCATTAGAAAAACAATTCGTAAACTACAATTTAAAATGTTATTGACACCCATATTATTATACTATAAAAAACATGCAATTTGCAATGTTGCACAAATTCAAATCTATACACGCACATTTGTATCACAGTGGTATCACATATAGTATAATACCTCTGGTTAGTGCATGCATGTTTATATATTTGATAGTAATCTTATCTGGAATTAATGTTGCATTCTGTAAAAACGAACACTTTCCGAAGTTTGTTTGATTTATAGAAAAACTACAGTCTTGACGCCGGAAATGTTCATTTAATTGGTCATTCGTTAGGTGCTCACACGGCAGGTTATGCAGGTACCATGGTGCCGGGTTTGGGAAGGATAACTGGCCTTGATCCAGCGGAACCTTACTTTCAGGTAATTATTTCAGAAAGGCTCTTACAGTTTATTGTTGCGAACGCAGTTACTTTTAAAGGTTAGGTCCTTGAAAATTAAATTTAAGATGTGCGAATAAAGGAACTAAGTATACAAGATAAAAAATGTTGACTACAATTTTTAATAAAATACTTGCAGTTAATATTAATATATTTTTCTTTTAGTAAAATTGACAAAATATTTTATTCATATTTTATCCAATTAATTTAGATTGTTGACTTTGACAACAATTTCAGAGAAAACATATATTTCTAAACTTTACTAAGTTATCTGGTAATTATAACAAACACATTATTATTATATTTAGTTGTGAATGCAGCTTAAATTTAATAAATGATAGAAGTGAATTTATGAGAACTCAATGATTTGTGAAAGTCACTAATTTTTCTAATTGATTTATTTTGTTATAAATTATTGTACTGTACCAACTAGAATTGAACTTATGTGTGTTTATTTTAATTACGAGTTTTGCTTGGAAACTGAAGAAGTTGACAATGCTGCCAGCGAAAGTGAAATTTCTAACGCGGAAGGACTGTGTTAAAAGTTGGTGGTCTTATAAATGTATCGCTACGTTGGTACAAGTTCATTTCATTTAATCATCGATGATAAAAAGTTTATTTTTATTTTCTATACATATCTAATATAGGTACATATATATTGCTATATTACGCTCCAATTATACAAATCTTTGCCCGGATAATCAATGTTTTATTCAGAATTCTTTATTTGACATTTATTTGATACAACTACATAATAATTCTCCAAAACAAAACTATCAACAAAATATCTTCGTAGGGTGAGTTCACTTACTAGATAACGAAATTATGGACATTAAATTGTCAACATTAACTCTGACATATAAAAACGTCAAAAAGACCACTTACAATTGTAGTTTCTAAAACCTTGGTATAGAAACGCCATAACAATATATATCCGGTTAGGTAAATGTTTTCATTGGAATATCTTTAATATATACATACTTTGATTTTAATGAAACTTTTCACAATTAATTAAATGCAAATCGGGAATTCGATGAGTTTATTTATATACGAATCAGACTTCTGGTTTAGCCGGAAATGATGTTAACTTTTTTATTTTAAATGGAATAACTAGTAAGGTATTAATACTAGTAGTATTAAGGTTTAGTACCGCTATGTTTAATAACGACAAATATGTTTAATATATTTTTTTTAATTCTTGATTATGTCACTAACCCATAGAATTAAAATTCAGTTCTTGATCTAAGCTATTGGAATTAATTTTGTAATTGTCCCAATATTAGTAACGGTTCAATTAACTGAAAAAGGTATTGAAATTGATTGGGTTTGGTGACAGCGTTAGAGCTCATAACGAACTATGCAATTTATTTAATAATTTGCATCAAAATCTACATCTAATAACACGATCTGTATTGGTAAAACTTTGAGAAGTTTTAACTTAACCGGAGGTGTTAGAAATTTATCGAAAAGCGGGCTGCCAAATGTCGCGACTAATGAAGTTATTGCTCAAGATATTACCATAGCATTAAAGGAATTTCCACAAACTTCTACTACATCCCTTACACTAAACCATAATTAGTGCAAGAATTATTGGACGGGGATTCTGACCATATAGTAGATTTTGCGAAAGAGTGAGGGAGATTTGCATCAATGACCAATACTTTAGAAACAATTTGCTACATTTTGTTTGATTGGTACCGTTAATCGCCATAATTATCTATATTGGTCAGGGGGCTACATGAAGAGGGAAATTAATATAATGACTGACAGCCAGGCTGTCATTAAGGCAGTCTCGAACCCCGTAACTAGGTCAAAACTAGTTAGGAACTGCAAACAATCCCTCAATGCACTGGCACGAGACAACACGGTGTCTCTGATTTGGGTGCCGGGACATGAGGATATAAAGGGCAACGTAATAGCCAATGAACTAGCCAAGGAGGGCTCTAAGCGACACTTCATGGGTCCAGAGCCCGTATGTGGGATTACTAAGGATTCCGCAAGAAGGGAGATCTGGAACTGGTTAGATAAAGAAAGTACCAAAGAAAATGGAGGTCGACTGAAGGTCAACTCCATACCAAAACGCTGATAGGGGATGGGGATGGTAGTTTCTCTGATAATCTACTCAGGCGCAGTAAGAAAGAAGTTAAAACCATTACTGGGTTGGTAACTGGACATTGTCCTTTGAAAAAGCATCTATACAACACAGGCCGGGTAAGCGAACTGTGGTGTAGAAGCTGCGAACCACAGGAGGAAACGAGTTTACATGTAATGTGAGGAACTGAGGGTACTTAGGCAGAAGCACTTCGGGAGAGATCTATTGAAGCCCTCGAAGGTCCTCAAGTTTCCATTGGGCAAGATACTGGGCTTTATAGAGAACATCAAGCTGCTCGAGTGGAAATAAGAGAATCAATAGGGATGGTACAATGAGCACCTAGCTCAAGTGCCCACCCTAACTTGGATGAATGAATGAAATGAATATCTATATTGGGCAATAGATAACCCTCATTGGATGCTAGAAACGCATACACGATATCCGACGTTTGGGCTGGTATTTTCAGGAATCGTATTTATTAGTCCTTTTCTCATTCATAGTACTAACTGGACAGAAATCTTTAGATCTTTTACGGATCAGGTTGTCCCTAATATTGAGGAAGATGGGAAATTACCTGTAAAAGCTTAGTTCTAACAAGATAGAGCACTCTCTCACTATCCCCTTAATGTTAGGAGTCTTTTAAACGAAACATTCCCAAATAGATGAAGTGGTCGTAGATGATTCATTGGATGGCTATGATTGGAATATAAATAAACTCATTGAATCCCTGATTTGCATTTAATTAAATATGAAAAGTATTATTAAAATCAAAGTAGCCATATTAAAGATATTCTAATGAATTTATACATTTGTCTAACCCTGTATAATAAAGGAAATATATATGCAATATATTCCATTAATGATGTCAATAGGTATACTAATTACTATGAGCAGAGCGAGACATGGATGAATTATTATTTACTTTTACGGTAATGTAGCAATTCTCGTGTACAGTGAAGGCGAGTTATATTTTTTGAACCAATAATATTAATATTAAAGAAATGATAGGCACAAACACAAAATATGTGCTTGTATATAACAAGTTTTAGTAGCCACAAG
This sequence comes from Protaetia brevitarsis, assembly GCA_004143645.1. Classification (NCBI taxonomy): domain Eukaryota; kingdom Metazoa; phylum Arthropoda; class Insecta; order Coleoptera; family Scarabaeidae; genus Protaetia; species Protaetia brevitarsis. The sequence continues at coordinate 82,816 of RXPK01000266.1, forward strand.
GACCTAACTACAAGTATAAACATTACGATTACACTTCTTCAATCGGTTGTAAAAACATTCAAGATTAAGCCAGTGAGTGAACGCTATTACCGACAGATGTCACACAGACAGAGTTAGGAAGGTACTAAATGGTGCCCGTGAGGCGCCAGCAACCTCCGCAGGAGGAAAAGAAAACCAAAACAAAACGTGAATACATAATATCACTTATGCGTATGTAAGCGAACATCGAGTACCGCAGTAACGATTACAAAATAGCGAATACTTAAAAGGTTTGTTCCAGCACGCAGTCAAAGAGCATGTTGGAACAAGCCTGTTAATCGATACATTTAATTCTCAAACTATGGTGCAGTAATATTTGCTTAATATGGTGATATCATTATAGGGTATGCCAGATATAGTGCGTCTGGACCCGAGCGATGCTGAATTCGTCGACGTGATCCATACTGACGGGAAAGGTATCTTCTTCCTCGGTATGTCGGTATTTGGTAATTAAACTTCATATTATACCCACCAGTCGCATCAGTGCACTTCCGTATGAGATAATCTCAATAATTGTGAAAATTAATAAAATTGAACACACTAAATAAAGCTATATACATATTGCTGTGTAGTGTAGGTACAAAAGAAAAAGCAAAATGAATTAAAAAAAAATGAAAAATTCAATTAACAAAATCTTATATAAAATAAAATACACAAATGAAATTGTGGAAACTCTTGCGCAACATTGATAAAGACTAATTGGAATGAACAAGAAAAAGAAACTGAATTTACGAAAACCGGGGTGTCAGACTACATCTCTTCTCAACCACCCATCCAGTTTCTCTAAAGACCTGTCTTGTTTCTGAATCATTTCTTTAAACATTGACATCAGATCATTTACTCTAATAATACCTTCCTTGGTACTGCTTCCTTCGTCTCCCTGAATATTCTTTTCGTTCATCCTTCCCTTTGTTCCTGCCACAACCGACTCCTTCCTGCCGTAAGTTCCTTGGCTCCGCCAACTCTGGTCTCCAGGAACGTCCACTTCCTGTTCCCTGGTGGGCTTGTCCATCTTCATTCTCACAGCGGTGTATATAAAATGTTTTTAAACACAGAAACACCATCAGGTTTATCAATGCAACGAAAAATTCTCACAAATTCTAAACACGGAATCCTAATTTTACTGATTACAATTACAACAACATCAAGCTTCACGTTGGGATTGCCAAATAAATATGCTGTGTATTGAAGGTACAAAAGAAAAAGGGAAATGAATTTAAAAAAAAATGAAAAATTCAAATTAACAAAATCTTATATAAAATAAAATACACAAATGAAATTGTGGAAACTCTTGCGCAACATTGATAAAAACTAATTGCAATGAACAAGAAAAAGAAACTGAATTTACAAAAACCGGGGTGCCAGACCACAGCAATATGTATTTTATTTGAATTCTGAAAAGAAAATTTATTTTTTACTTCAGCAAATGGCACATCGTGCAATCGCTTAGCTGACGATAATTTAATAATTGTCTTTGATCTGTTACTATATTTTAGAACAGAAAATGTCTCAGCTATACATATACCTGCTATGACAATCAAATAACCAAATTCAATTGTTCTAAATAAGAGAAGCGAGTTCACAAGCAGACACAAAGAATCCCACATAGCCAAATTTAAATTGCCCGCAAATATTCTTAGTAACTTCAACGTAGAAACATAAAATTACCTACTATTTTGTACCACATTGAGAGTTATTTTAATTCCTTTAAGTTGAAGTTTCTAAAAATAGTGGCGGGAAATTTAAATTTGGCTATTAGGGTTATGACTTCTTCGCATTTTCTTTTTCGTTTTTTTTCTTTATTTTCAAAACTGTAAATATATGAGTCAAACAATTGGTTCGACAATGAATCCGTTTGTAAAGCGGTTTTCATTTTTCGTCACAATGTATATTTTGGCTTACTTAAAGCAAACGCAAAAAAACAATAGTTATAGTAATATAAGATAATTTTGCTCATAAATACAAAGAAAATTAATACATCTTCCTCCATACAGGTTACGGAATGTCTCAACCATGCGGACATTTAGATTTTTATCCCAATAATGGTAAAGAACAACCTGGTTGTGATATTACGCAAAGTCCTTTAGTTCCTCTAACTTTAATCAGGTAAGTATGGCTCAAATAATACAAAAAAGATACGTTCTAAACTTCTAAGAAACAAAGAAAGTATTATTTTGAATTAAAACAATTTGTTTGTTATTATGATCTGTTTACAAATAGGTTGCTTAAATGGATATTTATGCAAAAATAATTGAAACTCTTCTATACAATCGAAGACATTTTTTTTTATGAAATTAAGGCAACGATTAAAGTTATTGACTTCAGATTGTGTTTCATGGTGTACAATGCACAATCTTTGATTAGCTCTTTCTACACTCGAAAACGACAGCTGTTAAATTAACCAATGTTTGATTACAAGGTAACTGATGTAAGTGTGTCTCACCAATTTAAATGAAACTTGATGTAGTGTACTAACAAGAGTAAGTTTCTTAGCTGCTAAATCCCTCGTACTAAAGGATAACGGCAATAGTGATTCCCTCACAATTTACTGGTAACAACCCCCATTCCCACATTTTTTTTTAAATTCGAAATTTTTTTTTTAAATAATATTTACAACTTCATATATATATAATTAATGCCATCAATATCTTTCAGTTTTGAATTAAATTTTATCTTGTAGTTTTTTGTCATATAAATACTCACATTTTACAATATGGTTTATACATTTTATGTTTTCATTAATCGCCCATAACCCTTTTTGACGTTGATCTGAAGATGACTGTTGCAAGCCGAAACTAGTAATCATATATTAATATATTTTGTGAACGAAAGAACGAGGCTTTTACTCTTTTCTCCCCTATTTTTATTAATTTCAACAGAAAGACATCAGAATAACTGGTAATCTAATACAAAACTATTGGTAATTTCGTGTTTCAATGTTGAAGTTACTAAGAATAATTGTGGGAAATTTAAATTTTGTCGAGGGTTACTATTTAAATTTTATCTAAATTACAAACAACATTCCTTGCTGCAAATGTCGCTGTTATACCTCCAACACGTGCAGAACAAGAGTTAAACGATGTAAAGCATTGTATAACTCTTGTTATAAGAAAGCATATTATTGTCAGAACTCAGGAACAGGCTTCCTTTGCATCTGAAATAGATTTAGCACTGGAATTTGAATACTTGTTTTTGACACGTAACAAATATATAGTGGTGTAAAAGTGGATACGTTGAAGATTGGCCACCAAAGTTTAAAAATCCAGTATGCAGTATTTGTGGCAAACCTGCATTTATTCTTTATATATGATTTAAGCAATTTCTTTGCTTTCAACATTTCTACACACATTACCATTATTGCAGTAAGCTATGTAGCCTGTTAAAACGTTAAAACTAGTTGATGTGTGATATATTTTCTACATTGCACCACATATCAATCTCATTATTACAATTATCTGGCTGATAGTCGAGTGGCTTGCACGCTTCGCTACTAATGCGGAGTCCGGGCAAGCTGGGACTTAGGCATTACTCTTACAAAAAGAAATCTTAAATATATAATCGGTGGCTCTATGTGAGTAGGTCTAAGACAATAGTAAATAAATAAGGTCTGTGTCTCATAAATTCTTTTTTCATTTGGGAGAATAGATCTTCTTTATTTACCATTCTGAACTATTATAAAACGCCATCAGTTGCTCCGCTCATTGTCATGACTGTTGCTATCGTGGTGAAGGAGTTGTCGTTTTAATAATCACGACTCCTAAAAGATATTCATCTGCTAAATTTACCAAATTAATGCCTGATAACTTTGTCTGTTGTGCTATTCTTTAACACAATTTAATTTACTTGCCATTGTACGGATTGAAAACTATGCTGTAATGTTTTGAGAGAACAGTTGTTTAGAACTGTGGAGACCATTAAATGAACTGTAGTTTTGGTTAGCTTAACCATTATTTATTTCATAACGTTCACGTTGTTAATTGAGCAACAGTTATTGCTCAAATACACTCATTCGGTGTATTAAATTAATAAAACTGAACTAACAAAATAATATGATTGCCTTGACTACGTTTGTGTTGTTAGACTAACTATAATTTTGGTTAACTCAACAATATTTTGTTAATAAAACCTGGTTTGTTAATTTAACATCTGTCGTTCCCTCAGTGTAATCCTTTTTATTTCCTCAAAATAAATAAAATTAAAGACGTTTTTTTTTTAAATCGGAATTCATAGTGTGAAAATCATTAGATAATTAATGTTTTCCTGCTAGCACTGTTAATAAGACGAAACATTAATTAAGATATTTTGTCTAAGAAAACATTATTTTTTTCTAAACTGCATAATTTTAATAATAACAGTTTTGGATATGAATCTTTTTTATTGATTCGTACAAATCTATATTTTATAACTACTTATTGCTCATAACTCAACTAAATTGCGTTCATTAATTTCCAGAGACGGTTTGGAAGAAGCTTCACGCGTGCTGGTAGCGTGCAATCATGTCAGAGCCATAAAGCTATTTATAGACAGCATAAATGGTCAGTGCCCTTACATAGGTGAGTTATCTGAATACAATAATGTTATAAATCGTCTGCGGTCTGATCCTTTACAACACCAAAAGGATTTTGACTAATATCTCCAAGATTTTTAAGCAGCACCATAAAAAAATATCGGGATACACGTATATAAAGACTGATTCATTTTCGATCCTCACCATTGGGATCTCGCTAAAATTTCATAGTTACCTTATTTAAATCTTAAATTTGATTCTTCATCAATTAAAGCATAATATCAAAAACTTTTTTTTATATCAAACGCAATTGTTTATTACAAGGTGTTATACAATCATTGACAGGCAATATTCTTTTCTTTAAAGCAGAACTACCACATAAGGTTTTGATGAATTTTTCATGTTACAATTGATATTTTCCATGCTGATTTAGTTTTCAGACCATAATCATCTTCTTATCATTGCCACTGCGATGGACGTGAACGTTAAGCCATTTACCATCTTTCCTTTGCCAAACTCTTGTCTCCTCCGTTTGCACACGCAGACCTTTCCATCTGGTTCCACGCACTGAGTGAGCCTTATATACGCTATGCATGCGGAATCTTCGCCCAATAGCTTCACAGAAGGATTTATTACTCTGATTTTGATGTGCTTCCTCTTTCCGATAAGATTATCGAAGGCGTACTTATGATAATCGATGCCTTCTATTAGGTTTCCCATAGATTCCGGTTCGAAAGCGGACATGTTGATGTCGCATATCTTCTTATAACTGTCGAAGTCTCCGTCGCCGATGCATTCGATGATGCGTTCCGTCAGTGCGATTATTTCGTGGCGTTTGCTGGCCTTCGCCTCGTATTTCTGGATTTCTTCTGTTACGTCTGCCATTTCTGATTGTGAAAATGAATGAGTTTTTTGTTTTTCTGATTTGCGAATGGGAGGACTTTTACTTGAAAATTTTGCGTGTGGAATCCAAATTTTATTTAACTGAACTGACAATGTCAAAATAAGTGAAAGTAATGAAAATTGTCAGTTTTTGTAATTGAAATTGTCGAATTGTTTATGCAGTATGTTCACATTTCGACGTTTATTGGGAGAAAATTATTTGTTTTTTTTACATTGTACTCTCGTGCGCTAAGATTTTAATATATGTACGTATTTGTCTACATTTTATGTAGTGCCAATGATGTGCGGAATCGCACGAAATGTACATTCACTTTCGTTCTGAAATAACTACTATACTTTTTGAAGCGTTTTTCTGGAACTTTATTCTTAACTTTCGCTGATCTGAAAACATATTTTGGCTTTTAACGTTTCGTTCATTGACCTAATTACATTGCTTCTCTTGGAATCAGTATTTACCTTTCTGTAACTCTTCTTTGTTGTTAAGCAAGCCAGAAACACTGCAACCTTTCAAACCTTTATATTTAATTTCCCATTTCTCTTATCCATTAAATTATACCAGCTATTCCACCCTGTATTAATCTGCACAGGTCTCTGGCTGATTGATTGAAGTAGTCCTCTGTATTCACTTTGGGCTTGCCAAAAATTACTCGAGCTTTTTGCATCCAGAACGTCGCATTTGCAGATTTCACACATTTTGCAGCCTTGCCTCTCCATCATCATCATCTCCATTACTGCTGTAGGAGTGGTTAAACATATAAGCCTATGTGTTTTGCTAAGTTGCAGATCTAGCAGCTTGCTACTGCATCTTTTTCCATCATACCAAAGATGCACAAGTGATCATAGATTTGACCTTAAGGTTCGATCTTAACCCCCTGTTTCTCCGTGGGTTCTTCTACCTAACATAATTATTATCTTCGTCCTGGTTTTAATTAACTCAATCTGTCAATTTCAAGAGTCCAGAACTACACCAAGATATATCACTTCCTCTGGCAGTTTATTTCTTCACTAGGGAGGTTTAGCGGTCTCAGATCTTCTGAGTTTTTCTTTCTCGTTAGTCCTGTAGTGATTATGTTGGGAAGACTGATATTTAGTCTCCTCGTTGGTCCATACTTGTACAACTTCTCCAACAGAGGATTCTGCATCTTATTCCCAACTACGTTCTTGAATTTGCCCTGGATCAGAATGACAAGACCATACGTGTACTCCTAAATGATGCCCTTAATTGCTCAGCTTCACTAGTAGCTCGCTCACACACGTCCCACAGCAGAAGAGGCAAGACCGCATCCTAGCGATACCTCTATTGACTCGAGCCACCTGTGTCTTCTGCATGATGGTTGTATAATCTGATCTCTCTTTTTTACTCTTAAAGAAGACATTTCCTTTTTTTCTTTTTCTTTGACTTTTTCCCTCTATTTAATTTAGTTTCTTACTTACTAAACTTAGAGAAGACATTAAAATGGCGCAAAGCATATTTCAGAAGATATTAAGGTACCTACTCATTCCTATTGATTCATTTTCTAAACTTGAATTCGTGCTTTAAAACCAGTCTCACGCAAACGATTTAGTTACAAAGGATATCATTATGCAAAATGTTGTTAAATCTTCTTGGTTATTTGCCTCTTTTAATCAAATGTTTTACTGATGTATTACATACATATTATAGTTTTACACTTAAGTATTTTGCATTTATATATTTTGAATTTTATACAATATTTAAATTAGAAGCAATTTATTCTTCAGTAAAAACAATGTTTTTCATTTTCCTCGTACATCACTAAATATTTTGCAAATTTTATTCTTGATTACTTTTTTAACTGTGAAACAGAACTTTTTATGAAGAATAATTGTTTGTGTAAAATTAATAATAAAAAAAATCCAGAAAAATGGGAAATGAAATCATTTTAATCATATTAAAAAAATACTTATTAGTATCACTAGACCAGAAATTACAGTTTTGCGAGTATGAGTACGGTTTATGGGTCGAAGCAATAGCCGAAGTCCACAAATATACGAAAACTCGCGCAAAACGGTTTCCGGCTGTGTAATACACACTATTTTTTGGGCAGATAAATCTTAATTTTGAATTGAAATGGAAAAGACATTTTGACGCTAGGGAGTTGACAGTACAGATTGGTGCACATGTTACATATCTTAGTCTTTTTCTTCTTTAATGCCTATTTATCAATAATAAGTGCAATGAATACACCAGTTCATCTTAGTAAGGTTGCACAGTAGCTTAATGATAATTTATTACACATCTGTCACGTCAAATGTAGTGTGCTAACCTATGACCAACCATTAGTGACAATTAACATTAAATATCCCCAAGTGTAGTGTAGTAGTTATAACAACTCGCAAGAACTGCCCATGTTATTTTCCTATACGGCGTCTGGTGTCCCTCTACATAGATGCAATAGTATAAAGGATTTAGGTATCTTTTTTGATAGTGAGCTGTCTTTCAGGGAACATATTGCTAATATGCGTTTCATCGGCTAATAGAATGTTAGGATTTATGTTGCGCACCTGTAAACAGTTTAATTTACACTGTCGCACTTTAAAAACCTTATACCTATCGTTCACTCGTTAGTTCACATTTGGAGTACGCGGCTATAGTTTGCAATCCTGTGTATGATGTACATAATAACAGCATTGAATAAGTACAAAGGCATTTTCTCAAGAGCCTTTGGTTGATATGTTTTGGTGAGTCTTCCTGTAGGGGTTTTCCGCAGGGTACCCTGCTTAATTCATATTCGATGGAATATCTGTGTGCTAGGAGGGTGAAATCTGGTTTGGTGTTACTTCACAAATTGATACATAATGCTGTTGACTGCCAATACCTAGTAGGAAAATTGACTTTTTGCGCAAAATATTAATAGCTGCTTTCCATTTGCACAAAATCCTCAGTTCCTCACTTCACTTCACTTTAGCTCAGCTATTCGCTTGTTCCATTTGCCAATAACTGAGGCATTTACTTCCCCCCTTACCGATGCTAAGTGAGTTCATAATCACCCTCAGTAATAAGGTTTTTTTACCTCAGTTCATAGTTTAAGGTTAGTTTACTGTTTTTGTCCTCTTTTGTTTGTTTCTTGTGTTTATGGTTATGTTTTTCCCTAAAGCTTTTTTTCAATATGCTGTACCAAATTGTGAGAAATAGGGATGGATGGATAGTATAAATAAATAAATATGTGCTAAGTAAGGTTAGATACATCATACATATGTCAAGCAATAAATGTAGAACTGGCTTAGTTGACTGTTCCATTTGCATTTGAAAAAGCGGAAAGGAAGGTGAGTGTTGCATACTCACCTCACTTATTTTTTCCTCGCTTCATATGCAAATGGGAAGCAGCTAATTAGATTAGATTAGATTAGATTGGGGCGGCCTATCGACCTGTTTCACCGCGACCTTTTCAGATCTTTTGTGATTCCCTTTTTTCCTAGAGGACGCTCTCTAATTTTGCCCTCTTAATTAGGCCTATCATCTTTGAGAGCGGCTTCTTTATGTAGCTACTAGCTGTGGGGTTCTCCTCCACCATTACTACAAACCTTGTCCTCGCCAGGCCTTTACATTGGCGCAGCACATGAACTGGTGTTTCTTCCTCCTCTTGGCAGTATCTGCAGGTTGCATCATCTGCCAGGGCTATGTTGTACATATGCCTATTCAGTCTACAGTGACCAGTCAGCAGACCTACTATCATTTTGACAGTCTTCCTGTCTTTATTCAGTAGATCTCTCGTGAGTTCAGGCCTCTGCTCCTTAGGAACTTTTTGCCTGCCTTTGTCCCGGTAATTTTTGCCACCACTCTCTGGACTGATTATGTATCCATTCATTGATGGATTTTTTAATTTGCGATTTGGTAGTGCCGAAAGAGGGGTCGGCTCCAACGAAACAGCTAATAGATTATATCTACCTCAAAATCGCACCAATTTGCTCTTCAAGGCACCTATTACTTTTGCGTGTAATTCTTTTAATAAGTTTTGCTACGACCTTGATATTTTTAGTTGTTCCAAACGTGATTTGCTGAGCGCTGTCTATTAGTACCTATGGGCCTTCGGCCGGTACTTGGTAATTTGTTGTTGCTTTATCTTTATAATTACTGTTATTGTTATTACTACTTTCTTGTTATATATTCATATTTTCATTTATTGTTATTATATATGTCCTATTATTAGTACCTCTGTACTGTTGGGCATTATATTATTATTATTGCCTGCCTAGGCAAGAAAGCGGTAGTTTTTCGGCCATTTTGAAGTAATGCAAAATGAGTGTTTTTGGACAGAGCCGCCAAATAGCTATTTGTATCACTAGGCCAGAAACTACAGTTTTGCGACTATGAGTACGGTTTAGAGTGCAAAAAGTTGTCAAGTTGTTTCGATAAACTGTCAACGAAACGCGATTGCCTCCAAATAAAAATTACAGTAATAAATAGTGAAATAAAACTGTGGTAACGTCAATTCTGAGAAATAAACAGTGTATAAAGCAAAATAATAGTTATTAATGCACCAACGTAGTAAAGTGAGTTAAGCACTTGTGATACTCCATCGAACAAGTTCGATATGGCAGCGTATTCTTGGAACACTAAATACTTTTTTCCGACTACGAAAACACTGTTACTTACTACAGTCTAAAGTCAATATTCTTACGTCTGTGGTGTTCAGAAAACTCATATTGTTTAACATGCACGGGACGTGATGCCTGACTGTAGACAATTCGTTTTACGAATTTCCTACTTAAAGAACATTGAACTCAGCCAATGATTACTTATTCTTCTGAAGTTTATGCAACTGTTTCTTTGCACTACTATATACATACATCTTAACAGATTATTTTCCGAATGTTTGCCAACTCCTGACTATTTTTCCACTGGCTTTTTTCAAAATCGGATCCGTCAGAACTTAAATAATCTGCCATAAAATAATATTTAAAAGAAAGAAAGGAAGATAATTGTCTGTTGCTTTTGATGTTTCTTAAAGTAGAGAAAGCGTTCTTCGACAGCGTACTTTCCTGAGAAATAAAGAAGTGTTCCTCGAGATATATTAAAGAAGAACAATTATTATAAATCTATTTAATACTTGAAAGTAATTTACCACAATGGGGTTGTCCCAATAATGAATTTATTTGCAAAACCCTCGTAACATGGTGAATCTAAACTGATAGTTCATTCTTTTTGAGAATTTTTCAACCATATTCTAGCCAATAAAATTTTAGTGAAATAGCGAGGTCTTATGTAGGTGACCTTGTGCGCGTTAAAATGAATAGATTGTTTTTTAACAACAACAAAACCATTTAAAATTACATCTAAAAGACAAATATCAGAAATAAAAGAAACTTTTCACTTAGTGAATAGGATATCTAATTTAAAATATATGAATTTATATTTTGCTGATTTATTGCAAGCTTCTAAATAAAGTAATATTAAATACTTCATAAATTAAATATATTCATTATACGTGTGATATGAAATATGAATTACATTGTGTTTATTAATACGCTAGAGGTTATGGTCTTTTCAAATTTTGTCATTCTGCACAATTTTTAAAACATCAAGTGTTATTTTTAATTCATAAAGAGAAACAAATATCATAGTACGAGCACAGAAATATTAGAATTATTATTCGAAGTAAGTAAATAGGAATATATCATAATTTTTTAGTAGTAGAAATTTGATGTATCATTAACTCACTTTTCGTACCGACTTTGGACCTTTATTTCGACCAAACTGTGTGAAGTTAGATTGTAAAAATAATGTGTGTTGCTATTCGTTAACGGAATAAAGGTCCATTCTTTTTGTTAATTGTATGGAGCCTGTATTCTTTTCGTATTTATTAATATTATTATAAAAGTATTTATATTTAATTCAAAGACATCCAGGAGAATTACGAATTCCCTTTATGGATTTTCCTATATCTCGTTTAGTTTTAAATATATAAAATGTTAGTCACACATCTGTTTGTTTCTGTTACTAGTTTTGATAAAAGATTTAATGTGAACTACGTATGAACCCATTGCACGAAACTGCAAAAAAAACTGCGATATCTCGAAGATCAGTCACAAAGCTGAAATTTTAACAGAACAATTGGCTGCATGTAAAAAGTCGCTGATATTCATCTTTCAGAACTTCATAACAAATTTCTTTGGATATGTAATATAACATATATATTTCTCTACATAATAAAAATACGTACTATTGGATAATCTATGACTTAAGGTTAAGCTTATATAAATTATGAAAATTCTGACATAAATTTAGTCGAAATGCCACCAATTTTGCAAGGGAAATTTAAATAATAAGCGAAATAATAATTAATTAGTTTAATGGGAGAAAAAAGAACAACAATTTGCATAATAGAATTCCTAGAATTTGAGAAAACGATTTCAAATTAGTCGTTTAATATTAATAAAGATATGCAAGACGAAACTGTAGATAAACGCATAATTTATATCACTTTTACTTTCAGCACATCAGTGCCCCAGCTATCAACACTTTCTATCAGGAAAGTGTTTCGAATGCAAACCGGGTTCAGGATCTTGTGCTTTAATGGGTTACCATTCCGATACCAGTCCAGGCTTGGAGAACGAAATATCACCACAGGTCAGATTGCAAGGCAATATAGGCACGAAGTTCTTCTACTACCACAGGGAGAGAATTTCCTTTCTGCCGTATGTTACTATTTCCTTTTAATATTCGTATTATTTTCTTATTAATATTTCCTTCCAGATCGATTATACAGGGTAGTTTTAGAACTAGCCAACCCTCCCACAGCTGAAAACTGGGTGCAAGGTTTTCTTAAAGCTTCTTTGCATAGTTCAGCCGGAGTCATACATCTGGATTTGACACCATCTGGGGATATGAAGTTGGAACATGGTTCCACTTACAGCATGGTAATGTCGCATCCTGCTGATTTAGGAGGAAATATTAAGAAGGTGGAGTTGAGTTGGGAGTACGATATGAACGTCTTAGAACCTAGGACTCTCTGTTTGTTTTGGTGCAATGATCATCTGTACGTCAAGAGTATCGGAGTTGACCAGCTAGAATTACCAGGAAGAGGTAAGGAAATCAAGATGCAATGTTGCTAATCAATTTCCACTATCAAAAATCAAAAATAAACTCTATGAGCTTTCTTGAAGCTCTTAACCAAAATTTTTGCAATAGTAAACTACTATATTATTATCAACAGCGCCTTAAATATTGTAATATTATAAGTAATGATTATTTTTCTTATATTACTAGGAAACGGGATACTCAATTCAATAGTCGATTGTGTGCCAGAAACAAGAAAGATTACGCGGACATTTCAAACAGAGGAAAAGGTGTCTTCATGGATGTATGTGAGTTCAGTAGCAGTCCAGATAAAGTCAGCTAGCATTTATTTTACAATAGAATTAGGGAGCTATTTTATTTATAATTATATAACGGAAACGGTTGCAGATAATTGTAGGTGTATGTTCTTTTACGACGAAATTTATAACTGCTCGAAATCAGTAAAACGAGATAAAGATATAATACGAAGCGATTCTTAATTAGCTGTTGGTAAAAAAAGAACATTACCTTGATGTTCCGCACGATGTTGTACATATGTGCCTAGACATATACATAGATCAGAAAATTTTGTCATTTACCTATTGCAGAAACTGTACCTAGTATTAATTAAACGTTACTTTATAAATGTACAAATATCTGCGTAAGAAAATGATGATATGATATCCAGATGAATTTTTATTTAGTTCGAACTTTAATGTGATATATTCTATTGTACCTAAGTGATAAATTACATATACAAAATATTTTAAAATGTGTTTCATTATTTATTCCATACTCCTACTATTACTACTACCGATAGGTAGATGTATAATGATGAGTTAAGCTGCAAACAGTGCGTAATAGTGATGTATAGAGACCGGATTATATGCAAAGTGCATATATTTTATTTTTTGCATATCTTTAATTATAGTCTATATGTAGACGTATTACACTAATTGAAGTTAATTAGCGCTAATTAGTGATTGCATATATTGCATATTTAGGCATTTCTATGCATATTTTTACAAAAGTTGCATATATTGCATATTTAAGCTTTTTCTTATGCTTTCTATTAGTAAAAATTCCTAGTAATTCCTAATGTAGATCGACAACCGACAATTCTCAGAACGATAAATCTTTACACTGGTTCTCTAATACTTTTTCCAAGAACTGCACGTGTTTAATTCGCCTAGCAGAAGGGATGTGGTAAATACGTTTTATATTATTAATTCCCAAATAAACTATTCATTCATTGAATATCTTTGAGCGAAACAGCATGTAATTTGTTACGTTTTAAATACTGCGTACATACAATGAGTATAGCGAACAAAATTTCTTATGGATTAAGCCATATCCTGAACTGGCAAAGGATGGCGACAAATATTTGTCGAGCCTGTAGTAAACTGTAAGTTTAATTTTACTAAAAGCTTTTACAATTGTTTTTAAATTCTTTAACTTTTGATATAAAGTGACAATTGTTGTTGTAGTGTCTTCTGAGAGAAAATACCTGATTGAATCAACACGCTAAAACTCCATCACATATTGGAAAATGTGAAAAACTAAAGCGATCCGCATGTGTGCAGCAATCTATACGTCAATGTGTAGCATCAACTTCACGAAACTCAGAACAAGAAAGATAATACGGATCTGTGTTAACGCATTAATTTCGTCTAACATACCATTAGCAAGATTAACAATGTAATTTGAAATCGTTTCTGCAAAAATATTGCAAACATAATATACCTGGCGAAAGTACCTTACGAAAAAATTATGTCACATCTTGTTACCAGCAAACAATAGCAGAAATTCAACAATTGGTAGGGAATAATTTTATTTATATTATGGTAGATGAAAGTATGGATAAGTGTGGCCGTTATATTGCCCATTTTTTAATAAGAATTCTTCATGAAGATTGTAGGTAAATCATATTTAATTATTGTAAAGAACTTCAAAAAACAAATAATGTGATAATTGCCCAATTCGTTCAAGAAGGTTTACCAAATTTCTTTTGCCTGGAAGTATACCTTGTGAAAAAATTTTACTAATGTTGTCCGACGCTGCACCATACATGATAAAAGCCGCGCAAAATTTAAACATTTTTATAGTAACATTATTCATACCACTTGTTTAGCTCATGGGTTAAATCGTGTAGCCGAAGACATTAGGAATCAATTCCCTTTGATTAATGATTTAATTGGCATGTCAAAAAAATATTTTTAAAAGCACCTTTACGAATCCAATTTTATAAGGAGCGACTTCCCGGTGTTAAGTTGCCTCCTGAACCGATTATTACGAGATGAGGTACATGGTTAGAGACTGCAATTTTTTTCTGTAATGTAATGTAATTCTTGAATCACTGCTGACTGCATTGCTCTTGAAAACTGTAAAAAGATAGTAACATCAACAGAATTGCTACAAAACCTTTTGTATATTAAGTCAAATTATAGCTTTGTTTCAAGTTCCATTCGTAAACTAGAAACGCAAGGGATGTCGCTCTCGGAATTAGTCGAAATAGTAGAATTTGATATGGTATGTAAGAAGGTTAAGAGTACAATAAGTAATTCTACATACGATAAATTTAAAAAATGCGGGGTATTTGAAATTGAAGAAAGTTAAGAAAATTTTGGAAGGTGAAACAATAAACGATTTCGACTTTAATTTTAGTTTAGAATGTATTGCAAAGTTAAGAAATGCACCAATTACATCTGTGGATGTTGAAAGAAGCTTTTCTATTTCGAAACATATGTATTCTGATAGAAGACAAAACTTTCTTTTACATAATTTTGAAAAACATTTAGTTATAAATTGTTTTAGAAATATGTTGTGAAAAAAATTTGTGTAATAAAATTAATGTTTAAATTTCTGCTCTTATTTATTTTATGTGAAAATTTTGCATATTGTTGAAATTTTTTTGCATATATGCCCCAGGTTTATGCATATTTTCTCAAAAATCGATGCATATATTCCAGTTTTTCTTTACAATCCGGCCTCTAGTTATGAGTTTTAAATCAAAAATGAAACGATAACATTTGCAATAAATTTTATTAGCATGTAGTACGAAAAAAAAAATTAATGGTATGTTTGGCGACTCCCTAGTTAAGCACACTACTGTAAACGTCTAGGCATTGACAAAATGAGATGGTCGATATCTGCTTGTGCCACCTCGTTCCAAGCAACTTGAACTTGGTGGATTAACTGCGCCAGAGTGTGAAGGATGGTGCAAAGTGGACAGTCTCTTCCTCATGATATCCTACACATGTTCAATGGGGTTTTTTGGAAAAAGTCCATAGTTCGACGAGTAATATGGGAACGCGTGTTTTCTTGCTGAAAAAGGACATGTGGACAGCCATCTAGATAAGATAGTAAAGTAGTAGTAAAACACTCGTAGACGGACGCTCAATAACTTAACATTTCTGTACTAGTCAGCTCTCATAAACAGGTTTCTTCACAGAAAACTAAGAGATACTTTTTTCGCAAAAAATTATCAAAGAAAAAATCCACATTCTTACCATAGCTTGTTTTAAATATAGTTATTCTGATGCCAAAAACTCAAGTTGAACAAATTATTCCTTCTGTGTGCAACACTTCTCATGTCACTGAGTATACATTTAGGTCCTGTACAGTTTAAGTGAAATACTCTAGAAAAATATCATGAACATGCTCAAGAAAAAAGCAAATGATGCAGAAAGAAGATACAAAGGACAAGTAGAACCTTGAACTGGAAAAAAAACTTTGGAATCAAAATGTTTTGAAAATTAATTGTTTAAGTATTAATATACTTTTCTAGTTAGAATTAATTTTCAAATTTATTAAACTAATATACTATAAAACTGTTCTTCTTTTTGTAGTTCTCAAATGTTGCCGCATATATTGCAAGAAAATCGGTAATAACGTTTAATAACCTTAATAAGAGGGAGAATATAAGTGTAATGCATTGGGTTGACTAGTAGCACTGAGCCTTGGCAAGGTGAAACATATGTATGCTAATATCAACCGAGTGTTACACACACTTTAGTTTGACCTAATTTAATAATTTTATTTATATATTTATTTCATATAAAATAAAAATATTTATTATGACTTCTTCATTTTTCTTAATATTATTCTATTATGCATGACTGCATACGACACGTTTGTATATATAGGTTTAAAAGTATGAGTAATTATTATATTGGGCTACTTACCTTACCCCTCACTTAACATTAGGAACGCATCCTTTAGTAAATTGATGCAATAGATAATGTAATTCCTTTTCTTCCTACTTCAATTAATATTAGAATAACAAAGAGTGTGCAAATTGAGTAGATTATAGTTTCCTATTTGGAATGTAAATCATGGAAGGGTTTTGTATTAATGGTTTCAATGTTGGGTGAAGAGAAAGAACCTTTGAAATCTTAACAATATTAGAATATTTTTTAAAAATTCAATAACTTGGAAGATCTGTTCTGCACACAAATGTACGTGCAAGTGAATAAAAAAACTTAAATAATGTACAAATTGCTCTTTATTTCAATATCATTGGCGTTAGATAAATATATAAATTAATAGCATGATTACTGAAACTATATCAATATAAGTTTACATAATGTAGTCTTAATTAGTTAAAACTAAATATCCATTTGTATTACAACTTTACCAGTACCCTTTTTTGTTTCTATATATTCTATAGCCTTATTCACCTCCTCCAACTTAAATTTGGCGCTGACGTGCGCTGCAAAGATGCCCTCGTGTGCCAACTCCAAAGTATCGTTGATCATGCACCGATATAATTCAAAATCATTTTCTCGGAGTGCGTGCAAACTAACCACCGTCAACGTGGTATTGGGTGGAGGCGCCGGTAAACTCTTGTAGATCACCGGAGCTGCGTGGAATATCGTTCCTCCTGCAGCAACACTAAAACAATCGTGTTGGCAGATGAGTGTAAGGTTTTAATAATTACCAACTGCCGATATGATCTAGCATATATTCGCCCACTGCATCGTAAACTATCTCCGCTCCTTTCTTATCGGTCAATGCTAGAACGTCTTTGGCTAATTTATCAGTGTATTTAACCGTACCGAATGCCCCCCTCTCCCTCATAAAATCGGAACGATCTTCTGAGTCCGTGACTGCTATTACCTGGAAACATTAGCGGGAAAAAAAATTGAGTGCATCCGTGTCCACTATAATGATGTATTAAATAAACTCTGGATTGAATTATATTCAATGGTTCATATTGAGCGAATGACATTGCATGACGAATTATCTGGCATAAGTGAACATATAGAGTGCCATTTAACAATATGGAGTTAGCTTATGTTAAATCATTAAAAAGAAAAACATTTCTTATTGGGACAGCTATACAAAATTATATGGATGAAAATTACCGGTGTGAACTTGGCAAGCATAAAGTTGCTTGCCACAAGATATAGAAATATATAATAAGAGTTGGTTTAAAAGCAACATACATATTTAAGAATATGCTTAAAGGTCTCACAAAGTAAAAATTAAATACATAGTTAATTAATAAATAATGGTCACATTACTAGGTTGTCTGACCTAATTTGGCAAAATGCAGAATATCTGCATTTATATGTTTTCTAAAATAGGGAATGGGAATCAATTAAGACAAAAATATAACATAAATATTGAAAAGAACTACTTCCGACTTCGCTGAAGTACAAACGATTTCAAGAAAGGTGCAAACGGTTGCATATGATATTCTATCGAATAGTTAGCCACTTTGCGATATCTCAAAAATTAGCAACATTTCTCTGTCCGAGATATTTTCAAATGCCTCTACTCCGGTTCCCTTTGAGGTACGAACGAGTACCTTGGCCGTTTTTTGATAACTCAAAAAATAGCCAAATTTCTCTCTTTGGCATATTTTGAATTGTCACTACTTCCGGTTCGGTTGAAGTACAAACGATGTCAAAAGAGGTACAAACGGGTACAAACGATGCTCTTTCGAATAGCGTTGGCTGTTTTCCGATATCTCAAAAATTAGCGAAATTTCTTTCGCCAACTTACTTATTTTCAAATGTTTCTACTTCCGGTTTGGTGGAAGTACAAACGATTTAAATGGAAGTACAAACGGGTACAAACGATGTTCTTTCGATTGACGTTGTCTGTTTTTGAATAACTTGTACTTGCTTGCTGAAATTTTTTTTAGCCCTTTCTATTTTTAACCTTTGAGGTACAAACGAAAACGAAGGTGGTACAAACGGGTACAAACAATGCTCTTTCGAATGACGTTGTCCATTTTTGAGTATCTTGTACTTGCTTGCTGATTTTTTTTAACCCTTTCTATTTTTTTAACCTTTAAGGTACAAACGAAACTGAAGGTGGTACAAACGGGTACAAACGAAGTACAATGGAACCGTACTACGTTTATTTTTTTTAATAAAGTTGCTTGCCAAGTTCACACCGGTATGAAAATTTCACTGTTAGGTTAAACCTTAAACCATTAATACTCATAGACCAGCCCTCACTGTCCTTTACTTTGGGACCGGGTGAAGCAAACAGAACTGTCAGATGACGTCACATTGAGGCAAAACATTTATTTATTTTAACAAGTTAAAATTGTTTGCAGCTTTCTGAGTGATCTCGGCTTGAAAAAGAAACATAGACACTGTAGAATAAAAAGGCGGCTAACAAAAACGATTTTGTTTAAAAACCAATAATTTTAATTTACAATAATTTCTTTATTTTATTCAAGAATTTATTATGCATATTCTTATGAAACTATTCAGAACACAAAGAAATAGATTTATACTAAATTGGAACGTTTTTGTGAACCCTTTTGGCCTTTTCCTAGTCCCAAACTATTAGTCTCTATCATAAGAGTTGTCAAAGTAATAACCATTAATTAAAATATATTCCATGATTGATCAACTGTCGCTCCACGGGCGCAGCATAATAATAACTCATGGCCGCCGATGCCCCCAGTAATTGGCGAAAGCTGTTGGGGAATGCTAAGGCATGGATTATTATTATTATTATTAACTGTCTAGTTCAGATAGGATATATAGGAATATTTTATTAAAACTTATTATTAGGCGAATAATACTCAAATTATTTAATAAAAGGTTTTCAATTCCATTGAAAATCAACTCGTCAGACGATAGGAAAAAGATTAGCTTGGATTGACTCGTAGTCTTGCCTCAATGTGACGTCACGCGCTCAATTCATGTTTGCTTCACCCGTCCGAACTAAAGCGCATCTTATGTTCGACAGTTACATTCATGGTCTAAGGGTTAAACTAAGTGTGCATAGGTGCATTTACACTACTAGGGTTCCATGAAAAAAAGTGGGTTTTCTTTATTGAATATACTGATAAAGGACTTATTTTTTTAAATAATATAGCACTTATAACTTTAAAAAGGTATACGTTGAGATTTTAAGGCCATTGCATACGTTTACACCATCTCATCTTGTGTGACTAATTGCTTGAGTTGATCCAGATCGTCACAGAGAAAGTACAAACTTTAATTACATATTTCATCATTTTAAGAGTTCATTCTATCTATTTTGGGTTTTGGCTTCGTTTTTCGTTATTTACCTATTGATTTAATTTAGTTTGTTTTGTTTAGTAGTATTAAGAAAACTCCACTCAGGAGATAGGTTTTCTTAATACTATATTAAAAGTTGTTTGATAAAGATGAAAAGGACAATAAAGTGGAATCTAAGCAAAAAAATGGAGGAATTGATTTTAATTGTTTGTAAGAAATTTACTAGGCAAGCGTAAATATAATTGTCTGCTTGTTCATATTCTATTTCCTATAGAAGATATTTTAATATGGCGGTACGGCATCTTGGTGAACACTGAAACATTATTTTTTAAAGACTTCACAACCATTTTGAGGTTGTAAATGACTCTTTTTCTTACTTTAATATTTCCGGTTCTATTCAATGAATTTTCTTTTTCCTAGTTTCCTTTTATGCTAAGTGTTTACCATATATTTACTGCAAAAATTTTTTTTTAGTGAAGTAATTAAGTTTTAGTGGGATCTAACAGTGTGTGACACAATTGTTACTATCTTTAAGTAGTTTTCTGTATATGTTTTTGACGAATGTCACTGATTTAATTATTCCATATGTAATTTAATATATTTAGAGGTTAATTTTTATTTTTATTAATCTCCAAAGTTAGATGTTCAGAATTCTCTCACCTTTATCAACTTCCCTTTTGTCTTTTTCTCAACGCGGCAGATATTTTAAAATATCAAATCATCTATTGCTCTACAATAACAAAAAAAAAAAATGGTGTTGGTACTTCCAACAGTTTTTAAGAAAAATGACTTATTTTTTTGCACTAAACGTGGAAACTTTAAGAAATAAGAGACGACAAGCAGAAAATATAAACTTGCAAATTGTAGAAAAAGCGAATTATTTGGAAAACTTCTGGTGTCAATTTTTTTGAAACTAACGCCATCAGATGAAGGCAAAATTTAATTATTTTTTAAAATTGAAAAAAAAAGAAATCATTATTATCCATAATGACCGTCTTAACAAGAATGAAAGTCGCCTTTCCATGAAATCCGCAGTTTAAGAAATATTAGCAAAATGTAAACGAAAGTATGACAAAAACTTTAGGTTTTGGCCCAGGTTGCTGCATTGTTGAGTAGACATGGGTTTAATCAAGAAAACTTTGATTTTTGATCAATTATTGAATACTGGGAAAGATTATTTCTGCATTACCTAAAACAATTTTGCTATAACTTAGTTCTAGATCTTATTGGCGGTGTTTTCTCATGCAAATTTTGTGGGAGTCAACAAACAAAATTTACTTAAGATCAAATGATTATTGTAGTCGAAACTCAAAGGATTAAGGAATTAATGTTGCGACAATTACATTGGATGATAGTCAAAAGATTTTGGAAAAGCTTGGTAATTGGAAAGTTATCATTAAGTATATATTAAGTGCTTCTTTGTTTAAATATTAATTTAGATTGCAGTGTTTTGAAAGCAACTGGTTGGGAGTGTTTTATGTGCTAAAAAACAGCCCATAGAATACAGAAGCAAAAATCTAAAAATAAATAAACAAAATAGAAATAATACAAAAATATTTGCGAATGCTAAGAAAAAACTGAATGGCAAAACAACAAAATAAAGAGCGAAAGGACAAAGACAAGCTTTAATCGTTCTAAAAGCTTTTTTTTATACTTAGATACCATATTTATTCACGTTAGGGTATTTTTTTTCTACATTTCCATTTTAATTGCAACAACTGCCTGAGAGGGTTTTTATAAGCAGCATGAACAGCGCGTGGTCAATTCAGATCAATACAGCATAATACAGGGAATGCCAAAGGAGTTTAAGAAAGAAGAAAAGAGCACAGAAACAATTGCAATGAAAAAGACACAAAATGATGGGATAGCAACAAAAACAAAAAAAAAACAAGAATGCGATTCAGATTCTCTTTTTTTCGAAAACTGTTCTTCTTTCTACTTAAACAACATTTATACTCACTTTACGCATAATGATTTGATTTGTTTTATAGGATTATCACTTCTTCTGCTAAAATAACCTATTACTTTTGTGTTTGATTAAATGATTAGGTACAAAAATAAAATAAAAATGAGAAACTAATTTGTCAAATATAACAAGTACTATATTATGAAACAAACTTCGTAGTTTTTCAATTTAGCATGTTGCTTTATCTCAAACAACACTCAAAAAATTGGTTCTGAAGGATGGTAAAAAACCAGCAAAAAATTGAAAATATAGTTTCAAATTAAAATATCCAAAGCAAACCACAAACTTCAGATGAAAGTTTGCATTGCGGTCACTCTATTAAATAACATGATTATTAAATTGAGGCAGATAATAGCTTATATAAAGTTATATTAATTTTTGACGCAAAATTCAAGAATTAATTAATATAATATAGATTGTTCCCATTAAAATAACAGAGTAAGTAAGTAAATATGGTTTACTTGCTTTTTAATAAAAAAATATTAAAAATATTTTTAAATAGTGTAACACTGAATTTTATAAAACTATTATAAAGATTTCTTTATAAGATAAAAGCAATAAAATATAGAGTGGTAGAATCACTTATTAGGTGATAGACTCTGTATGTGAGACACAAAACCAATAAAAAATGCTAAATGATCGATATGGGAATATATATTGATGCAGATAGATAAACAAAAAAATGTACCTTTGCTTTGAACATACTAGCTGCAACGTCAATTGCTGCTAATCCCAAACCTGCTGCACCAGCTGATACAATAATTTTCTCATTTTCATGTGGACGACGTAACTTTGAAAATGTAAAAACTGCAGTAGAATGGCCACATATCAACACTGCCGCATCTTTACTAGTTACATTTGTGGGGACACGAAAACAATCATTAACGTTGACCTAGAAATCACAACTCTACACTTCATCACTAAAGCATATTTCATTTTCTTCTTACCACACATTCTTCTGCAAAGCCACCAAACTTGTCTAAACTAAGAGCAGCTACTCTCTCTCCAACAATCAACTGTTCATTAGAGACGTTCTTACCAAGCTCCACAACTTTACCCGATAATTCATAACCGGGCACAAAAGGTAATTCCCTTTTACTATCCCGAAAGTTAATACAATCCACCGAATTAACACTACAGTAATGCACTTTTATTCTTACATCGTTTTTGCTTAATTTTTGCTGTTTCTTATCTTCTACAACCAATGGTTTATTTAGTTCTTTAATAAACGCTGCCTTAAATGTACCCAAGGATCTTGATTGTTCAGACGATGTGTTTAATTTTTTGAAACAAGTTTCAGTAGGGTTTTAGCAAGATTTGTAGACATTTCATTCAGATTTACTTATTAAAAATATATACAATTATGCTTTCTAACCTAAAAATGCAACTGTCATTTATGGTTGGAACACCGCAAATACATGGGTCACGTAAAGGTCATGTCACGTGAAGTTTCTGTGATTATTAGGCAATTTCAATAATACCTGCGTAAATTTGGTTGCATGCGCTCAAGCAAAATAAAATTAAACACGAATAATTTTCTGTAATTGTGATTTTTTCTATATTAAGTACAATGTTTACAAAGTAATAAATATTAAATGAAACATATTCTTGAATTATAAATCATGTGATATCGCACACGTACGCAAGCCATATCTTAGTGGTACCTACCTACATATACTTATTTAAACTTACTTTACAAAATCCATTCCCAGTTTTTACACATTGAACCTACTCTAGATTTTACAACTTTTATTGAAATTGGGTGAAGGCAATTTTTAATAAATCATATTTAAATGAATTATTAAGTTCTGGATCGGTGGATTCAATTTGAACGATTAAAAGCAGAGAAAACGCAGTTCTATATCAAATCCTTAAATTTAATTTTGATTATATTTACGACCGGTTTCGGACTAGGCTTCAGGTAACGTAAAAGGTTGGAATTGTAAAGCTACGTCATTAATATTAAAATTTAATATTTTTATGTTGTTGAAGTATCATTGTTTATAAAAGAAAACATTACATAAACAATAACTATATGTGTTTAAACTAATTGAGAAATGGAATTCCATTTAACTTTTTTTCTTAATTTTTTATGATTTCTACGATACATATCTACCGTTTTCTTTTTGGTGAACTAAAGTTTTATACCATATTATTTTTTTTTTTTTTAAATATGCTTTCTTATTGTTTAGTATTTAAGTTACTTTTAAATTGACATTTTCTATGCCCCACAGTATTATGGAAACAAAATAATGATAAATAAATAAAAATAAATAAATCCTAGTTTGGAGTATCTTGACGCTATGTCTTTATTTGGATTTCAAAATAAATTTAAAATGAATACTAATAAAGCATATTTTGAAGAGCAACAATAATGAGTAAACATTTAATCAAAAATTACCTGCATTAATAAACTTATGAAACTAAATACTGGGATGTTTGGTCGATACTAATCGACTAATAAATTTTTCAGATTTATTAAATGCAGAATTATATGCTTAAAACATAAGTATTAATCCAATCTATGATATTATATTCATAGAATACTGTTATAAACATGAATATATTAATAATAAGCCAGGTTTAGTGGTTGAATGGTTAGCTGCAGCAAGCTGGTAATTTTCAATTCGAAAAAAGTTAGTATCTGTCTTCTTCTCAGACAAGGAAGTAAAACCATAGGCCCTGTGTCAATATGATAATAATGATACTAGTAAAAGAAGTTTTGAAGTTGATTTTATAAAATAGGCAGTGATATCCGCAGAGGAGGTCAATTAAAGAAGAATAGTGCTTAGTAGACAGGAAGAACTAAATTGGGACTGTCAGGTACAGAAAATGATCGTTTCGGTCAAAATTAATGAAAATTTTCTTTCTTTTTGGTCTACATGCATAAAATCTTATATACTATGCATGTGTGAGCTTATAAATTGACATTATTATTATTAAATTTCCGATATTCGTAGATTTTACTCGTGCGTTATACAATACAGTATTAATAATAAGCGGTATTACTCTAAACATAATACAGAAGAAGGCATAGTAAATAATCAAAACAAAATATTTATTTTATCTGTATAGTTTTTATTTGTTTTATATTTTTTATGAATACTAAGTAATCAAATGAATTTGTTAAAATGTTTTCAGACTTTGATAGGTGTGTAATGAAGAGAATTTTATTCATTGGTAACTATAGGTAATGAGTTATATGAATTTCATCTTTTGTCAGAATCCATTCCAATTTATTTATATTTAAAATAATTATGTAACTAATTTATTTCCCGTTGTTTATTATTTTGTTATCATTTTTTTTTATTAATACTTATTTATATTTTTGACGTTAAACATATTACTAGAATTATTACGTTTACGTTACGTTCTACAATAACTTCTTTATTATGTTTATTATATCATTTTCATAATTTTTACCGTAAGAAAGATATGAACGGTAGTTCATTTTGAAATACTGTAGTTATTTAAGTGGTGCGTAGATTTTCACAGCCGGAATCTACTGTAAAAAGCCGTAGTCTTGTGGAATTACTTCCGTACGTTTCGTTCACAACTGTAGTGAACATCTTCAGCGGCCAGGTCGCAATTCCCTTCGCGATGGCTCGTCGTTTAGAAATCTGATGTCATGGGTAATGTTGTTAAGGCCGCTTTACAGTTCGCAATTTTTCGTATTGGGTGCAATACAAATAGCGAATGCGCATTCAATGGATTTCGATCGGCTGTGTTTACATGTAAGTGTACATGTAATCTGCACATGTGAGGAATTGAAGGTACTCAGGCAAAAATATTTCGGGAGAGATCTATTGTAGCCCTCGAAGGTTCTCAAGTTCCCACTGGGCCAAGATACTGGGCTTTATAGAGAACACCAAGCTGCTCGAGTGGAAATAAGGGACTTAATAGGGATGGTACAATGAGTACCTAGCTCAAGTGCCCGGACTTTAGGTGTTCACCCTAATTCAATGAATGAATGAAATGAATGAATGATAATTTCATCTTCGCTAGTGATGTTACCAATTACAAATGTTTATCTGCGACAGTTATACGGAACTAACTAACGGTATTAGTGAGTAAAAATTGAAAAAATGCCCATGCATCATTCGGCACCCAAGTATATCAAATAAATCCGATTCGTACGATGCGTGCCGTCCGTCCGATGCTTAATAATGAACGCCTACCTTTAGGCTTATGTATTTTTGGTAACCCGTACAGACGAGGTGAAGAAGCCTCAGATCTTATCAATCGTTTTTGGTCTTCCTCTGTCATCTACGGGGGTATATCGGATACCATGTTCGTGTGGATCTGTCTACGTAAGATGTTTCGTCGCATCAAATCATGTGAATCGCAACGTTCGTTCTGTACCTAAATGCGCGCGCGTCTGTGTGTACGTGTATTTATCGGTATTTTTTTACAGAAAATAAAATAAGCTTTTTAATGATTAATTTGTGATTTGCAATAGTAGGGCCATGACACCGTGGCTCTTTAAGATGAGCCCCTAGTGATCGTATTGATATATTTGTAGTTGATGACATTATCAATAGATAGATACATATCTTTAGTTACAGTAAAACAGTATAAACTACTTAAATTGAGGTACTCATGCGTAAGACCCAGGAAACATAAAGAAATACAAGAAAGCGCAAGATTGTGAAATAAACACATGACATTGCCATAATGTATATAAATTACTTCTTTATTATATTAGATTAAAAAGAATTTTCAGGTGCAGTCTTTAAAACAAATTCTTCTCATTCTACAAGCCGTAATGAGACGTTCCAGATTGTACGGTGTTATTATAGCACATTGTTAGTTAGTGCTCGATTCTTCCTGCGAACCGTCCTTGATACGAAAAGACACAATTCTAATATTTTCGCAATCGCGACTATTAACTTAGCGGGTACACAATGCTCTCAAATGTGGTTTACGCTAGTGGCTGTACTCTATTGCCGTTCAGGACATTAGCGCATACCGGATTGAAATATGTAAACGTAAAATGTTTCTGATGATAAAAAAGACCAGTAACTACTACTTATCGATAGATAAGCGGTTTTGTGCGGTGCGAAGGCCGATGTCGAATTTCGACCGTATGTCGCCGTTCTGTAATGAAAAATTCCCGCCGTTGACGGGAACAACTTTTACTAGTGAGAGGCATTTCGGTCTCAAAATCGAAGCGGAGGAGGGATAAATTTGTTTCAATATTTATGAAATTCTCGTATTTAGCGACGGTTGGGCAACGAAATTAGAACGATTTCAAATTCGTTGTGTGCGTACCAATGTATTACGTTTATTGAACCGTATAGACGATCATATTTAGAACGTGTGCACGCACGCATTAAGAGTATTATAGATATATGAATAAAAGGTACATATACATATCTAGGTATGTTATTAAATACGTAATTAAGGTAGGAATAAGAAAGCTATGTCATAACTACCCAATTGGATGTAGTATATAGATATACCGGGTGTCCAGCCTAAGATGCAACGGGCCATAGCCGATTTATTATTGTTTTTTTGAAAAAATGTTTCAAGTAAATGTTGCCTCGAATCATATTCTACACATTTTAAAATTAGTTTCAGTAATGGCGGACTTCCGGTTGTACCGGAAGTAGATACTAACTTTATTATTTTAAATGGAACACCCTGTATATTATTGTACTTTTGGATTCCTTGTTAAATTTAAATAACAATACGTTAGGCATACATTGGGGCTAAGTTGTACCGTTTCCGAATTACATGACGTTTTTCGAAAAAAATGACATTTGCAATGTCTGCGGTGTTTGGAAATATCTCCGGAAATACGAAAGTTAGAAAGATGCGGTTTTCAGTTTTCGCTTAATCATGAAACAGCACACGTCTTTTATTTTAAAATTGTTGCGTTTAAATTACAAAATTATTAAATAGGGCTCTGTAATTTTCGAACTCTAAAATCATGGATAACTTGATTTTTTTAAATTGAATGGTATAGCAATTTTTACATAAATGTATGTAAAATTTGATTTTCTTTTGATTTTATACGAGTGTCATTGTGTCTAGATACGTATTGCGAAGCGCCGGCCACCTTCCCCTCGCATTTCACCAGGCTTGGGACTGGCTGCAGTAATAATAATAATAAAAACTTGAAATTAAAAAAATGTAGAATTCATTGAAGCGCGTTGGAAATGAACATAGCAAAGATAAAAGAAAACACAACATTACTGGTGTATTCATAAATCAGAACATTTTTCGAACTACATTACTCTGTCCAATGAATGACGTACATACACATCCAGCGTCTTCCTCGCAACAGGTTACACTTTAAATGTTAGTGCCGTCATTATACAGAGAATTTGTACAAATATTCAAAATGCGATCCGTTTTACATTATTGAAATCGCTTTTGCAAACACGTTTGAACATTTCTGACCATTTCTGGTGTGACTTCTTGAAACGCTTTTAAAATACGATGGCGCATATCATCGAGTGTTGTTGGTGGCGTCTCATAAACTTCATTTTTAATAAAACCCCATAAAAAGGAATCGCAGTTTGTAAGATCTGGGAATCTCGGAGGCCATCTGTCATCTGTTCTCCGCGCCCAATCCAGCGGTCTGAAAAAGACATCCAAGAACTGACGAAATTCGACAGTATTGGCAGATGGAGCACCATCGTGTTGGAACCACAACAGCTGACGAGTAGCTAACGGAATATTTTCTGACAGAACGCCCAAATTATTCTGAAGAAATTCCATATAAACCCAACCCATCAGGCGTTGGTTATGAAAGAACAGGCCTATGATATGTTGTCCAATGATACCTGCCCACACGTTCACTGACCTTCTGTACTGACTATGTGCTGCAATAAATCGATGGGGATTTTGTGTGATAATAACGACAATTGTGACTATTCACAAATCCATTTTTGTGAAAAGTAGCTTCGTCTGAAAACATCACTTTCTCCAAAAAGTTCGCAATGTTGTGTTTTGTTTTTTTTGTAATTTCAAGTTTTGTTTCTAGTGGTCTTATTGTATTCTGTTGGCCACTTTTTAAACATGCCAGTATTACTGCTGCCAGTTGCAACCCTGGTGAAATGCGAGGGGAAGGTGGCCGGCGCTTCGCAATACGTATCTATCATGAAAAACTGAAAAATCGCGAATATCTCCAAAACCTTTGAAGATAGACACAATGACACTCGTATAAAATCGAAAGAAAATTAAATTTTACATCCATTTATGTAAAAATTGCTATACCATTCAATTTATAAAAATCAAGTTATCCATGATTTAAATTTCGAAAATTACAGAGCCCTATTTAATAATTTTGTAATTTAAACGCAACAATTTTAAAATAAAAGACGTGTGCTGTTTCATGATTAAGCGAAAACTGAAAACCGCATCTTTCTAACTTTCGTATTCCCGGAGATATTTCCAAACACCGCAGACATTGCAAATGTCATTTTTTTCGAAAAACGTCATGGAATTCGGAAACGGTACAACTTAGCCCCAATGTATGCCTAACGTATTGTTATTTAAATTTAACAACGAATCCAAAGTACAATAATATACAGGTGTTCATTTAAAATAAAAGTAGTATCTACTTCCGGCGCAACCGGAAGTCCGCATTACTGAAACTAATTTTTAAAATATGTAGAATTGATTCGAGGCCATTTACTTGAAACATTTTTCCAAAAAAACAATAATAAATCGGCTATGGACCGTTGCATCTTAGGCTGGACACCCGGTAGATAGGTTTTGTCGATATTAGTTGTAGTTTCCTTTGCTCTTAAGAGAGCTGGATACAAATGGACAAAAAATTCTTTTTTTGTATTCTTCGAAAAGGTACCTTTTTCGAATTTTATTTTGTTTTTGTTTTGAAAACGGCATTTTTCGCATTGAAACTAAAAAAAAGAAACTAAAATTGCTAGTAAATTTTTAAGCATTTCTGTAGAAATAAAATTTAAAATACGGCATAGATAAACCCATACTATTGAAAATACAAAATAAAAAAAGTTTATTGTGAAAGCGCCTCTATAGTGATAACATTCGCCATTGTCGAGAAATTCCGAGAGGTAATAACTCAATTGACAACATTTTAAAAGCAATTATACATGATAGAGCAATGGAGTGTAGAGCAGCGCAAACGAAACACAACCACTTAACATAGAGCTACATATGTATGTATTAATACCAAAAGCAGGGAAGAAGCACCCTAAATCCCACAGACCTATCAGCCTTACATCATACTTTTTGAAAACGGTATAAAAGGCTGCAGACAATTATATCAAAACAGATGTCTTGGAGCGGGTGCCGTTGCACCCCTGTCAGCACGCCCTATCAAACGGGCACATTCACTGGGATTGCATTAATAGAGCTGGCGGATCGAATCCAAGATGCGCTGATGAATAAAGATACCGTAGTATGCGTTTTTCTAGACATAGAGGGCGCTTTTGACAACACTCCACACGAGTCTGTTAAAAAAAGCATTTTAAGTAACAAGGAGGTAGATGGTGTTACTTCCAAATGGATGTCACAACTGCTGTCTACCAGGTCGGTGGAGGCGGAGGTGGAACATAAGACCATCTCGGTTGGTGCGACCAGAGGATGCCCACAGGGGGGGAGTTATATCCCTACTTACGTGGAGCCGAATAGTAAGCGAACTCTTATGCGAGCTGACTGATCTAGGCGTACAATAGGTGCTTTCCATTTATCGTCTGGATCACTTCACTTCAGTTTTGTGCGTTAAGCTGCGAGTTACTTACTACGAATGACGTAACTTGGCGACAAAATGAGTTTGACATGAACAGTTCGTAACTTAACGCACAAAACTGAAATGAGGTGAGTTAACTGGTAAATGGAAAGCAGCTCTTGTCAAGAATATGGTAATGATACTGTCATAAACGCAAGAGGCAAATTTGAGAATACCTTTTGTGGCATAGTTCAAAGAGGATTGAATTTCATGAGAAACTGGTGTCAATCGGTGGGACTCGATGTTAACCCCACTAAGACCATCTTAGTAGCATTCACTAGGAAAAAAAAATCCAATCTAAAAACCATAGAAATGGATGGGCAAAATATAGATCGGAGAACGGAGGTTAAATACCTACGCCTTAGTCTAGCCCTAGACACTCAACTTCTATAGAACAAACATAAACGTGAAGAAACCAACAAGGCTAAAAATGCTCTGATGGTGTGCAGAAAAATTGGGGATGCAACCCAAAAATACTGTTTTGGATGTATACAGGAATAGTGAAACGGATCATCACTTATGCATCCGTAGCTTGGAGCAAAAGGACTAATCTGGCCAACGCAGGAAGTAACCTATAGAAAGTGCAAAGATTAGCATGCGTATACATAACTGGGGCTAGGAGAACTTTCCCAACAGCAGCTATCGAGGTAGTTCTAGATCTTACCCTTCTCCATATTGTGGTAGAGGGCGTGGCAAAAAGAACCATCCTCAGAATGGTCAAGGAAGGAACGATTAGGCATAGGCCTCAAAATCCTGACGGTGATCAAATCTGGATATACGTGCACGACAAGTCAAATAAATTCAGCTTTGTGAGGGAATTCACCACAAAGCTTAATAACAACAGCGAGTGGGATCATAACCCCATTTTGAAATTGAATAGAAATGCCATCAAATGGTACACTGATAGCTTCAATACTGCAGAAGGAACTGGAATAGGATTATATGGGCCTAGAACCAAGTAGGGGAGGGTGGGGTAAGATGGGGCCACGAGGCATGATGGGGACATCGTCTTATCTACAAAACGGCAGTAAGCATCTATCAAATACTAGCAGTCCTAATATTGACAAGTGCTGTTTTATGTTTGTTGTAATGTAGGAAACTTTACTAGTCGTAATAACAAAGTTATTGCTGTTTGTGCGTGAACTTTGCAAAAAAATGACAAAAAAGAAAACAGAAGAGATCAAGAAGGTGAATTTTGTAAGGAAAGCAAAGAGATAGATTTTTGGAAAACGTCAAGGAAATAATCAAGTTCTTCTGTTGAGGAAGGTGACGCTCAATGTTAGTATTGTAAGGGGAAGTATTGATACAATGCCATGGTGGCGAGGTTGGGTACATGGAGGCTATGCGAATAACGTGGATGAGTTCGCCTTCTATTGTCTCAGTTGTGAAGATTAAGTTTAATATTCTTATCGTTATTGTATTTTTTTTATTTTAAGTAGTTCCCGCTTTAAAGAGTTTAAGCTTTGTTCCTGCATGTTTTTAAGAATATTTTAAGAATCTATTTTTTTTTTACCTATTACCTAGATTTATGGTACGACCCATTATTAACTCACCTGGAACCCTTGCCACACCATCTTGCCCCACTATAGGGGCACACATACACACACACATTTCTTTTCAAAAATTTTTCACAACATCAAGAGTATCCATCCAAAAATTGTAAATTCATCCATCAGCAGATAAATGTGTAAAGATTACAACAAGCGTACTTAGAACCTTGTATATCAATTTGCAATCCTGATGCAGTGTTCTAAAGCTTAATGTTCCCATCTTGCCCCACCTTCCCCCTACTTCGAAAGATTGGAAAAATACCCAAGTATTTTCCAGGCGGAAATACACGTTATTGAAAGATGCGTCCAGTTCAATGTTGACAGAAATTATCGAAACCAAGAGATTATTATCATGTCTGATGGTCGAGCTGCCATCAAGGCGGAAATTATATGGGCTAGGCAAAGGGAATAAAGTAACCCTTCTGTGGGTTCTGGGTCACACAGCAGTGGAAGGAAACGAGATAACGGATATTCTCGCAAGAAAAGGGGCTGGAATGCCCTTTGCAGGGCCTGAACCCTTTTGCGGGATAAGTAGCAGCACAATACTGAAGAAACTGAAAAGAGAAATGGACCAGAGAAAATCTAATTATTGGGAGATTGTTTTATATTATCAAAGATAAAACAGTAGCTAGTGGAAAAGCGTTGTCGAAGGCGTTCAAAGCCAGAGAATTACAAATTTAGAAAAACTCATATGGTACGAGATGAAAACAACTGCTCTGTCTGTCGTAATACATCGACTTGTATATATTGGGTCGCGGATATAATCTATAATCCGATTTTCGTAACTGCAAGTGACAGATTCGATATTCTATCGGCGAAAAAAATTTGTCATACACATGCAAATATCTGTATATGTAACGTTTATTGGTGTGTTGTAATTTTTATCGTGAGAAAAGCGTACATTTGCAAGGATAAAATTTATGATTTCCTTTTGCTGTACGTAATAGGGAAAATTTTTAATTTTATTTAGGTTACGGTTTAGATACTGCGACAACCTCGATTTAATGAACGCAAATGGAGTAATTACCGACAAATTAATGTAAATTTTATAATTTTTATAATCATAAATTAGGATAAATGAATATAGAATTATTTATCTGGTACATGTTGAACGTATATAATGACACTGAGTTATAAAATATCATAGAATTACAAATTGGTATGGTTTGTTTGGTGATATCTGCGGCAGGTGGAAGATAATCTATGTTTATACACCTAAAAAATATTTGCTCTTGCAAATAAATTTCATTCCTCCTACACAAATATAAATTAGATTACAATCAAACGATCTAATTAAGGACTTAGGACTTGACTACTTCCATTCACTTCTACTTTCATTAAGAGTTAACTGGCAGCATGTCAGTTTCATAAGGTACCACTATTAACTACAGGGTGCAAGCAAATGTATCTTAAGAAACTTATTGCTATTTAAAACATTAAATGGTGAGAGAAACATAAACATTGTAGTGGTACACTTGTATATGTCTTTGATTTATATAATAGCTGTCACTCTGTAAATGCTATACGTAAGTTTTTTTTCTATACAGGTCTTTGGCTTGTTGATTGAAATAATCCTCTTAGTTCATTTTTGGCTTGCCAAATATTATCTGTCTTTTTGCGTTCAGAGCCTCGCATACACACAGAATGTGGTAAGCGTTCTCTGTCATCCCATTACACAGTTTGCAGTTGATATCCCCAGTGTTTATCCCAATTTTCTGTAGGTGTCTTTTCAGTGCGTAGTGGCCTGTAAGGAGATCTATTACAGTGCGAAAATTCCTGCTAAGCTGCAGTTGTTCTTCAATCTTCTTCTTTGATGGTCCCTTAATAAAGGCCTTTCCGTGAATTTGCCTAGTTGTTTTATCCCAAAAGAAAAGCACAAAAAACAGTGGTTTTCTTTTCCCCAACTTCTTGCTTGCTCTAGTGCTATGTTTTGTACACTCCTAGGACAGGTTCTGGATCTATATATAAAGACGATGATCCATTCCTTGCTAATTCATCGGCTTTTTCGTTTCCTTCGATTGCGAATGTTCGGTCACCCAGACCAAAATGATTTTATTGCAGTCTGTTGGGCTATTCAGTTCTCGAATACATTACGAAACCAGTATTGACTATATTTTGGGGTTCACTAATGCCTATAAGCGTCGCCTGGCTGTCTGTTGCAATATAGGGCCTCTGATTGCTTTCAATTGCGCAATGCAATATTGCATATACCTTTGCCTGAGAGATCGTGGCATATTTTCATAGAAAAAGGGTCGTTTGTGAACCAGATCAATTTCTTGAACCAGTATCTATAGCTAGATTGATGCCAGCTTATCCGATCCGCGATTTCCACCTCGAATTTTATGTTAAATAGATATGGCGAAATCATATGATATGATCTCAATCTCATTCCACTCATACAAAGACGTAAAGAATTTTCCAAATTATCGTCAGTCAGCCTTGTACGATGTTTTGATTTATTAATTTTCATCATTGAAAAGAACTGTTCGCATTTATAAATACTGCCAAATGCACAAATCAATCTTCTTGCGAATTTTCTAAGCTCCGGAAAATGGTCTTCTTCGAGGTATTTTGGTAGAAATCGCACAACTCCACGTTTTGAAATTTAAATTTTAGGAGTGAGTTTTCTTGAAGCTCGATCAACTCCATTTACAAGTGCATTGGAGCATTTTGTACATTACTTTTTGTCGGAGTAGCTAATAAATTGAAACTGTCTTCAATGTTTTTAAAATCGCTAAATCTGTTCGAAAATTACTCCGACAGTAATTTGAGTTCTTCAGCTTATTGAGCATAAACAGTATTTTCATACGCAGAGAGCGTGGTGAAATGGTACTGTTACCAGACAGCAACTGTGCCTCCCACAAGCGGATTTTGTTTTGAAACGCTTTCAAACGGGTGTACAAATCATTTACCTATTTATGTCCTTGTTTTTGAAGTTTCAAATTTAAATCACTCAAATGGCCTGTAAGGTCGACCAGAAATGCTAAGTCACATATCCATTTTGGGTCACTCAATTCAGATAGTGGTTTATCTTTTATTTGCATAAAATCTGCTATCTCATTTCTAAGCTCGTAAAACCGTTTCAGCATTTTTCCTTTGCTTAACCATCTGACTTCACAATAATATGTTACGTCGTCATATTCGGCTGATATTTCATCCAAAAACGGCTTGAACTGGCGATGGTTAAGCCCTCGGTATCGAATAAAATTGATGGTTTTTACTACCACATTCATAACATTCTGGAGTCGAATGGACTTAGAACACAAGTTCTGTTGGTGGATAATGCAATGGAGAACTATCAAATCATCTTTTTGCACATTTAATTCAGTTGCTTTTTCATACAAAATTCCGATGAAACCTTTACGTAAGCCGACCATAGAAGGTGCACCATCCGTGCATACACCAACTAATTTTGATCATGGCAAACCAAAACTTCATTAAAAATGTCCTCTCCTGTAGTGGTTCCTTTTAGCGGCTGTAAAGCAAGCAATTCCTCAGTAACAGTGAACTCTTTATCAACACCTCGAATAAATATAGCCAGTTGAGCTGTCTCAGACAAATCGGTGCAATCGTCTAATGCTATGGAAAATGATTCAAAACCAGCCATACGGTCAGTCAAAGTTGTTTTTATATCATTAGCCGCCATTTCTATACGTCGGGCAACAGTTCGTCTTGACAAACTAATTTTTTCAAATTCATTTTTCTTTTCAGAACACAAAACACTGCAAACTTCTAACATACACTCCTTGATAAATTCTCCTTCGACAAATGGTTTTAATGACTTTGCCAATTTTGAACTAACTATAAAACTAGCTTTCGCAACATTATGAAGTTGTGTTCTTTGTTTATGAAACATTTGCTGCTGTTTTTCCAAATTTGCGGTAAGCTTCTGGATTTTGTCTTTTCTTATTTGTCCTGCCAGTGAGTGCAGGATAGGATGCTTAGTTGAGTAATGCCTCTTTATATTGAATTCTTTCATCACTGAAATGGATTCATCACACAGCAAACAAATAGGCTTACCATTGGGCAAGATAAAAAAGAATTCTTCAGTCCATTCTTCTTGAAACTGGCGACTCTCTGCATCTACTTTTCGTTTCTTTCCACCAGACATCATTTTCGTTTACTTTTCGTTCGATAAACTTAATAACAAAATATAATTAGTAAACACTCAAGATGCACAGAAAGTCACAAAGCAAATTGACGGCACTAGCAGTTCGCTAGGATATCGCTTGTCGAAGTTATCATCTCGCTAGCACAAATAGAACTGAACTAAAGTTCGGGCCATCCACCCGCTTATATAGGCAAAATGAAGGAATGATCTAGAATCGTCTAGTGTAGAACATTTGAGAAGCTATAATCTTTTGTTGCGCCGCCAGTGAGGCGGCAAACATTAAAGGCTTTGATGTTTGCCGCCTCACACTTTGATGATCGCCGCTACTCGGCTTGCTCGCTCACTTGATTCCGCAGGAGCAAGCGACAAACCCCCATATCACTCTATCTTCCTCATTTGGAGTGAGTATGAGTAAGTAGTGTAATATTTTTTTTTAATTGGGTTTTTCAAAATGGCTCGCGGGCCGGATCAAATCTTACAGCGGGCCGGTTGTTGCCCACATATGGTTTACTGTGTTTCGAAGAAGGGGAGACAATTGAGCTTATTTGTTGCTACGGCCCTGGCATCACGAGAATCAAGTATGTATTCTTGGGAATGTCGACATTTTTTTATTCAACAAGATTGTGAGCGGTTATACGGGGCCTAAAGGTTTTGAGTTAACTTTAAAATAATATAGATCTAGCGGCCGCAATGGGTGGGATGATTAAATGAATCATGCGAGTCAAAATAATAATAAATGTTGCTATGGTTGAAAGTAAGGTATTGATTTACATTATGTTATTGTAA
This sequence comes from Protaetia brevitarsis, assembly GCA_004143645.1. Lineage (NCBI taxonomy): Eukaryota > Metazoa > Arthropoda > Insecta > Coleoptera > Scarabaeidae > Protaetia > Protaetia brevitarsis. Next base: position 119,905 of record RXPK01000266.1, read on the forward strand.
ATCATTTTGTAACGTGTAGTTTAGAAAAGAATGCGAAAGCTTCTCCTTGAACTATATAAATGTGACATTATTTTACAAGTGACACTGACTTATAGCACCTTCCCTGAAAGACATTGTTTAAAATTCTTAATTGTTAGATAGAAAAGAAACTAGTTCCACTTTTGTTAGTGTTTAATTAACGATGTCGTTGAATCCCGATCCTTTGTTTCAAATTCTGTTGTTCGTTCTAAACACAGCTGTTTTCTAATACCTCTCTGTTATCGAAAGGCGGATCTGACATTCTAAAGAAGTCTGTGATCACCTGTGTTCACGTTCACGATATGAGTAATATAATTCCAGTGCATTTTATTCGCTTTCAGAGCAAAACTATGTAAACTCATATTAAGTGCAAAATAACATAAAATAACTAACTCGACTTCACTAAATGCAATTAATGCTTTATAAAGAATATTAATTAGCCGCTCACAGTCAACTGTAATGACATTTTATGTGTTTTGAAGTGCATTTAATAGATTATCCAAGTAAATTGCATGTTCTTCCATCATAGATTCTAAAATCTTTTACTCCTTGACATATCCAATGATCCATTTCAGCGCTACTCGCCATCAACTTATATACTTTTCTAACATATTGATTGCTCAAAATTAATTGAAAGTTTAAAAGTTAAGGTCGCGCACGTGACTTAATAATAATACCTATTTTCTTGTTTACTTATTAATTTTAAGCAAAAAGTTCAACTAGCGCTGCAATTTTAATAGCATATGTTTTGCGAACTAGCGCTTTATAAATTAGGTAAACGACCTCAAATGCATTTAGTGCATTGGCATTGTGCAACGCGTATACATTGTAGATGTAAATGAAGCGATAACATATTCTGTATCAGTTCGTATCTGCGGAGTCCGTGATGTTTCAGCGGTTGCAAGAGGTCTGACCTCGGCAATCTTCTGTACACGGGCTGTTTAGGTAAAAGTTAAATAATAAAGTTCACTCTGGGATGATGAACGAGTGCTATTAAGATCGCGGTTGCCGTTGCATCCGTGCTAATATGCAATCGCTTATCGCACGCGATATTTCTTCCTGTTGCTGGTGTGGTAAAATCAGCAACAGTGTTGCAAGTCGTTTAAATTTGTCTACTAGGTGTTGAGAGTACAATACCTATTGCTTACGTAAATCTTTTGATTTATTATTATAAGTGGTTATTGTGCAATTCATTTAAATCAAAAATACCACAACCAAACTAGAAATCAATTGTTGTAAAAGGTTTAATTATGTAACCGTGGCAGATCTTTATGTATTAGTAGAAACAGTTGTTTTTAAACTGCATTTCTGGAATTCTCTCATGTACTGCTACTTAGTATTCACTTACTTCACTGCAAATAAAGATAATGTAATATTATGGTTGTATTCACAGAATGAAAATTTTGGTAAAGGACGATTTTGTTTTAAAGAAGAAATTATGCGGCTCAGAGATAGATAGATAGCTTGATAAATTTATTTGTTATTACACTTAAAAATGCCTTACTTTACTGGTTCACAAGTTTTTTTTGTCCCAAGCACAAAAATGCTTGATTTCCATATACTTTTGCATGGTGAAATCAATTATGTTTTCACAATTTCTCCATCACCCTTAGTTTTTATGTTCCAGGATATTTGCGTATCCACCCAAAATATGCATGCATAGATATGTACTATAAGAAAGCGTGCTTTGATGTTGTTTCAGTTGTTGGCTAGAGTTTGTTGTTGTAAACATTTTAAAGAGTGTTGCGTTGTGGTGCGTTCAAGCTATTGTAGTGAAACCGCGTAAAAATACCAAGGAAATTTGCAAACCACCCGAACTCTTTTTGCTACATTTGCGGCGAATTGACATTTAAATATCAAAAAAGGTCTTTCACAACTCTCCTTAAAAATACTATAAGCAGTATTTCAAATGTAAAGTAGAGGATGAAGACAAAAACTGGGCTCCCATATTTGCTGTGTTACGTATTGCTGTGTACTGAAGGATTTTTGAATTTTTAATTCACAATGAATAATTTTTATTATAAAAAAAAAGCATTTAATTACAGATTGCAGTAAAAAAAAACCGTGAGCTTAGGGCTCTGGCCGAAATCAAAAACTGCATGAATCCAATTTTACAAAAGGACAATGCAAATCCTTTTAACAAAGCAAAAGACAAAACAGTTCAGGAAGATAATCCTTTTTACAACAAAAATCCACGTGGTTTCAAAAATTAACCAAACTAAATTAAACGTGGACAATTCAAGTAAATTTATAAATGAAAACTAAAAGCAAGCACAAAGCATCTATTCACCCAACCCGAGGTGATTAAAAACAATTACAAATCAGTAAAGCTAAAAAAAAACGAAAAATTAACTCTTTTAACATAAAATATACCTTCCAGAACTGCAATAATAAATGATCCTATATCTAATTTGTGTACACAATAATATAATACCAATTATTATATAATGAGTTCTTTGATGGATGAGATAATTTCAAAATTAACGAAACAAATCTTTAAATAAAAATGAAATACCAAAATGGCAGCAATGAAAATAAAATCACATGTATTTACACGGCATCTCGTCAAAGAACTGGCCCCTCAGGGTAAAACAATCGCATACATATAAAATATAACAGCTGCGTGCGCTACACCTAACGCACAATGACCATAGAAAACAACTACAAGAAAGGACATGAGCTAACATGAGCAAATAAAAATATATTAAAGAGTGAAAACCATTTCAACTGGACATTTAAATAAATAATTAACCAATCAATTCATTAACTAAATCTTATTTAAAAATAAACAATTAAATTCTGAGATAATTTTCTCGAAACATAGACAAAAACAGATCGTAGTAAAATATGATCACTGAATTTACAAAAATCGGCGTGCCAGGCCACAGCAGTATGTCAAATTTCTTACAGCGTGGGCTGGAAAGTAAATGACATGCCTTTTGCTATTCCTATGATTTGGAGGGAACCATCAGATCATATTACCTATTGCTATTATATTATTGCTATTTTTGTCTTACAAATATAAGTGGTATCACTTCTAAATCCAAAAATACTGTAAAATATCCTAATATTCCATCTGCACTGAGACCAATGCCTCACAGTCCGGAAGGAATTACCTGTGCCCAATCCTCCACAAAACATGACACTAAGCGACGATGAAAGTGCTGATGACGAAGTAAACGAAGAAAGTTTTGCAGGCGGCAATATGGATTTGGATCCAACACTTCAATCACATTCGTCTTGTTGTAGGACGCATCTTCTAAGTCAAGAAGATCTCAACGACCTCGTCCGCGATTTAAAGTTGTCTAAGAAGCAAGCCGAACTTCTAGGTTTCAGATTAAGAGATTGGAATATTCTTCAGAGTGGAACAAAAGTTGCTCTTTTTCGTAATCGCCATGTATGTTACGCTAGGAGTATATGACACAGTTATTCTGTTTAAACCAAAATGGCGGTCATATAGAACAATTATTGTAATGATTTCATTTACATTAATTTACTCTTTCTTGTTATTATGTTCCAAGTTTTTTATGTTTTTCATTTGTTTTTTTTACGTTCCTATTTTGTTTTAGTATTCTAATTAAAGTGATTTTTTTGCCGTTTTAGTCATGTTCTTTTTGTTCCGAAACTAAACGATGTTTCTGACAAAAATCACATGAAAATAGAAAATATGGAATAACAAGAAAACCGTTGGAAGTAGGTATAGGGAAAGGCATTGGGAATCGATACAGAATTAAATTCTGCATCCGATCATGTAATAATATACAGGGTGTCACATTTGAAAAACCGAACCTTTTCAACTTTGAAAATGACGAAATTGGTTATTAAATTTTGGACACCCTATATGCGATAAATCAATTATCAACGGGTATTTCGTAAGTACCATTCTTGGGCTTCAGTCTACCCCAGAAGCTTTTGCAACCAGTAGAAAATAAATAAAAGGCTCAGTATTGAAAATAAGGCTACATATTTCAAAATTTTCTAAATAATCAATATATCTAAGAAACAAATGAAAATAGGTACTCTGTCTATTTTATATTTTAATCAACGTCATTGATGTATCATGCAAGTAAAGACAATCTTCTGATTTGACTATTTTTTTCAAATTTTGCTATTGAAAAAAGAAGCAAAATCTCCACTTGTCTCACAGAAAAAGATGCAAGGATTAATTTCGTGAATGTTACTGCTGTTTGTTTAAGTACAATACTTAAAATGCATCGTTTCCGATTTCTATTATGGCACCTAGCTATAGCGTCGTTAGTTTGTGTATTTGGTTTATTATTAGTTATTTCTCGCCCGTTTTTCGCTTCTTTTTCTATATTTTGCAAGAAGAAAATACTTCTTCTTAGAGCACAGAGCCTTCTGTAAAGTTTTCAGTAGGTAAATTATTTTAAATAAAGAGAATGTATCAAACATCAATGACTAATGTTATTATTATCACAGAAAATGCCAGGAAAGCGATTGAATTCTAAGGCACAGGAGCTTGTGGTTAATACTCTGGGGTATTTTAAGAGAGAAAAAGAAAATGGGGGTCCTTTATTGCCTTTAAGTGCTGTTTACGAGGTAGATATTCTAATACACTCATAAGTATGTGTTTAAAATATAAAGTACGTATTGTTACAGAAAGTAAGTGAAGAACTTGGTGTAGGTCCACAGACTGTTTGGAATGTAAAAAAAGGAAAACTGCAAAATCCTTTTACTTCATCTCATCTTGAAAAGAGACCTTGTATTAAGGCAATAATAATTGTCAATTCAAATAAATCCTCAAGTTCTGAAGAAGAAACAGATAATCAATTGAAAAAAAGAAACTGTTGTCGTGATATGATAAGTTAGATTTCGTGGCCTGAATTGGCCGAATGTTCTGTCTTATGATGTATGTGTAATATACTTACAAATATGTAGGATTTGCTATACCTACTAGTAATACGGTTCAGCCTTCGCAATATGGTATCTTCCTATAAACGATATCTCACAAAGAAATCGTGTTCATCCCAAATTTCAAAATTATTAGGGCGCTTGCAATTAACTCTCGGTCTTCTAACACGCCCAAGATGTTCAATTAATAAATTAATAACGTCTTCGTCATCAGAAAATTCCAGTATTTAAATTCGTTAATATCAGATTGACATCAAATGTCACAAACAATTATTTTAAGCTAGTGCTATGGTTATATTCAATTTGAGGGAGACATTAAAGTTTAAGCTTCGTACATAACTCGAATTGAAAGAAATTTTTTGTTCGGTTCAAGGTTCCATTTTGAACTTAACCTCACTTAAATTTGAACTTAAACTCAAAATCGTATTTAAACTAATACTGAAACACCGCGCATAAGATATCCTGTTTATACGGCTTTTTAATTTGACCCAGAAGTATCGATTTGATTCATACTTACAAAAATCGATGACGTCGGTTAAAACATAAAATAGACAGATAGTATAGGGAAACCCGATGGAACGCATCATGAAATTTTCTCAAATATTCAAAAATGAGATAATATAGACGGTGTTCCATTTAGTTAATGGTGAGGAAGTTAATGGTGATTTCCGTTCTAACCGGAAGTTGTACGACTGAAAATATTTTAAAATGAAAGAGAATCCTGACTAACCCTACACTGTAAAAAAAATTGCAATAAAATTACATGTAAAACCGTTGGTAACAAAGTTGCCTACAATTTTACAGGTAAATTTGCATCATAAGGTAACATTTTTACCATCTAGTAAATTTCACATGCTGATGTGTTTTTCAAAGATTATACTGTAAAATTCGTATGTAATATTTATATGAATTCTATATTTACCGAACACTGAAGTAATTTTCATATGTATTTTTATAAAGAGAGCAAGCAACTTACCTAATTCTTTTATAACACCTAATAGGTCATACTGAACCGCTCAATCAGGGATCAAGAATGAACACGCTTACGCGAAACCTACGCTTGTTTGTGACGTACATGATATCATTAAGCCAATAATAAGTTCGACAAATGAATAGAATTACCTACGCACAGATAAATAATCCAATAACCAATCACATTGCGGCGTATGAATTTCGTATTTTCCATGATATCTATAGTTTTATCCGAAAATTCAAGTAAAAACAAATAAATATAAAAGATCCTCATATTTTTATAGCAAAATTAATAGTTCACTAGTAAAATTACTTTTAAAGTGCACTAAATACCCCAAAAAATGTCAATTTTACACTTTTAAGTAAATTTTGAGAGTAAATACAAAATTGTACATGTTTTTTTCTTCCTGTATTTTCCTTTTGAATTTTTGTTACATCTTAAACTTACATGAAAAAAGCTATAAATTTATTTTCCATGTTAAATATCCTAGAAAAAACATGTAAAACAAAATTTACATGATTTATTGTGTTAAATTCACAACGTTATTACATGTAATATTCCTGATTTACCATAGCAAAATTACTGTAATTTTTTACAGTGTAGAGCTCAAACATTCGGATTTCTAAGTTTTTTCTAACTACAGAAACTTCAAGCGAACAACTACCGTGAGAAACCCTGTAGATAATCGTTTACCTTCCTTTGATTGAGTCATCGATTTTGATGCGAAAGTTAGAATATTACGGGATAAGGGGGAAACCGCTAACTTTGCTACTATCTTACCTCAGCGAAAGAGTCCAACTAACATCTTGGAATCGTTCCCAATTAGATCTAGGAAGCATCAAATATGGAGTTCCGCAAGGATCAATACTTGGGCCACTCCTGTTCCTGATATACATTAATGATCTTCCGCATAACATAAGTGGAACCGAAATTTGTTTATATGCGGACGACACGTCACTCTTGGTGCACGCTGAGAAACCTCAAAAACTAAATGAAAAATCCCGAGAGGCAGTTGGAATTGCTGAAGAATGGCTGGCTGCAAACAAATTAAGATTGAATTATGACAAAACACAAAAATATAACCTTCGCCACCGATAGCAGTGCTTCATCATATGGAAAGTTTCTTGGAGTTATAATTGACTCCAAACTGAGATGGATCTAGCATGTGGATGATTTGAGTAGTAGATTGTCATCGACATCGTATGCCATAAAGAGAATAAAACATGCGGCAATGTTGGAAGCCGCAAAAGTTGTCTACTTCTCATATTTCCATTCCCTCATGTCTTACGGAGTCATTTTCTGGGGACTGGCGACGTAGGCGCATAAAATCTTCCTACTGCAAAAATGGGCGCTTAGAATCTTCTGCAACCTCAAATATAATCAAAGCTGTAAAACATTCTTAGCCGAAAATATACTTACCCTACCATCTGTATATATTTTGTCCGTCGTCATGCATGTGTATAACAACACCCACCTATACTCCGTAAATGGTGACCTACATACTGCTGTGTACTGATGGTACCAGCATAAATGCAAAATGAAAATTAAAAAAAAAATGAAAATTTAAATTTACTAGCTCAGCGGATAAAAATAAAGGGCGCAAAAGAGGACTTAACCTCAAGGTTATTTTCACAATTGAACTAATCATGAAAAATAAAATGTGGGTGAAAGTAATCAAAAATAAAAGAACTGAAATTTTGAATGACGTTAACAATCATTAAATTTATTTTTATAAAAAAAAAGAAAAAAAAAACATTAAATACAATGATGCAGAAATAAAACCATGAATTTAAGATTCTGGCCAAAAACAAAAACTACATTAGACTCTACAATTACCAAGGACGATGCAAATCCTTTAACAAACAAAGAGGTAGATTTGTTCTAGAAGAAAATCGTATTTCACAAAAAATCCACGTGGTCTCAAACTTACAACACACTAAATTAATTTAAACGTGAACAAAACAAGTATATAAATAAAATAGAAATTTAAATACAAGCACAACGCTTCTATTCACCTTACCCGAGGTGATTAACTAAGAAAACTAATTTGAAAACTACGAAACGGAAAAAAAAAATAATTCTTTAAACTAAAAAAAAAACAAATCTCTTCTAGAACAATTATAATAACTGATCTTACATCCGACATGTGTACACAATAAAATACAACAGCAGTTATTAATAAAAGAGTTCCTTGATGGATGATAAAAATTTCAAATAAAACAAACTACATTTTTAAAATAAAAATGAATTTACCAACAATGGCAGCAAAGAAAATAAAAAACATGTACTTACTCCGCAATCTTTCAAGAAACTGCCTTTTAGGGGCCCAAACATCGCATACATATAACAATTTACAATTGCGTGCCAAAGCAGCGCATGAATCGCAAAGAAAATAAAAACTAGAATATTACAATACTCGTACACGCAAAATGTACAATTGGATGAATTTAAATTTAAACAGAACAATTAAAATAATTCCAACAATCAAATCAATTAACAAAATCTTATCCAAAAATAAAACATTAATTTCTGAGAGAATTTGCCCGACGCATTGATAAAGATTGATCTCTATAAATAAAATAACACGGAATTTACAAATACCGGGGTGCCAAACCACAGCAATACCTATTCCACAAGAGGGAGGAATGAAAAGAGGGTTCCCTACCACCGCCTGACCTGCTCCCAGAAGTCAATGGATTATTGGGGTGCTAAATTATATAATCACTTGCCCATGGATATTAAAAAATTACCATTCATTGCCTTTAAAAAGCAAGTAAAGGGAATTCTGATGCAGAGGGAGTGCTACTCGGTTGATGAGTTTCTACTGTTCTAGTCGTCTTTTTATGTTTGTTTGTCAATCGTAATTTGTGTGTCATATACTTACTTACTTTTTTACTTATTTATTTATTTGTGTTTTATTTATATTGACATTGTTACTTATAATTATATATTCTGTAATGGTTTTATTACAAAATAAATGCTACTACTACTACTACTACTACCCGAACATATAAGAAATAGTAGAACAATAAATAATTTTAAAAGTAGTGTGAATTTCCTATTAATTAAGAAATGTTATAAGTATAATGCAAATTAATTTTTGATGTAATTTTATATTAATTACTTGTATGACGAAACTTATTCTACAATTATTATATGTAGTCCTTGAGTCGGTTAATAAACTTTACTTTACTTTATTTTTTTTATAGAACCTGAGAAATTGCTTTGTTTTAACTCAGATCTTCATCTTAATAACAAAAAAATAAATAAATAAATAAAGAGCATTTTCTTAATTCAACACAGTAACTTTTCTGAGTGTAGTACTTCCAAGAAATAGAATAGGCCCTCATGTGGTACCTCTAGGTGGAGCATGGGATTTACGTAATTTTTTGAGCTTCGACACGTATGCTGTAGACTGGCACCCCGGGTTTCGGAAATTTAAATGTGTATTTTTATTTATTCCAAATCAGCCTTGTCAAAACAATGATAGAGTTTCCACAATTCTAATTTTTGTTTATTTTGAAAAGTTTTTATTGATTTAATTGTTAGTATCATTTTATTTGTTCAGTTGTGTATAGTTAATTTCATTTATTTGTACATTTTGCGTACACCGTTATTGTATATAGTTTATATGCTAGTTTTTTCTTTGCGATGCGTTGCGCCGTCATCGCACGCAGAAGATGTAAATCAGATATATATGAGAATGTTACCTTAGAGGCCGGAGCAGTTACCAGATAGACGAGCGCGTGTATAGTCTTGTTTTGTTGTCTTGGTTACCGTTTCTGGTAATTCCTTTTAAGTTTAAGATGTAGTTCGTTGCTTTGAAATTTTTAAAATCGTCCATTTCGTTTATTAATTAGTGTTATATCGTTGTGCACATTACATGTAAGGCTCGTTAATAATATTCGTTTTAGAAGTAATCGCGTTTAGAGTTTAAATTTTCCGTTTTTTTGTAGTTTTCAAATTAATTTTATTTTAATCACCTCGGGGTAGGTGAAGTGAAGCTGTGAGCTTGATTTAAATTTCATTTTTAATTTTGGTTGTTTCTCTACGTTATTTGAATTAATTTGTAGTTTGCTTTGAATTTTTGAAACCACGTGGATTTTTTTTTGTGGTATAAGAAATTCCTTCTAGAACGAATTCACCATTTTGTTTGCTAAAGGATTTGCATTGTCCTTTTTAATTGTAAATTCATGCAGGTTTGTTTTTTGCCAGAATCTTATATTCATGGTTTTAATTTTTCCTGTAATTTGTATCAAATGTTTTTTTTTCTTTTTTTCTTTTTATATAATAAATATAATAAATTAAATGATTGTAAATATCATTTTAAAATCACAGTTTCTTTTATTTTTGAATCAGTCATTTCAATTTTTGGGGATTTTAAAGAAAGTCAATTTTGCAAACGCCCACTATTACTTTTTATAAAAGTTAATCTGAGATATAAGAATCTCTGGCGCCCTTTTAAATTCATTTTTGCTGAGCTAGCTAAATTAATTTTGTCATTTTTAATTTCTTTAAACTTGTATGCTTGGACAATCAGTTCACAGCAGTATCTACGGGCCAGAACAGGATTCGCAGGTTAAGAGCGAGTCCTCCGCAACCGAATCCGGGCAGTTTCCACGCCGGCAAGAAAATTCCATCTCGTAACATACAAGAACCTTATCGCGCCTACCCACCGGAGCACCGCCAAACCAATTCCCACGTCACGGCCGTTCGTTAATGCTAAAAAAAAAAAAGGGCATCGAAACCGCGAACCACCGCGAGTTTAGTCCGCTCACCGACGAAGTCCGACGAAGACGTTCGTCGAAACGGTTCGTGTTAACTTTCATGTCCCTGTGCCGTGTGTCTTTCGCTCGTTAACACTCCGCATCATCTCGACCGCTGTGGCGGACTTCGTCGCCGTCTTGGCCGTCGCCGCTGTCAACGGTAACCGTAGTATTTGGTAGTAGGTCGCGATTTTGTTGTGTCTGCTGCAATAGGTCTCCTAATCCGATCTCTATCGACTATATTCTTAGGTGTCTGTGATACTTAATAATACCGAGTTTCGCTACTATGTGCTTTATGGACGGTTCGAAATCGTTCCAGGTTTGTGATACCGTGGCGATTTTTGTGCCTTCCTCTTCTTACCCGCCCGTTTCTTTAATATGGATTTAGACGAAGAACTCTGGCTCATTACAGGTGTGTAAATGAAAGTTGTATATTTTTTACGCGCGCACGGCGAACACATACGCGTTTGTATACAATACACGAGCGCAACAGTATCTCAGTATTTCTCTGCTTTGACAGCACGCGTCTTGTACGATTTAAAAAGTAAAAGCTAGTTAGTGGTATCGATGCTTTTAACGATCCCACCTGTATATACAATGCCGTTAGTAATTTATACATATGACATGAAAATTAAGAAGCAAAGACAAACAGAAATACACTTTTTACTGCAGTAATCCTTGTTAGACCTTGTTAAAGCTGTAAGAACTTATCTTAACCAAAATTAGTTCTATATCAGCGTGTGAAATTGTTTCAAACCATTTTGTTTGCATAACAATAACAACAGAGATATGATAAATCCATGATATTATCCCACTTCTCATAAATTACAATGTTGGTATAAAGCTCTAAGATTATTTTATCCGTTAATATTACTGCAAATTCATTGAAAAATGACAAAAAATATGATTTTTTTTAGTTTTGTCTTGAGTAACCAGTACTCTTATGTTTATAAGATGTTTTAGAGTACTGGTACAGGTTCTTTAATAGTAAGGATAAGTAATTTAAGAACTCAAATGAAAAAAAAACATTTATTTATATTAGGTCACATTAAAAATGTGTGTAACATTCGGTTGATATTAGCATACATATGTTTCACATTCCTAAGGACCTTCAATGCTACTGGTCAACCTATAATAGTGTATTATACGAAGAAATTCGTATATATACTTAATAAGTGAAAGAATAATCGAATGGGAGGTTGAGATATGTATGCTAATATCAACCGAGTGTTGCACGTGTTTTTAATGTGACCTAGTTATTAATTAGGGTTATTAGTTACTTAACGTATTGTATAGTGGTTTAAAGTCGTCTTACAATTATTGTTATCCTTTATAGGTAAATATTGTAGTTTTAGATCAACAATTTAGCAAATATCTTCACGTTAATAATGAGATTACCATCTCGTAACTCTCATTCAATTATTTTTCCATTTATTTATGTTTTTCGCTGAAGCTATAACTTCTATATTGCCATCCTAAGAAATCAGGGAGTATCTTCACAATTGCTACGTTCGAGATAAAGCTGTTTTAAACAGATCTAAGCCACCATGAAAATATTCGTGAATTTGCCAATGATTGTGCAACTACGATTTACTAAAATAACCGCATAATACCATATGGTCAAGTATTTCCACCCTCTAGAGCAGGGATCGGCAAACTTTTTTAGGACAGGGCCAAACCGTAATGAAAATTAAGTTCAGCGGGCCAGGTTGTAAACTCTAACGTGTATATTTTTTATTAGGTGTTTCTCTGTGTTTTATTGAACCGAAAACAATGTACCAAAAAGTTTCCGACGTATCATACAGGGTGTTTAAAAATTACTGACTTGTCAAAGAATCTTAAAGTTACAAAACTTATTTTTTTTTCAAAAACACCCTGTATATTCTTATATTTTTCTGCAATATTCTCTATAGGCTTCAGTGGTTTTATTTTAAATTATTCCTATTATTTATAAACTTTTCCAAATAGTCAAATAATTTTTACTTGGTGGATTATAAATAACATTACAATAAATTATTATTGCTGGTAAATATTATAATAATCATTGTTTTCTATATGTTAGTACCCAGAAAAGTACGCAATATATAAACCAAACAGTAAATATTAAATATTAAAAGTTTATCTCCTTCTGGTTCGCATTTTGCAAAATCAGGCAAAATGCGAACAAAAAGTTAATAAAGTGTTTGTGTGATATAAGAATTTACAGAGCATTGAAATAGCTACATAATGGAATCTTTGCAGACGATGTGGTAATAATAACAGACAGTGAAAAACAAAGAAAATTTGAACATATGGAAAGGAAACATGGAAGAAGAGGGCATGACAATAAACATAGAAATAGCTAAAATCCTCGGAAACCAGAATGTTGAAACTAAAATTGAAATAAATGATACTAAAATAGAGCAAATGAGAAATTTAAATATTTAAGAGTAGCATTGGAAGAAACAGGAAAACAAGATGCTGAATAAACGATGATAAAACAATCAAGTACTACGCAATAAACCAAAAATTTATTAATAAAAAGACAAAAAAGACAAACCTATAGTAGTGTTATGAAGAAAGCCAAGAAAAATAAGATTCCACTATTTTAGGGCATTTGGAAACACATCTCAGTAGTTCAATACTTGCTACTTCTGAAGATTTGGGCACCTTGAAAACATCTGACCAGAAAAATTTGAATTTTTGAATTGCAACATATTTTTTTTGTAATACTTCAACGAATGTTAGTACCTTTTTATTTAAAATAATCTGAAGGGACGAAAGTTCAGTTGAAAGGGTATAAGAAACAGAAGCAATAATTTCTTTCTCATTAAAAAAAATATTAATAATATCTTTGAGTTCCAAAAATCTCAATAAAACTTCTCCACTATTGCACCATCGAACTGGCAATGGTTAACTCCCCGAGAGCCAATAAAGTTAACCACTGCCACAACTGGTTCAATAATGCAAAATAGATTGAGGTGTTTGATGAATTATGCAATGACTTATTGAAAGCTTTGCACAAAACAAAAATACTTGGGCAGTATCAACAATGACTGCTGACTCATCAAGAACTAACAAAAACCACTAGACATTTTTTGCCTTCTCCATTAAGAAGCGTATTGTGAACAGAAAAACAAACCCTCTTCTTTGGGCACACTTCTTCAGCTTTATCGCAAATCTATTCATGAATATTTCAAATTTAATTCTAAATTAGGTTAGAAATATTAAGGCGAAGTACGCCAAAAGCGTTCATAGTAAATGAATTAACCGGACTTATTTGCCGCGACATCAGTCGGTGAATAGTAGATGTAGATACCTCCCGGTACAATAATTTTCGTAAACCCTTATTGTGGGTGAGAAAAACTATCGGCAATAGCTGAATTAACCGCTTGGTACTTACAACTTGCGCGGGCCGGATTGAAATACGCAGCGGGCCGGATTTGGCCCGCGGCTCCTAGTTTGGCGACCACTGCTCTAGAAGGTCATGCAATTTTCCTTATTTAAACTTAAGTTGACAGTATAAGTTTAAAAACGTGTAAGTGGGCTTATTCTGTGGCGTGTCTATGGTGCAGGTTATGTTATACCGTTGATATATTAGGTCTTGTGGTTTTGTCGTCAAATAACTACATACAAACGTTTCGGTTGAAAAAATAACAAGTTTAATAACAAGAAATAGCTATAATAAATGTTTAAAGTAAGCTTCTTCATTTTCTATACGTAATGCCACTCTTCGTATCACGTTATCGAAAGCATTTCTTAAATCATGTGGAGTAATTTCCTCACAGACATTTCGGATAGCGTCAGTAAGTTCTTGAATTGTATAAGGACGATTTATAAACACTCTATAAGTGTGGAAAAATTAAATAATCCATAATTGTCAAAATCTGAAAGTCGTGGCGGAAAGTCCACTATCCGATTGTCAAATAATTCATGTAATAATTCTATCGCTTCGATTGTGTTATGGGGTGTTGCATTATCTTGCTGGAAATATCACTCGCGGAGTTCATCATCATATAATGGCTTTAAAAATAATTGTAAGAAATAGTTATTAAACCAATAATGCGTCTGTGAGAAACAAGAAATCGTACGCCTATTTTTGTATAATGCAAGGGTGGGTGCTTCACGAATTTCATTCATTTTCACTAGAACAGATGCTCATTGTTTCTTTATTTAAATATCCTGATAAATTAAACCATGCTTCATCGAGGAAAATGGTTTGTCAAGAACGTCGTCGTTATTCATCGTGCCAAAAAATTGCATTAACAGTACTTAAGTCGGGTTACATGATCAATGGATAAGAGCTCTTGCATGCAATGAAACTTGTACGGAAACTTTTATAGATCTTTTTTAAGGATTGTAATGACATATTCCATATGAAAGTTGTGTTTCGTGTGAAAGCTTACGACTCGATTTCCTAGATAATTGAATTGTTCCTCCTCAACATCTGCTATATTTTCAACTGTCCGTTTTATTGGTCTACCACTACCTGGTTTTCGAGACACAGACCACATTCTTTTATTGTGCCAATTGCCGCAAACTGTCATATGTTACTGGAAAATTTAAAAACTCTGCCCGAAATTCTTCTATACATGACGGCAAAGAGTACAACTGATTTCTAATTTTACATTTCTAAAGTATGATTCGATAATAAAAACTTTACGATCTATTGTAAACCTTTTTGGTGTTAATAAATACAGTACACGTGAAAACTGTATTTTATCCTTTAGTGCCAACATCATATATGGCCTGTGAGAGGGTAAATTTAATTGATCATATTATAAAAGGTACTGACATAAGGAATATGGTATGACAAGAGGTAAACCGAAAATGTCGAAAATTGCATTAAGAAATCTGAAAAGGTAGTCATTTTAACATATCTTTTTATAGTTTCATATGTTGGGCATTAATCTAACCACTGAATGATTAAACGAATGCAGGAAAATATCAAGGACTTGCAGCAACAAAACAACATTTTTAAGTTTAAAAAATGTTGTTTTGTTTATCATTAAATGTTGTTTTGTTGCAAGCAACAAAACAACATTTTTTACACTTAAAAATGTTGTTTTGTTTATCATTAAAACGAATTTTCCTCGTATTAAAAAAAACATTCAGTTAATTGATAAATGGGTAACCCAAACGTTTACCTTCTTGGTGTATCGCATATGATGTAACCATTTTCTTTTTTCGTTAAAATTTATACGAGATATGTCACTAGATATTTCTTTCCAACCCTAGTAAACCTAAAAAAATCTTTCTATTGCTATTTTGTTCCGTGTATCTGTCGTGTCATTGTTGTTAGTCTGATTAATTTGTTCGGGAGGTTTAGCTTTTGCATTGCTTCGTATATTTTACTTCTTTCTATTGAGTCGTTACTAATAGCCAACAAATTATTATTATTATTATCCTCTGGGTTTGACAGGGTCAACCTCCACGTCCTTTAAATTTCGAGAGCTGTGCCGTCTCAAGGTAACTCTTCAGCTTTTCGTAGAGCACTAAACTGTCTCCTCCATCAGCAGAAGGAAGGACCATCGTAATGAACTAAAAGCAAATAAAATAACAGTAGTACATATTCTAATATTTAACAATAACTTAAGCATAATTCCTCCAAGCAATAGTAATTAAATTCAAGATTAATATTTTAAATATTTATTTTATACGCTCATTCTACGCTAGTAGCTATAATTTAATACCAATTCAGACCACTAAAGAACATGAAATATTCGTTTATAAATAAGTATTAACCCTACAAACTATGTAAAATACGATGCGGTAACCTACCTAATTCTTTAGCAACATTACAAAAAAATTCCAAATCTGGTTCGCGTCGTAGCCAAATTAACGACTTAGCTAGTACCCTAGCTTCCTTACGCGACCACCACTCATCAGTGAGTACACATTCAAATAAACCATCCTGCGCTGTACCTATCCCACCACATTCACAATGCGAATCATTAACCCGCCCAATTCTACATAAATATGATTTAAAATTACCGTGACACGTTATTAATTCTACCGCCTGATACGACAAACCAACCTTTATTTTCCTAAAACATGTAATGTTAGTGATACATTTCCCAGTCCATATCACATTTAAAGTAGTACCCCACCTAATCTTCCAAAAATTATCAAGTTTGTTTCTTTTTTAACCACCCTAGCCGAAATTAACTCATATCTGATTATCGCGTTATCTCACCTAAGCACCCCTTTCTTTCGCTAATCGATTTGTCCTCTCATTACAGATCATACCTACGTGAGCCTTAGCCCAAAAAAGTATTCTATATATATCCTGCACGTAAGATATCCCAAGTATCTAACACCCAATCGGTCGGGTTTTTAAAGCTCTTAACCCATCTTGTACAGATAAACTATCAGTTATAATACGCACCTCCTGTATAAATTCCCACTCCGGTGAAATATAAAGTACTGTCGGATTTATTGCAGCTAATTCTGCCTGAAAATTATTGCAATGATCTTTATTTTACACAGATATAATTGTATTTGGTTTCAACGGTTTTGGTGATATTTTCGATCTTTTTCATTTTTTTTTTTTCAGGATAGAAACGTATTGTAAAGAAACAAAGGCATCCTTGGAAAAACACAAGCATCTTGTTTATTGACACAAATTTCGACACTTCTTGCCCGAGATAAGTGGGTGTAAATGGTTAATACTTTGTTAAACTTGCGACTTGAAAACCATAAAATTTATTGCTTTTATAATCTGGGGTCAAATGATAGATTTTTTATAATGTAGAAGTGTACGCGGTGTTCCATTTTTGTGTGTTATTCAGAATAAAATAATTACAAAACGTCAATTGATGTCAAACTGCCTTGGTAGGGAAAGCAGTTTCAAAATTCTCCAGTAAAATCATATATTGGCAACTCAGATGTTATAAAATCTTGTAAGAAACCAATCATTATTCATAGCTCTGTATATATTGGGAAGTGCTTGTATATATATCTCAACATATGATGCCTAAAGTGGGACGATTTTCAAATTCTTTCAATTGTCCTTTCCCATTGGCACGCAAAAAAAAAAGTTGATCGGCTCGTTTTAGGAAGTGTGAATAATAAATTTCTCTCAAGGTATGCGAATATTTTAATAAACAGGTATCTAAATTATATATCTAAGTCGCGGTTGTATCACCAGAGTATCAGCAAGGTACTTTTAGATGAGAGCACGTGTGTAGATTCGCTTTTATTCGCGCGAAATTGGAAGAAAATAAGTGTAAGTGCCAGGAATGAACTTTCAAAAATTTAATTTCTGGCGCTCGGCCGCTTCTAAACACATTATTACCTGCACTTGCGATAATAGCCTTTACCTTGTTCGTCTTATCCTATTAATATTTTATGTCAACGAGCCATGAGAAGCAGGGAACGGTATAAATATACCAAGGCATTTACTGTCGGAATAAATTAGACTCATTTAAATTTCAAAATTAACCGTGGCGTACACGTTGTGTCATCACTTATTAATGTTGCATTCCAACTTACGTTAGGGCTAAATTAATATCTTAACACTTTTGTTGAAATGGTTTACGTGTATATTTTTATGTTAATACAACTGACAGGAAGATAAAGATGTTAACATAAGCTAAAGTCTGTTGTGTTTTTCTATGGTGTGTACCTACTTTATACCTGAGAAAATGATGTCTCTGCATGGAAGAAAACCGTCTATTTAAAATGGATGCAGTAGCATCGCTGAGTTGGCAATGTTCATCTTAAGAAGTGTGAATGAACTTCATATTTATTCCGAAGCATATATAGTTTCTTTATTAGTTCTGTTTTATATTGTTTGCAGTAACTACTTATTGTTCACAAGAAGATGACAAGTTAGAAAATATTACATAATTTCATCTTTTAATAAATAAATATTTGCTATGACGCATAGTTCTGAATTATTCAGGCTAGAACCAAATGTTTCTCACTTAAAAAAATAATTTCCCTTGAAACTTCAACTTCACATTGAGATGATAAGATTGTCTCTTACAATTTCTGAGAATTTATTACGAACAATTTAATATTTAAATTATATGTTAGAAAATATAGCCTTTTCATGCAAACATTAACAAACCTCTTCTTTCCTATCTCTTTTCACTACCCAACCTTGTTCCAAAGAAAAGATAAAGGAAAATATTCAAAAAAATCCAAGCGCTTCAAAGCCCTCTAAGATTTTTTTAAGCCGTTGTTATGTACAGCAAAAGGAAAAAAGTTTTCGCGTACCTTGGTAGTAAAGAAGTAACATCCGGCGGTATCTATTGCCACTAGTCAAAAAAAAAAAAAATTTAAATTCTTTTCATTTATTTTATTCAGTAAAGCCCGATATTTACAACATATTCACGTCATATTTTTCTTTACTCCAAACTACGCGGAAACTTTTTTCTCTTGCTGTACCTACCTAACACCCAAGTACTTATAACCACAGTTTTCCTGTTTCCTCTTTAATAACTTGGAAAATATTGCCCCTATCATCTTGAAATTAGTATAATTTTCTTGGAATAAGACGTACGAAACGAATTTCCATTTCCTTTTGTAAAATCTCTCTTTATTGGTTATACAATAAATAGAGAGTGGCCGTCACATCTTTAGGGTAAGCTATAGAAAGCATGATCATCAATTAATATAAAATAAACTTAAACATATAAAATCACATGTGTAAAATAGAAAAAAATAGACAAACCTACAAGATTAAATACTTTTTCGAAGAAGTAATGAAATCTTCAAGCCATATTATTAAAAGTAAAATTAGATACGATAATACTATTTATTTATTTAATATATGATTATATATGTGTTAGTACATTCAATCTGAAATTATGTCTGAACTATCATCATTATTAGAATGCGAATATTCATCACTTGAAGATCCTTTTTCAGGAGAAGAATTGTTCTTTCCATCCATCAAGTCCTTGTATTGACGTACAGTTATCTTTTTCGGAATGACAATTTCCAAAAATTCATATCTTGAGGTACTATGAATTACATTAACTTGATTATTATAATTTAATTGTTTTGCAGTATTAGTATTTTGGTAACCGTCTTTTACCAGTAGTTTGATAAACATTTCTGTTGCTCGAGTAACTCAACAACACTACATCTTTACTTATGTTATCTGCCGTTTTCATTATTCTCCTTATGCGACTTTCCGGTAAATGAGTCATTCTTGTTGAATCTTTTAAATATTATTTACTATCTAATTGAATCAACCACTAATGCACATCTTAACCCTTACAGTGATGCATTTATTTATAAATTATAAACATAAACAATACGCATTAATGTGCGTTTTATGAGACAAGTAAATTTTATCACTCAAAGATCCATAAGTTTATATAGCTCCACGCCCGGAATAGAGCTTTGCCGCTCATTCTAACTTTCCAGATACCAAATTTGAAGTTGACAATTTATTTTCTGTAGGCTGTAGGACTTTTGGAGTGTTTTAAGGGGTGATTTCACCCCCGCCGACGATTGTCACGGGATTTTGACATTAGTTACTGTATGAAGGTTCGAATTTCTCACAATCTCTGAGGGGTTTGAAATTGACAATTCATTTTTTGTAGGTTGCAGGATTCTTTTAGTGTTTTAAACGGTAATTTCACCCCCGTTGGCAAGGAATTTTCTGCAAGCGATTTTGATATTGGTTGCTGTATGCAGAATCGAATTTTTCACAATCTCTATGGGGTTTGAAGTTGTCGATTCATTTTTTGTAGGTTGTAGGATTTTTTTTTAGTGCTTTAGGGAGTAATTTTATCCCTGCCGACGCACATACGGGTATTTCATCAATTTAGGCGGCCAAAATTATTGCTTGGTGTTTATTTATTTTAAATAGGCTTGTATGCATTTTCATAGTTGTAAGACTTCTTTGGAGTACATTGGTTGTTGATTGCTGTATTGATTTGGATGTAATGAAATAAATCTCTAATTACAATGTTGTTTACAGTTTACTTCATTTATATAATTATTGTCTTAAATGATTGTAAATCAGGTCTAATTAAATATAAATTTGGGCCAAATATATGAGATTTTACTGATAGTACAATGCATCTAAATAATTCGGATGTGATGAAATAAATCCCTAATTACAATGTTGTTTACAGTTTACTTAATGGGATCACTTGTCTTAAAGGAATATAAATCAAGTACAGGGTCAATACATCGTTACCTATAAAAATACAAAAAATTATTGTCCAAGGTGATGGGTCTCAAACATCTTGGCCAGAGGTCCATTCTCCAGCTTCTGTCACTGATTCTTCAGAAGAACTTTCGTCATTAGTACTGGGCCCAGCAGGAATGAGCATTTCCATTGCTTCCTGGCTGTGTGGCATTGATCTTTTTGGTTTTGGCCTCATACTAGTAATTAAGGGATCAGAGTTGAGCAGTAATCTACTGAGAACATCTAAATTACACTGCTCTCTGGAGAATTTCCTGGCGAAATTCATCCGATATAAACGAAAATGCTTGTTCCGTGCCTCTGCTGCTTTTTCGGGCAGTAATCCAGTAGGCAACAGTGCCTTTTCTGTCACAGTTGCACCGTGGATCAATAACTTGTGCATGATAGGGGTCATTGGATACCACGAATATAATTCCACGTAACGTTTGGCAGTCTCGTATCCATATTTAGCAAATTTCTTTAAGTCGACTTGATAACAGCTGGAAATTATCTCTAAAATTACTTATAACCGTTTTATGAGGTCGTAGTCGACACCCGTAATTTCTGCTGCTATATCTGGATTGGCGAAAAATCGTCTACTTGTGTTTTCATCGTTGGTGTTTCCAAATCCAGCTTTGGGCACATCGATGATCAAGCTTGTTTTTTTCTGGAAATTTCGCCTGTATTTTCGTCTTCTTCTTTTTAACTATTTCCCCTTTTTTATGTGCTTCTGTCCACTTTTTCTTAAATTGGGATTTCAAATAAGAGAAACTATGTTTCACTTCCTTCAATTGCTCGTCACAATCTTCTTCTTGCGATAAAATATCTCGTTCAATATAATTTAATTCTTCTTCAAAATTCGGCAAGCCTTCGGCTCTTGCATTACATTAAAAAGTAATCTGCGGGTTACTACTCGAGCCCCAGAGATACTCGGGGATCCTAAAACAAAAGAAAAACCGTATACAGTAAATTAATATTAATCGCTTCATTTTGCATTATCTTTGTTCAGAGCTTCAAAAACCACGTTTTCACGGGAAATCACGGTCAATTTTTGTGTGTATTCTTAGTACCCATACTATTCCCTAATTTGAATCCAAAAAATATATGGGGACGAACCATGAAGTATAACAAAAACCTTTTTGAAAGTCAAAATAAAAATCAAAATAGCGCAACTTGATGTACAACATCCTAACTGTAAAAATGTTATTAATAATTCAAAAGTTCTACATAAAACTGATTAATTTAGATGTACTCTTACCTGCTATATTCAAATCCATTAGAATTTTCTTCAGAAAGACACATTTAGAATAACTGCTTTCAACGCTCGCCGAAAACACAATTCGTAGACTTACGACAACTTAGGAATTGATTTTTGGCCACCTAAATTGATGAAATATCTCTATGTGCGACGGCTGGCAAAGGATTTTGATATTGGTTGCTGTATGCAGGATCGAACTTTCCACAATCTTTATGGGGTTTGATGACAATTCATTTTCTGTAAGTTGTTGGATTTTGTACTGCTTAGGGGTAATTTCACCCCTGCCGACGCCTGGCAAGTTAGTTACTGTACGCAGAATCGGACTATATGTAATCTCGATGACGTTTGAAGATGACAATCGATTATCTGTGGGCGCCCGATTTTTTTTTCTATATTATTATAGAGGGCGTAACGCCCCCGAGGCTACCTTACGGCACGTCAGGAAAGCCATTTAAGTCAAATTTTATTAGTTTTTGTTTATTTGCTTTTAGTAAAAGTACACGAAAAAATCAATTTGTTCAGGACAACAAAATAATTTCAAACAAATTTTATCACGAAAATTTAGAAATTCCAACAAAATATTTCGTTCTTTCAAATAAATAAAGGGTTAAATGAACAAATAATTTGGTTGAATTAACAAAATATTTGTTTGTCCATATTTAACTCAATAGTTAGTTAACTTAAACAAAATTTGGTATTATTAAAAAAATCGGTTTTTCAGTTTACCTATCGCCGATAATTCCGCGACACGTACAGCAAAAGAAAAATGTTTGCGCGTAGTTTGGTAGTACAGAAAAATATGACGTGAACGTGAATTTTTACGGGGATATATTGTAAATATCGGTCTTTATTGAATAAAATAAACGAAAAGAATTTAGATATTTTTTTTCGGCTGGTGGCAATAGATACCGCTGGATGTAATTTCTTTACTAGCAAACTATGCGGAAACTTTTTTCTCTTGCTGTACGTCTATGGACGCTCCGTTGTTTTCGGAAAATGAGCCGCTATCTTTGAGCTGCTAATTTCACCCCGGGTCCCATTACAGCCATCCAAAACAAAAATCTCTTGATAGGTCTTCCGTCCATCCGTTGACATTTTTGAAAAAAATAGATCTTTGCCATCATCCAATAACAGCCAATTTTCCAACGACTTTGTCTAGAGTCAAGAAAATTCTGAATTGAACGAGCCTAGTGACTTCTAGATTTTTTTTACAAGATTCTTGCAACTGTAATTACTAATGTTCTTACTTTAGCAGCAACTATTGAAGCTCTTCAGCACGCTTTCCGTATTTTAAGTCACCTAAAGTTGAATGCTTATCTCACCCAAATTGTTTATATCAAACTTAATAATTTCGTCATAAATAATTTTTCGCACACATTCCATCTTTAACTTCATAACACTTTCACTCTCTGTTTTTTATTAAAATTGTACAAAAATAAACCTAAGTTTTTGTACACTGCCCGACAAAATTAATGTCGTCGTTCACAGCGAATTTTTATATTTTTCTATCTGATTTTTATAATTGCCAAGTGTTTTATACATACTGCTGTGGATTGGCATCCCGGGGGTTTTAAACTCTATGTTGTTTTTAGATATCAGTATTTGTCGATGTTTCGGGCAAATTCTCTCAAGTTATTGTTTTATTTTTAAGTAAGATTTTGTTAATTGATTTGATTTGATTGTTTAGTTTGTTGATTTATATGTTCAGTTGAAATTATTTTCACTCTTTATTATGTTTAGCATTTGCTTATCTTGTTATATGTCCTTCTTTAAAGGTATCTTCGATGATCCTTGTGCGTTAGTTGCAGCGCACGCAATTGTATATTTTATATATGTATGCGAGTTTGGGCCTCTTTAGGGCAGTTCCGAGGTTGATGTCGCGTATGTAAGTACTTGTATTATATTTGCTTGGTTACCGATTTGGTAATTTCTTTTTAAATTTTTGATCGCTTAATTTGAATTTAGAACATTAATCGAGGAACTCCTTTTAAATAATTGATATTATACTATTGTGCACATAATTAATATAAGATCCGTTATTGTATTTTGTTTCTAGAAGAAGTTATTTTAGTTCAAAGAATTTAAATTTTTCCGTTTTTTTTTTGTTTGCTAAATTTGTATTTTATATTTAATCACCTCGGCTTAGGTGAAGATAAGCATTGAGCTTGTAAACCATTTCAATCTTTGGGAATTTTTAAGAAAGTAAATTTTTCAAGCGCCCACATTTTACTTTTCATGATAGGTTTTATTGTGAGGGTAACCCTGAAGTTAATTAGTCTTTTGCGCCCTTTTAAATTTTTATCCGCTGAGCTAGTAAATTTAAATTTTCATTTTTTGTCATTTTCAATTTCACTTTGCATTTATGCTTGTAGCATCAGTACACAGCAATACGTATCTAAATAAACCTCTTTGCTACATATGCTGATGGCAGTCGAACACACGCCTGCTCATATGATGAGCAGTTTTGATTGTCACTGCGCTATAAACGACGACATTAATTTTGTCGAGCAGTGTACATTAGTGTCAACGTTCTGTACATGAATTACACAGATTTCAAGGTTATGTTAACATGATACCCGTATTCTATTAGGGATTTTTGAATTAATGTTTGCTGTAATTGCCGGGAAAATACGAACAAGGTCGATTAATTCAAATATTAAATTATATCACAGTACTATATTACTTTCAAAGTATACTCATTACGAATTCCGCTTTATTTACTGTTTTTTTTTTTTCGTTTCAAAGAAAAAGCGTAAGTCAGGCTACTTCTGTTTGATAGAAAGTATAGGAACATATTTGCTTTTCAAGCTTTTACCATAAATGACGAATCAATATCTTGCTTTAATAAAATACTACTTCGGTAAGTGTTATGGCGATAAAACATCAATTACGTTCAATAAACACAAATCTATCACTGAAATCTGTTGTGAAAGTAAGAGGAACTCTGCGGAATAAATCTCTATATACCATATGAAATAAGATTTTAAATGCACGAAACGATGCGGTGAGTGACATGCATTTAACAAACCTACTTAATAGTTTTGTGAGGTTGACATTTGGAAAAAACCCCATTTTGCGAAACGCAGTCATTGAGCGGTTGTGTGTATTTATATATAGATACGTTTCAGTCAAGGTTATTACGTAATTGTTGAACATACAAGCTTTAGGATTGCTGCAAAAAAATAATATATTATTTTCAGGTATTCCAACTTTCTACTGCACATAAATCTTCTGAGACTCTAGTAAATTGTCCAGTTTAAAATGAGAGTACACATAAATACATGTGTTTACGCATTCTCCATTAGTTCAGTGCTTCCAACTTGCGCGTAGACTCTGTATATTTATATTAGGCATGTCATGCTTTACAGCTGGTAAATTATTTTTATAGATTTTTCGTATTTTCCTCGAGGAAAACAGCTCCTCAATTTTAAAATTATCTTCAAAAGTTACCAATAAAAAGGGTGAATACAGTATTTATTTTCTGCTTAACACTCAAAGTCTTTGGAATATATGTTGTAATCCAGAAGAATTGGTAAATAATTGCCTGTATAGGGATTGAAAGCTATAATTATATTCTTAGCAGTATATTCTGTAACGATTTTGACATTTATAAACTCGTTTAGATCTTGCATTTCATTACTGTGGTTATGATTTCCTAATGGAGGAGATCTATATTAGTTCTTTTTTAACATTTAAAATATAGCGAAATGGCGGACGTATTATGTCAAATGCCTTATGCTGATGCATGAAATAGGTAACTACTCATGCATTTCAGCTAATTATTCCTTTTTCAAATTAATGTTTTTAAGTACGGAATCAAATTATTTTGTTCAATATACTAGTGATTTTGAGATGTGTGAAAGCATTATGATTATCAAAATCTCATTGCAAATTAATTAATTTAGTGATAACTTTACATTCATAGGAAAAAATTTTCAGTGAAAGTGTCAAATGCGTACATATATATATATTTTATGTACAAGTAAATAACTTAAGGATTTAAGGCATTCAAATCTGATCTACATATATGCTACATACTATATTAAATATTTGATGGTACACAGTTCAGCAAATTTTCTTATAATTTAAAATGGATCCGATGGACGCACTTTAAAGTGAACAGTCATGCGGCAACTGTATAGTAAATACTTTCATTTAACTTTAAAGAACGTTTACTACAATATTGGTAATATTTTATAAAATTTGGTAGTGAGATAATTTACAGAAATAAGTTCAACTTTATGATAAAAAGTTTGTTATATTTTTTGCAGTAAACTATGCAATTGTTCGTAGTACATTATTAAATTTGGTTTGGAATAAATTGCAACACCAATAAATCTCTAACTTGATGTAAAAGTAATCTATGTGAGTTTTTCTTGAAAACGAAATTTACATTGCGAAACAAAATTGGTGGCACATACAATTCTTAGCTATAAAAATTGTGTTTTCAAGAGAAAGTGACATTGACTCGTCTTGCATCAAGCCACATAAATATTAAAAAAAAAACATCTAATGCAAATGTTTATTTGTGCTATATTTATTCAGTCAATTCCGACATTTTGATTTTATCCTTTTTGGTGTCAAACTATTTCGAGTTTTCTTTTTAATCCTATTTTAATGTACAATTTAATCAAAAAAGTGAATAGTTACACCAAATTTGATTAAAAGTAACACTTTTTGGTATAATACCTTATCCAAATACCAACACCAAGCGCACAGATAACATCTTTTCCGCAAAATTTTTATGTGTGTAGTACAGACTGAAGCAAATAGACTTCTCAGTTTATTCCCAAATAACTCATGGCGGCGTAGTATTCTGGGGCCTGTCGGTACTATCATATGATGGTTTCATCGCCCAAAAAAAGGGATTACAATTTTTGAACAGCTATTCTACCATTGCCTAGTATACATATCATATAATTGTAGTGTAGTGTAGTTTATTAGTCAAAAATACCTGACACGTCAAAAAGAAAACAAATACAAAATATCAAAAAAGAAAAAATAAAACAATATAAAATTTAAAATTAGGTGTGAAAAGGTATGCCTAAAAATATTAAAGAAAAATTTCAAAAGGTAAGTCCATCGTAATAAGACAAAAAACAAACATAAAGTAAAACAAAGACACGCATAAAATAAAGAGTAGTGACAGCATGAATCTTAACAAAAGTGTCTACGCAAAATCATAGTCTAAAAACTAATTCACAATATAAAAAGGGCTTTCTTGAAGCATCCTTTTAACAGTCTTACCAACGCATCTCACACTCATTCCCCGGATTGCACTAGGTAGTTTATTATATAGCTTTGGCCCCCAAAAATCCACCGACTGTTGCGCCAACTTCACCCTGTGGTAAGGTGTAATTAAAACGTCCTTATGCCTTGTTTTTTTGGAGGCGATACTATCTGCAAAGGATGGTGGCGAGCATGTAGAGGCTATTTTTAGTGACTTGAGTAAAGCTTTTGATACGATGTCACACAAAATCTTGTTAAAAAAGCTTTACCATTATGGAATCAGAGCCACCAGCCACAAGCTTCTCCAACTTACTTAGCAAACAGAAGGAAGGCGATCTGGTGGAAGAATATCCTTTTTGATTTTCTTTAGGTATATACGGTCGGGAGTACCACAAGGATCAATTCTTGGACCAATACTGTTTATTATCTATATAAACGACTTACCTGCAGTTACTCTATTACATATTTATTTGTCAATCATTTTTTATTAAATGTTCTGACATCCATAAGTATAGCACAAGAGCAAATGAGAAATATAAGGAACCATTAAATGAATTTATTTATATTATTTTGATGAGAATCGAATTGTTTAATTTGCTACCAAGCAATCTAAACTCTCTTGGCGGTATGCGACTATTTAAGGCTAGACCAAGGGTCTTGCTTTTTACGTACTGCGTCTACTCCGTTGAAGAATTTATTTCCTTAATGTCAAACTGTATAGTAGTTTTATATTTATTATGCTATTATACCTTCAGAACATTGACAATGTGTCTTCAGCCTTTACGCACAATAAAAGGTCTATCTATCTATTTATCTAAATGAGAAAATCTTGCGTTTCAAAGTAAAAGGCGAATAAACATGTAATGCATTTGTAGATAGTTCTTAGAGCTTGTTTTTGATTTAAGAAGAATCAGTACGCATCTTGCGACATACAGGACAGTTTTAATCCTGTTAGGGCATAACACGTTTTCGAAAATGCAAATAATTCAAAGTTCAATTTAATATAAGTTCTTAGTTAATAAATTGCAGTTCATTATGTATTATTGATACTTACTTAATACTAGGAAATTTGATGATATTAATGGTATACCTAAACGTGATAAATGTGATAATTTTGCATTAAAAGTAAAAAGCCTATACATAAACATAAAAAAATGTTAAGTCAAGGGGATGATAAATTGTTGTTAATAATATGGACAATTATCCCAAAATTGGCGGTCGTATTGAAGGATTATTAACATTCGGGTATTTTTAAAGGCAACACAATGAGTAATAGAAAAAAGTACTTATTGTCAAGTTTAAAGAATCCTCATTTTTTTCCGATTTTGCGTAAAAGATCATAGAGATTAGTAAATATGCGTCATTCCAAAAGTTTACAATGAAATTAACCAATAACTGTATTTTTAACAGAACAAAACCATTGGAATATTACGACATATATATTAGTAATACTTAGGCAAGAAAAAAATGAATATCCCTAATGATGACAATTCCAATTTATACGTTTGAGGTTTTTATTTCGGAAATACATATTTTTTCAAGTTAGTTTGTGTAGTGACACACTAAGGAACATATCTGTTAGAAGATCTTACGAATATTAATATACCTACTTAGAATCCCAACAGTATTTATGAGGTAGGTGGCAAATTTATTTATGTATATAACTTGGTAACAAATGATCTTTTTTTATTATTAATTTTACACAAACAATTATTCTTCATAAAATGTTTCACAGTTTTAAAAAGTAATCAAGAATAAAATTTGGTAATATACGAGAAGAATGAAAAGCATTGTTTTTACTGAAGAATAAATTGTAATTGAAAAATATTGCATAAAATACGAAATATATAAATGCAAAGTACTTAAGCGTAAAACAGTAATAATGTATATAATACATTAGTAGAACATAAAATGAAAATGGAATTATACTTACCTTCATACAGCATTCTTCTCATATAATAATTATAATTTAAAATTTGTGTTTATTTGCAAAAATAACATAGTATAATTTTAGGTTAATGAAGTGTTTTTGTTTGTGTAATTCATAAATTTGATTAAAAAAGGCAAATAGCCAAGAAGATTTAACAAAATTTTGCATAATGATATTCTTTGTATAAGTACAGTGTTTGTGTAAGACTGGTTTTAAAGCACGAATTCAAGTTTAGAAAAGGAATCACTAGGAATGAGTAGGTACGCTAATATCTTCTGAAATATGCTTTGTGCCATTTTAATGTCTTCTTTAAAGTAGTAAGTAAGAAACTAAATTAAATAAAGGGAAAAAGTCAAACAAAAAAAAAAAAGCAAATGTCTTTTTTAAAAGTAAAAAAGGGAGATCAGATTATACAACCATCATGGAGAAGACACACGTGGCTCGAGTCAATAGAGGTATCCATAGGGTGCGGTCTTGCACCTTCTGCTGTGGGACGTGTGTGAGCGAGCTACTAGTGCAGCTGAGCAATTAAAGGCATAATTTAGGAGCACGCGTATGGTCTTGTCATTCTGACCCAGGGCAAATTCAAGAACATAGTTGGAGATAAGATGCAGAACCCTCTGTTGTAGAAATTGTACAAGTATGGACCAACGAGGAGACTTTAAATATCAGTATGCCTAAAACGATCACTACAGGACTAACGAGAAGGAAAAACTCAGAAGATCTGAGACCGCTAAACCACCCGAGCAAAGAAATAAACTGCCAGAGGAAGTGATATATCTTGGTGCAGTTCTGGACTCTTGAAATTGACAGAGTCA
This sequence comes from Protaetia brevitarsis, assembly GCA_004143645.1. Classification (NCBI taxonomy): domain Eukaryota; kingdom Metazoa; phylum Arthropoda; class Insecta; order Coleoptera; family Scarabaeidae; genus Protaetia; species Protaetia brevitarsis. The sequence goes on from RXPK01000266.1 coordinate 149,898, forward strand.
ATTAATTAAAACCAGGGCGAAGATAACATTATGTTAGGTAGAAGAACTCTTGGAAAAACAGGAGGTTGAGACCAAATCTTAAGGTCAAATCTACGATCACTTGTGCATTTTTGGTATGATGGACAAAGATGCAGTAGCAAGCTGCTAGATCTGCAACTTAGCAAAACATATAGGCTTATGTGTTTAAGAATAACAGGAGCAATAAGGACCACTCCTACAGCAGTAATGGAGATGATGATGGAGACGCAAGGCTGCAAAATATGTGAAATCTGCAAATGCGACGTTCTAGATGCAAAAAGCTCAGGTAATTTTTGGTAAGCCCAAAGTGAATACAGAGGACTACTTCAATCAATCAGCCAAAGACCTGTGCAGATTAATACAGGGTGGAATGGCTGGTATAATTTAATGGATAAGGGAAATGGGAAATTAAATATAAAGGTTTGAAAGGTTGCCGTGTTTCTGAAGATGGCTTGCTTAACAACAAAAAAAGAGTTACAGAAAGGTAAATACTGATTCCAAGAGAAGCAATGCAATTAGGTTAATGAACGAAACGTTAAAGCCAAAAAATGTTTTCAGAGCAGCGAAGTTTCAGAAAAACGCTTCAAAAAATAGTAATTATTTGAGAACAAAAGTAAATGTACATTTCGTGCGTATTCCGCACATCATTGGCACTATATTAAATGTAGGTAAATACGTACATATATTAAAATCTTAACGCACGAGACTACAATGTGAAAGAGTTATAAAGTTATATAAAGAAATATAGAGAATATAAAAAACTAATTAAAAAGTACTAGCATAATAAAATACATATGCATACTCATTCGAAGGTTTGTATGGCATCAAGTAAACTATTTTGTAAAGAAGACAGGTCCATATTTAGCAAATTTTGTGCAAACCTTGTCATAAAAATAGCACTGTTGGGGTTACTAAAAACAAACTCTTGGTGGAACAGTGCTACTTTAACATACTGTAAATGGTGATTTTACTAAGGTGAGGGGTTTATTAATTATAATAATAGTAATATACTACAGCATTTTGGTTAAAATCTCACACCATCCATTTTTCCTTAGAAATTTTTATCTACCTGACTATTTATGTTAAACAGATTTGCATTCTTCTTTTCTATGTATGCGTTACTACTTTAAGCAGTATATTTAAATCTTATCGAAAATATGCTACAGTTCAAATACTTTATGAATCATTAAAAAAAACTCATCCATCTATTTACGTAACTCACTACGTGCATACTTTCACTTCATATGCTAAATCCTACCATTCACCTAACGTTCTTCTCATTAGCGTTCCGAAAAGAAGTATATATATTATAATCTAAATACGGTAAAACCCCAAATAACGCCCGACCTGTGAATTCTTTTGGAAAAAATCCATTAAACGTAAAAAAAAAATATCGATTACCTGAATCAACTATCGAAAAACCTTGTAAATGTATACTAGACAATGCATTGTAAGCAGACAGGAATCTGTTAGAATGTTTTTTAAATCCAAAAGTTAATGTCGCAAGTCAGTTTCGATCACGTATCTAGGTATTTGAAACAATTTCGACTTTTAAAAGAACTTTAATTGTTATGTTCGTGTCGACGAAGGTGTTTTTTTAAGCGGACATAAATTTTTCAACGGTCAAGCAGCTTTTTTTGTTATAAATAGCTACATTCATATATTTCCACGTATTTGCGGCACTGTTACAGCAACCAAAATTATGATAAATTTTATAAATACCCGTTACAGCCAATCATTACGTATATTTTTTAATATTTCAACGTTCTGGCTACAACTTTCCGGTTGAGTGTCTCTAAGAGACACATTTAGGTATTTCTCATTTTTCGTCTACCATGGTAATAATTGCGGTCGTTAAGTGAGGTAAAACCGAATATTCAAGTCGAATCTTTCACTAGAAAAGCATAATTATTGCATACCAATGTTATGTTATAATAAAAACAATTTATAGATCTGTCAAAAATGCATTCATGAGAAAGGTATTTACTTAGATTGGCTGTGAGACAAGAATAATTCCATTGGCCGTTTGTTAGTTAATAGAACACCATGTACTTCGTATTAAATACGAATTATGCGTTCTAGACTTAAAATTAACATTAAAAAATGTTGCCATTGTTGATTCGATATGTTCATATTGATTTTTAGATTCGGTACGAATAACCATTACAGATCACTACCTTTTTAAAGAATTGCAATTCTTTGGCCAAATCTCGCGTTTTCAAGTAGGGGTTTTATTAAACTGTTAATTAAGAAATTAATGTAGTCCATTTTATAATGTCTGTAGCGATTTGAATTGAACTGCATGAATCTATTGGTATTCGTTTCTTTTCTATAGATGTTATAGATATGATTATATAATAATTATTCATTGGTCCTCACTAAGTTATGTACAGGAACGTAAGTTCCTTTTTGAACCGAATTTAATAATATGGAATAAGGTAAACTCACGTAAGTGTGTAGTAAAAATTGCATAGTGCGAAGAAAATGTAACACTGTTCACATAATAAGACATTTTCATAAATTTTACACATAGAAGTACGTAATGTATGCTCAGTTGAAAGCCTTCAATAGATACACCTTTTATAATTATCAACGGTTTACTAGACAAAAAAGAAATTTTAAGCACTGTCAACACTACTCAGCAAAATGGGGCAAGTGTGTAATCGTTCCGCATTTTATATATTAACAGCAATATCCTTTAGTTCGGCCAAGAGTGTAATACTAAACTAATGCCTGTTTAATAAGGTATGATGTATTCACAAGATATTCAAGTTATTACACGTTAGGAGATGCGAACTTTTGTTTGTAAAACTAGTATGAAGTTTAGTACATTAGTATTATAACAAGAGGACGTCCGTATTTCAATTTTAAAAATAAATATAAACAAACTACACACTTGCCCCGGTTACACACTTACCTGACTTTACCTTACTAAATATATGCAGAGTTTTCCACGGAACTGGCTAGTTTTCCGGCTCAACAAAATTCTTCAGTTTTAAAAATTTGGGGTTTGCAACAATTTAGCACTTATTTTTTTTCTGAAATACTTTCACTTTTTTGCACTACTGGTTAACTGGAAATCGCCATGAATTTTGTTGTTTTAAATAGAACATCCTATATATTTTACGACGATTACTACTAGCTTTTTCTATATCTATCTTCAACTATTTTTAAGGTATTACGATTTTTGTTCAAATTTTGAGATTTACATTGTTGTATGTAATCGATTAATTCTCACTTGGTTTAGGTTTAGGTCAGAAGTCTCCCACTTTAAAATTAACAAGTACTAACATTGTTCTACCAAAACGTAGTAAAAAAAATCCGGTTGCATTATACAAAGTGTTTAAAAATAGTAGCCAAGGAATTTCACAACTTATTCTTCTTCATAATAGAACACTCTGTAAATTTTTGTATTTTCGGATGTAAAATTAAATTCTACCCCGATTTGCTGTGACATTCTCTATACCTATCTTCAATCGTTTTCTTTTAAATGACTCTTTTTTATTTAACGCTTTTTTAAACTGGTACACTGTTGAAAATATTACGGTGTTGGCGTTAATTTTGCGCTAGTCAAATATTTTAGTGTTGATTTTTCCAAACTTTGCCAGACGAGTTGACTACGCGTATTTAATAGAACAGAAATTACTAGAATTTCGTGTAAATTCTTTGTTCAGACATGAGGATTGACTATTTTTCTAGACATTCAGAAGCGTCAACCAATCAGAATTTTTCCCTCGGATAGAAATATAGAAACCCCCACCTATTCTAATACAGTATTGCATTATACGCACCACCTGCATTGCACGTGTATCTGTTTTCGTGTTTGATTCTCCGTATTAACATATCCAAACAAACCATCAAATGTGACTGACTTGCAAAGTGTAACCTCGTGTTATTAAACGTTAATTCTAGTGGGCATAAAAAATTTCAACATCTTAAAGATATATTGGGAACATCTATTTACGCAATTAGTTTAGATTTGAATCAAATAGCATAAACATTCACTTAATTTTATAATAGTTCGCAAAAAATCATTTTAAAATTGGTACGTTTAGTTGAAACCAAAACTTGTGAATGAGTGGTTTTGCATATTTATAATTGACAAAACGTCTTAAAGAGAGAATATTATAGCACTAAGAAATAGGAGTTGCATATTAAAAAGACGTTGGGTTTAGAAAATGGTCTTAAAACACCCAATAGATCGCAGTCATTTAGTTAAACAGCTAGTAAATTTGTCTAGTCTAGATCAAATAAAATGTGACTAGAAGTATTTTACAATTCCACGTGTCAGTTGGACAAAATAACCCCTTAGCAATAGACAAATACTTGACTATCTTTGCTCGTCAAATTTAAAGTTCTATAGTTCTCGACAAAATAACACGAAAACAGTGTGGACCTCTCCTGACTATTAAATTAGTCAAAAAAGTGTTAAAATTTTCAACAGTGTAGGTTGCGACTTTGATATTACAATAAATTAAATTATACTTGTCAACATATATTATAACTTCTAAATAGGCAGTTCCGTGGAAAACCCTATAGATAATAAGTTATTATATACAGTGTGACCCATTTGAAAATGGGACACCTCCATAAAATTTATATCCCTTGCCTGATCTTGACCAATTATTTGTAACCTGAAATGCATGAGAACTGTATTTGTGAACGAAATTTCACTTTTTTTTTTTTAGGGGAAACCAAGGCATACTTATTGTGTAACTTTGTAGGGATGAAAATGCAAGAAATTATATTATTTTTTTTTTGCAAAAGATATGAGTAGAACACTGGGTGGCACCTAAAATGGATGTGTGCCAATTTTTTAAAAAAAGGTTGCATATTAATAATTCTATGACAAAATTAAGAATCAGATGAATGTCAAATAAAATGTAATACTGAGAAACATGGGTTAAGTTTTATCATTAGTAACTTCATAAGTTACCGGTATGAAACAGACCGTAAGTAACTTAGATTGCTTCTTGCTAGTATCAGTGTTTAGGATCTCTTTTTTACCAGTGCTAAGTAATTTGTGCTTTTGTCCCCTATTCAGCAGAATTTTTTACTTACGATGATTATATTTTTAATTATGATTACTAATTTTTTCTCTCAGTGAAAAATAACATTTTTATTCATAATAACATTAATCAAAATTATGGGAAAAAAAATCGTTGTTGCTTCTACCATTCTGCGTTTCTTCTTCAATGCAATTATCCTACTTTTTAGGGGGATGAATATTAGCGATTTTCAATACATTTTTGTATTTTTCTCGCAAACGGTTGCTCCTATGCCTTCGCGCTTGCCGGCGTTCGATTCTACGTGGTCAGACCCTTCTTCCAGTGTATAATACATCGGGATTATCGTCCCGTTTCTATGTTTTTTTTGCTAATTACAAATGACAAACGTGGTAATTTAGTGATTTTCAGCACATTTTTGTATTTTTCTCGCAAACGGTTGCTCCTACGCCTTCGCGCTTGCCGGTGTTCGACTCTACGCAGTCAGACGCTTCTTCCAGTATGTAATACATGGGCTTGTTCGCATCGCTTCTATGTTTTATTTGCAAATTACAAATAACAAAAGTGGTAATTTAGCGATTTTCAGCACTTTTTTGAATCTTTCTCGCAAACGGTTGCTCCTACGCCTTCGCGCTTGCCGGCGTTCGATTCTACGCAGTCAGACGCTTCTTCCAGTATATAATACATGGGCTTGTTCGCCTCGCTTCTATGTTTTATTTGCAAATTACAAATGACAAAAGTGGTAATTTAGCGATTTTCAGCACATTTTTGTATTTTTCTCGCAAACGGTTGCTCCTACGCCTTCGCGCTTGCCGGCGTTCGATTCCCCGCTGCCAGACGCTTCTTCCAGTGTAGCAAATTCTCAGTTGCTCCGTGCTAATATCTGCACGTACTTGACTTATTCTAACTTGTAGTTCTTCCACTGACTGTGGTCTTGACTTATGCACTTTTGGCTTAAGCATATCTACCCCAAACGAAAAAGTGGAGTGGTGTCCGGTGATCTTGGCCCCCATTCGATTAAAGGAGTGTCTGGTCCAATCCACGTATTATTAAAGTTTTCATTAAGCCATTGCCTCATCACTATTGCGTTATGCACGGGAGACCCATGTAACTGAAACTTCAAATTCAGCCAGAAGTGGTAAGTCATGTAACGTGCCCCAAAACTCATTTTCTAGAAAATTTAGAAAAGAACGGCCATTCAAATTACCCTCAAAGAAAAAAAGATCAATAACTCTGTTGTCAAGTATTCCACACCATAAATTCATTTTATTTGAATATTGCCTCTTTGCGTTTATGACCCACTCAGGATTTTCAGCAGAGCAGTATCATGAATTTTGGGGCGATACCACCTCAGTTGTTAGGCTGGCTTTGTCGCTGCACATTTCCCTTAAGAAGTTTCTACTTTCCACATATTCTCTCTGAGCCAGGAACAGAATTCTATCTAATCTCTTTTCATAACCTCCATGTTCAAGAAAATGCAAAAATTTCGGCTTAAACGGTTTAATTTTGTTTTTTTTACAAGGCACCTTCTAATATTTTCTCTAGAGATATGTATATGAGTCTAGCCGCTCCTCTTTCATGCTCGAATGAGGTTTATCATGAAAATATTCCAATATTCGCTCGTTATTTCTAATCACCCTCTATTGTTTGCTACCTGTTTCGTTAAAAACTTTATTTATTTACACTTTTGACAATATTTTCACTGGTAGAGCTAATGCTTCAAGTTAATTTCTGATATATCACTTGCTTTTGACATTGTATTCCATAGTTTGCTTAATCAAAACAATTTAAATTCATAAGAAGATAGAAGATTCCTAATTTTGGCACAGAATCGCTAATATGCAATATTTTTTTATGAAATTTAGTACATGCCCGTGTCAGGTGGCGCTTAATCCAGTGGCGTACTCATATCTTTTGTAAAAAATGCCTAATATGATTTCTTGTATTTTAATCCTTACGCAATTACACAGTATGTCTTGGTATTTAATAAAAAATGTGACACTTCGTTCAGATTAGGTAATGAAAATAAAAATCACTTCATTATCTGAGTAAAATATCAAATTTACATTAAAATTGTTCTACGTTGCTATTGTAGTTGTATGAGAATACAGGAACTCTCTGTGGACCATGATTACTCTCATACACTTAAATATTCTGTGGAGATTTCAACGACAGGTCAGAAAATAAACCCTCCATATACCATTTACCTCTTTTTGAAAAGTTTTTCATTAATTTGGATAAAAGTTGATAAACTTATAGCTACCTACAAGTGTACAAAGAAAGAAACCTGCGTTGACGGTATTCAAATGGCAATGAAAATCTATTCCACATTTGTCCTTTACTAGCTGTTTTAAAGAATTTTCTAGAAAATAAATTAAGTCAAAGAGTAAAACAGCAGAAGGTGAGATACTGGTAGATTTTATAATTCCGGTAGTTTACTACAAAATCGAAAATGCATAAACCTAAAAGAAGTTAAAAATGTTTCGATGGAAGATTTCCAAGGAACAATATCGTATCAAAATAAATGAATTGGTTTAAGGAAACGTTTTTTGTTATTTTATTTTGGTGCAGGCAAGTACATATTCAGTAAATGCAACAAAACTTCGGTGGTAAAATTAATATCTATAAAATCTGTTAAAATTTTAATGTTGCTGCAACATAAAAATAATGAAAGAAATAGAAAAGTTGTTGAACCAAATCATATTTTGTGTTGAATGCAATGTGCGTTAAAACAAGATATTTTTGTTTCGTCTAACATTAAAATTATGTTAAAGTGTAGCTGTAAGCGTACACTAAAAATTACAGTAATTTTGCCATGGTAAATCAGGAATATTACATGTAATAACGTTGTGAATTTACCACAATAAATCATGTAAATTTTGTTTTACATGTTTTTTCTAGGATATTTAACATGGAAAAAGAAATTTCGGTAAAATTTATAGCTTTTTCATGTAGGTTTAAGATGTAACAAAAATTCAAAAGGAAAATACAGGAAAAAACATGTACAATTTTGTATTTACTCTCAAAATTTATTTAAAAGTGTAAAATTGACATTTTTTTTGGGTATTTAGTGCACTTTAAAAGTAATTTTACTTAGTAACTATTATTTTGCTGTAAAAATATGACAATCTTTATATTTATTTGTTTTTACTTGAATTTTCGGGTTAAAACTATAGATATCATGGAAATAACGAAATTCATACGCCGCAATGTGATTGGTTATTGGATTATTTATCTGTGCGCCTAGGTAATTCTATTCGTTTGTCGAACTTATTATTGGCTCAATGATATCATGTACGTCACAAACAATCGTAGGTTTCGCGTAAGCGTGTTCATTCTTGATCCCTGGTAGAGCGATTCAGTATGACCTATTAGGTGCTATAAAAGAATTAGGTAAGTTGCTTGCTCTCTTTATAAAAATACATATGAAAATTACTTCAGTGTTCGGTAAATATAGAGTTCATATAAATATTACATACGAATTTTACAGTACAATCTTTGAAAAACACATCAGCATGTGAAATTTACTAGATGGTAGAAATTTACCTTATGAAGCAAATTTACCTGTAAAATTGTAGGCAACTTTGTTACCAACGATTTTACATGTAATTTTACTGCAACTTTTTTTACAGTGTACTATTTTTAGCAGTCTTTGAGGTGAATAACCAATTTTTGCCAAAATTACAAGCGGCATCTATTTCTTTTGAGGCTAACTGTTGCATTTTGTAGCTACCTGGGAGTGGTACTGACGTTAGCGTAGTATCTATCGATGTTGAAGACACTACTATCACTTGACCGGAAGATGGCGCACTTCGCAACTCATTACTATGACTATGGGATTTGTTCATATGATTTGGATGAAGACGAGGCAACTTTATGTTTGCCTGGTATAGAGGCTATAATGTGGCGGTTTTGGCGCGAAGTTTTGCTATCGCACCTATGACTGGGATTGACTTTTGCAGTTTGTCCCCTAATGCAGGAGAACGTTCGTAATTTTTGGTTTTTCGAACTGGTAATTACCTTCATATGAAAAAAAAAAAAAATAGTATTAAGTTTGATGGCATTTTACGTAAAGGCGATTATTGTATTTATTTAGAAATACAACAAAAGATATTACTTCAAATAAAAAAAAAACATTCAGAATGAATAAAATAATAGTTTTACAATAATTTTTGTTTGATTTAAGTAAAATATTACTAAAATGAAATAATGACTGTTTTGCATTAAATATTTTACATCAAGTTAACTGTAGGATCAACATATTTCATGCATTCCGTGTTTAATTTGTTCGTTTCCTTCAACCAAATTTTAATTTTCAGCCAAGAAAAATAGCATCGTTTGTTCCTTCAAACAGAAAAGCATTTAAACAAAAGTTGTCGAATTTACCATTTTTTTTTGGTTGAATTAATGCGCGTATTTTTCTGAGTGTACCAAATAATCCCGTGACAATGTCAGTGTACACTTGACATTAGCCTTGAAAAAGGGCTGAATTAATTACTCAACAATGTTTCCTCCTGCGATACGCACATTAAAATACCAGACTAGGTTTCTTTTTTTTTGAGAAAGTCAAAACCACAATAGCAATTTCAATCTTAGAGGTCACTGATATTGATAAACGAAAAAAAAAAGAAATAACAGGCGATGCATTAAATACATCTACCTAATTAGATATACATACCTGTTATATGTCATTTTCTTAACTTATAGCTAAACACAATATTTGTGTATGTTACCTATTATATCTCACAATTTACTTTTACTTTCACATTGCAGATTTGTTACGAGGTGTAATGAAATAACATTCTATTCACATAAACATCTAAGTTACCTACTTAAGACGATGAACTATCTACTGCATGCACTTCTTTAACTTTTTTATGATTGTTTGTATTGAATAATTTTAATACTCTCAATAGGAAAGAATTAAATGGTAGAGATTATTTAATGTTACGCTGTTATGCTCTAGTAAATTATGTCTCCTTGTTACGCTGTTGTCACTCGCCTGTGTTACTATTAGTTTACTGCCGCCTCAACAACAACAAACTTTCATGCGTTTTAAATAAAATCCGGGTTTTCTTCACTATACTTTGTGCTTATGTTCCTTGAAGTTTTGCCAACATATCCACTGGATGATTTCAGTTACATACCTACTTATTGTTAGATACATACACACATACATGTGAATACTCGCTTTCAGGTAATATTCTATTGGTTGTTGGCGTCTTATAAATAAACCTGTTTGTTTTATTTTCTTTGTCATAGTCAGAATAAGTTTTAATTCTAAAAATCTTCTTACGTGATATGCTTCTGGCTCTCACATCTAAAATATGATGAAATATGGTGATGGGACATATGATATAGTATGTAATGGGTCTTATTGACTAGTAACTAGTTTAATTTTATTATTGTTTATTATTATATTATTTATACATTTGATTTTAATTTGCACAAAATTTTAGTTATAACAAACTATTCTAGCAGCTGTTTACCTTGTATATTTCGCGATGAAAATTAGCCTTTAGGAATGGTTTAATTACTATAACTACAGCGTTGGCATATGATGTATGGATCCATCCTCTAATAAAATGTATAAGGTCTTATTAAAATCAAAATAGCTATATTGTAACGGACGCGAGTTATCTAGGAATTTTGAGGTCATCAGCCTAAATACTCACCCGAAACTCCTTTACCCTAATACCAACGGAACCAACTCCGTTTAACAAATAACCCAACCTGCTTTTTGACCAACGAGCCACCACTGGAAGACGATCAGTTTGTTTGGTAGCGATTAGTTTGAGTGGTTATAGATATTTTCACAACCATGTTCTTTCTCAATCAGTCGAAACAAGGCCGTTGTCATTTGCCAAGATTGTCAAAATTTTCAACTGACGTCGTCTCTCTTCTTAAGATTTCCTCTCCCGGAACACCTGTTGAGGGTACAAAATGAATTTAAAATTAGTGAAATAAAAGAGATGGTAATTTTTACAAATGCATATTGAAGAGAATGAAACAAATGATAACAAAAAAATAATAAAATGTCGTGTAAAAATTTTACCGAAAGAGTACTTTAAAATTATGATAACGTTGAACATAAACACAGTGAAAATTTTACTATACAAAGTTATAAATTGCATTGGTTAGTTCTTTAAGCGAGATTTTGGTTTGTCTTACCAACCAGTGTGTAAGCTTAATCTCGTAATTCGAAATATTAAAGGCACAATAATTTTATATAAAACAAAAAGGATTTGTTCGAACGGTTTTAACATATTAAGAGAATCACTTCGCGAGGAAAGCTTTTGCTTCCCGTTCCCGTATTTTCAAACGAAAAATTACAGAATTTTAATGAAAGAAGATTAAATTTGACTTTCAATTTGGACTCGCCCGGTAACGAAGGAGATCGCGAGCTTTTCAAAAGATGATTCGGACTCCGCTACTAATCCCCTAAAGGATTTTTATAAACTATCTCGCGCCGTCACCTCTTGTTGCCGCTACTCGTTCCACTTCTCTCTACAAGAGGGCGCAACAATGCCGTTTTGCGTTGTTTTTCTGAACTTCACACCTGCTTTCGGGCCGTAAAATGGGATCCGTTGGTCAGCAGTTGTTGCTTGCAATGGACAAAGTGAAAGATGAAAGCCATTTCCACAGGAAGACCTTTATGTGAGAAAGAACTATGCTGCAGATCCCACATACTTATCAACAACCTGATACGAAAATGAAATTAAACACTTTTTCATTATACCTATATTATATTGGAATAGATCTATACATTTGTGTAATCCTATATTTAAATGTGACATTTTTATTGTATTTTTTGTGTCCATAACTCCACAATATATCTACTATTAATTATTGGAGGAGTCCTTTAGAAATCTTTTCGCATATTCACGAAAATTTCCTGATCACACAATACTTGCGTCAGGTAATAGTAAGTTCTACGGATTTCGTATTTTTCCTAGAACTAGACATGCGCTATTCGCTTCTTTTGCCCACTGCGCCTTACTAGTATTTTAATTTCATATTTCCTACCATTGCTCTATATCATCTTTCTGTATACTTTCAATCCATATGTTCGCCACTTTCTTGTATTCGTCTTCTTGTACCAACCAACAAATCCATAGGGGTAACCTCAGTGATCACTTGTAGTAACTCCCCGAATACCTTTTTGAATGCTGATACCAGCATTGCTCTTAGCAGCATGCGCGATACTTATTGATTTCCAGGACACTATGCTATCTAGGAGTTCCATATAGTGGAACGTTGTGCACGGCTGCACACAATATTAATATAGCTTTGTGGGCATGCTACATTTGGTGTTAATCTAGTGAGGCGGGCTAGTCTGTTCTTAGCTTTGTTGACCGTCTCACTGACATGTGGCCCAAAATTGCGCGCCTTATCAAAACCAGTCCCACATTCCATTCAGAGTAAAGGCCAAATAATCCAGTTTTTCACCTCCTTTTACAAGAACCACCTCAGTTTTTTTCCGGCCCCAAGTTTAGCTTATCATCCCTCATCCAGTGGTTAATCTGTTTTCAACATTCATGATGTTTCCTTCTATCAAACATTCTGGTTTCTGGTTCCAACTATGAATGCTAAATCATCTGCAATCGGGCGATGGTCGTGGTACCTACTCACTAGAAAATCTAGCTCTAGGACACCGTCATAATACAAACTCTTTCACAAGTTTGGCTTCGGAATTAAACCTTGCAGAACACCATCTACTGTCCAGAATCAATCCCAATCAACCATAATTATATATTGTAATGGTTTAGTGAATTTATATTAGTTAATTGTAACGTTTCTAGTTCTACTGTTATCTATTTTAAAAAAGAAAAAGGAATATAAGAAAAAGCATAAAAAAAGTGTTACAATAAACGGCCAGACGATCCAGCAGATGTAGAAGATTTCCGCATTTGACAAGCCCTTCATAATTTCCCTTCAGGAAGTAAAGCTAATCAGTAGAAAGACACCAACAGATCGAAATCAGATGTTAGATATTGAGAGCAGATTTTGACCGATCAAAGTTTGGATCGAATTTTGTTCGAAAGAACATATTTTTTACAGTGTAGTTATTTTGCGCAAATGCTGGTTTAAAAGACTTTTATATGTATTTGTAATCGAAAGTCATTGATATGTCAATATTAGAAGATAGGAAAAATTGATGGGATTCGGATTTGTCCAAAATTAACGTGTGTGCAGGGTTGCATACCCACTGTATACTCAACATTTTTAAATTGTTAATTAATTGCAGTAATATGTATTGCAATTTTTTAAAAGTATTTTTTGTGATGTACAGATACCTACTTTTGTTTTATAATGAATCTAAGGTGGATTCCATAATTTTGCAATATTTATTTATTTTAATTTAATTTAAACTTTTCATAGTTCCATTTGATGAAATGGGCATTCCCATGTGTTAAATACTCCCCTCAAATCGGTGAAATTAATGGATTTTTCTAGGCAGTTGTACTCTTGCGAAGACAATCTGTTACAGAGTTTGTAATTCGAATCATACACTAGTCAAACTACACGAGAGACGGTCGTGTCTCAAGCAATTTTTAAAGATTTTAGCGGCTTTTCTTATCTTATTGCAACTTCCAGCCTAAAAAGGATGGCTATTTTAAAATCAAGTTAATTACATTAATATTACCCACAGTTTACCTACATTACCGCTGGGTATTTCTTCTCCAACGACGATTTTCCCAGAAATGTTCCCTTCAAATGTATTCTGCCCCCATATGAACCTAAAAATTGACGTATGATTTTAATTCCTGTCTAAATTTCAATAAACTTATAAGAAATTTTATTTTGCAAACTTCTCCTGGACCCCTCACCACAAACTGCACTAAACCGGACGTACGTTTCGATAGCAAAGCTATCATCATCAGCAGAAACACTGAACAGTTCAGCATTACCAGTACCACAGTTTGGAGTATTTTTGTCAAATTTTATTTTGATTTGTTTTCCTAATGTTGGGTTAGAAAATGTTGTAAACGCCGCCAGTTGCCACCCTGTGGTGATAACTGGTGTAAAATTTTGTATAAGATGGTAGTTCTTAATTTTAGTATTTAGTATGTATTCTTACGGCAAGAATCCGAATACCCTGTAATTTTTACTATCAAATGTTGCATATGCTGATATTTACCCGTTATTCAAGCACAGACATTTAGAAAGTTGTGGAAATTCTGATAACTAACATTGACCGCATTTATAATTCTATAATTAAAATATAATGCAAAACATGGAATAGTCATTGTTATTAGATAAGCGAACTCACGTTACTTATCTGAGATAAATCTTTTAGTATCTGTGTTGTTTTACACTGCTATTTATTTCGAACCGTTTACAAAAAAAAGTTTCATATGTTCTTACTTAAATGTTCTCTTTATCTTACAAAATCGATCAATAGTATCGATACTTGTGCTATAAGAGTGCACACAATTTCATTTGAATTACTTAACCGCTTCAACATTGAATATTCTAGCAGAGAACAGTGGACAACAGTACCCCATAGCATCCTCGCTTACACTAAAAAAAGGGAGCCGGCCTATTCGTAGCATTAGAAAGGGTATACTAAAATTAATAAAGTACATGACGCTAGGATGAGTAAGTTTACATGTAATCTGCACATGTGAGGAACTAAAGGTACTCAGGCAGAAATATTTCGGGAGAGATCTATTGGAGCCCTCGAAGGTCCTCAAGTTTCCACTGGGCAAGATACTGGGCTTTATAGAGAACACCAAGCTGCTCGAGTGGAAATAAGAGAATCAATAGGGATGGTACAATGAGCACCAAGCTCAAGTGCCCGGACATCAAGTGCCCACCCTAACTTGAATGAATGAATGAATGAATAGGATGAGTAACCCGTCAACGGTTAGCGTTACTATATCCTGTTATTATATATTTTTCTTATTTGTTTGTTGTCAAATTCTCACTCGTTACTACCAAGAGAGAAAAAATTTGTTCAATAAAAATGTCGCTGTTAACAGGTTAAAAGAGGATTTAAATCATTTAAATAGAGTTCTGCATTTTAAAAACATTTTTTTCTTATATACCTCATAGCATCATACATAATTTTATATGGACTAATAAATTAATAATTAATAAACAATTAAAATTAATTAATTTAGTTAATTTATTAATAATGATCACGTAATTATTATTAATCTATTCAGAAATTTCAGATTTTAATTTAAATAAGAAATTATGTTCTCTCTTTTTTTTTGTGATTTGTTTCAAGCACGTATTTTAATGTTATGCTTTTGAAATAAATGATTATCAAGTAAAATGTGTATAATAAATAAGTTTATTAATGTTTAGGCTATTTCGGGACCCCCATTTTATATCACCCCGACCTCCAGATTGAGAAACAATGCTCTAAGCTAGAATTTGTTTGTTATACTACAAAAAAAATATTTTTTTGTTAATTCTTTGTTTAATTTTATAATATAATAGCAAAAAATGGGCAACCAATCAAGCATTCTAGTTAACTGTTAGCTTTTTCATCGATTGTACGCGTGAAAGTGCGTTATATCAAGTGCGAATACCCCTAATGCAATACAATTTTTTTACCACCAGGTTACGTAGGCGCTATCTGGAATTTTATCTCCAATGCAAAGCGATATTTCATGTTGAATCTCCGGGGCAGTAGTAATTCATTCATCGTCTGCAAAAAATGCCAGGACTTCTTGTAGGAACGCGTAGGCGTGTACCAGCGCCAACGAAACACCAGTACATAAATTTATTCGCGCTGATTTAAACGCACGTACAGATCGTACAAATAAAAATTGACTTTTGAATGTCAACTGTCGTGGCTTAGTCTTTAAATTTATTACACCGGTCAGATGCCTATTCCGTTTGTGAAGAATTCCCGCTGGCCTGTGGTCTGCCCATTCGCTGTTTTCGAAAACATTAATTTAACTTATCAGATTCCGCGTTCGAACTGTTGCTGGAAAGAATTTGAAGAGCACTTACTTTGTTGGCACATTCTTCGCATGATGAGGGGGAAGGCTGTTTGCGTGTCTTTTGTTAAAAATATCCTTCTAGGTGTGTACGGATGAAATTACTGACTCTGTGGATTATCGTGTGAAAAATGTCCACACGGTGGAGATATTTTGTGTTGTTGATGCAGATACAGTCACGATCTAGCGTTGTTGTTGCGATAAGTAAATAAAGAGCTTATAGATAAATGATGGTAAGAGTTTCACGTAGGTATACAATGAATTTGCTTTGATACATTCCAGCGAATAAATTTGGTTTTACGTTACAGGTCGTTCATATGGAATGTAAACGATATTGCCTGTACACAGAAAGAATGATTTTGTTGCGTTAACCGAATTTGACTTTATTCAACAAAATTATTCGTTTACATAGTGGCATATAATTTTTTATTTCAGAACACAAAATAATTTTGTTGAAATAATTTAGTTATGATAAGCAAAATTTTATTCAAATTAACCGAATCATTTGAGTTAATTCAAATATACAGGGTGATTCTCTATATATGCGACAAACTTTAAGTGCTGATTCCTGGGGTTATTTTGATCATAAAGGTTCATAAGAACATATGTCCAAATCGCTTCTAAAGTTCTAAAGTTGTACAATGTTTAATAGTAAGCTAACATAATTAATGTTTTTATTATAAATTAACAAAATATGACCGTACCCAACTGCAATACAAGCTTCTATCCTCCGTCGTATTGACTGGTGAGTCCGTTCTAAAATATCAGGGGTATTTCGAATTGTTTGAAAGGCTGCGATAATACGATTTCTCAGTTTATCGACATTTTCAATGGGAGTCGTATGCACTAATGATTTAAGGTGACCCCAGAGAAAAAAGTCCAAAGAATTTAAGTCTGGAGACTGAGGAGGCCACGGTTGTGGACCTCCCCGTCCTATCCACCGATCTGGATACGTATTGTCCAAAAACTCGCGAGCAACTAAACAAAAATGCGCTGGAGCACCGTCATGCATAAAATACATTTGTAATCTCAATTGCAACGGAACTTCTTCCAGCAGTAGTGGTAGCTCTTCTTCAAGAAAATTGCGGTATACCTCGCCATTTAACCGCATCGGTAAAAAATGTGGACCTATCAAGTGATCTCCAACAATTCCGGCCCACACATTGACAGAGAATTGATGTTGATGACGGGCATTCACTAGTTCGTGCGGATTTCTTCGGCCCATATGTGATTATTATGAAAATTAATAATCGCGTTTCTAGAGAAAATAGCCTCGTCGGTGAAGAATATTTGAGCCAAATAGTTAGGATTTTGTGCGATCTTGTGTTGTATCCATTGACAAAAAGCCACTCTTTGCGGAAAATCTGCCGGCAAAAGTGCCTGCACCCGTTGAATATGATATGGATACAACAGTTGATCCTTCAATATTCTTCAAACTGTGGCCTGACTAATGTTTAAAGCAAACGCAATTTTTCTGGTGCTTGTAGTAGGATGTTCTTCAATTTAATTTAGTATCATTTCTTCAACTTGTGGAGTTCCCGCTGTAGACGG
Source organism: Protaetia brevitarsis (assembly GCA_004143645.1). Classification (NCBI taxonomy): domain Eukaryota; kingdom Metazoa; phylum Arthropoda; class Insecta; order Coleoptera; family Scarabaeidae; genus Protaetia; species Protaetia brevitarsis. The sequence continues at coordinate 167,431 of RXPK01000266.1, forward strand.
GGGCCCGTTATCAGTCGTCCGTTTTTTAAAATTTGCCGTTTCACTAAGACCTTGGTGAAGACGGGCAAATATTGAATGATGCGGGATGATACCGTTCGGGTATCGTTCTTCATAAAGACGTGCAGCAGCACGCGAATTTCCATTGGCAAGACCGTAAACGAAATGCATATCACACATCTCAGCATTCGTGTAATTCATTTTAGAAAACAGAAACTGGCAATAAACTGAATGAATACTCTGACAACTATTGACAAATATTGAAATGACAAATAAACAATTCCCTCTCAACACAATAGTTTTTGAAGAATCAACTGTGATATTATATCGTGTTAGTCATAGTTCATAATTTATTATTAAACATTCAATAACATTAAAACCAAACTATTTTGGACATATACTCATATCAACTTTTATGATCAAAATAAGTTCAGGAATCAGCTCTTAAAGTTAGTCGCATATATTGAGAATCACCCTGTATATTATGCTTCAACTTATCGAATTTCCTACTTAAATGAATATTTAATTTAACGAATCTTTTCTTTGTTTTAACAAAGCACTTGCTTCACAAATGACTAGAAGTATTTTGCTTTAAATAAAAAAATGATGTTGATTTAACTAAACCTGCCTGCTTCGTCATTTCCAAGAATGAGCAAGTGCTCAGATAGCCAGATTATTATGAATAGATTACTACGCCTCTTGTGTTTTTAGCACCGCTTGAGTGTCGCTGAAGATTTTTTGATTGATTTGTGCGTGTAGTTTTCTCTACACACACATTTCAATGGCATAGATTTCACCCCGAAAAATCGTTGTGTGTTGTCCAAGGTTGGAATATCTCTAACTATTGGGACAAAATATTTTTTGTTGCATCTTCATTTACTCTCTGTTTGGGAAGAAAGTAGTGAAGGTAGAAAGTATGAATCGATCATTGGTCGAGTACACATCATGTCCGAGCGCATTTCCAGCATATCGTCGGAAGTAACTGATTCCAACAGCTTGTTGGTCACACAGACATCAGTATGTAGCGATTGATTCGCTATTTGTCAAACGCGATACGCAGTTAATTGGGCTCCATTTCTACAACAATATATAAGAGTGGTAGGTCCAGAAGGTTTTCTAGTGACAATGACAAGGAAGAAGACATTGGCTCCAGTGATTGCCACACTTGCAAGCCTTTGTATGAATGTAAATATGGGGTTAAGAGAATCGCGCTTTCAACGACTCTATTAGATATTTATCTGATAGATATTCCGGATTAATAATTTATAGTCAGGGGTACTGCAGTTAATACAACGATTTTCTCCAAACCTTTTCTTGGCTCAAAGTTTCACGTGTGATTTAGTTCGCGCAAGTAGATGTTCGACGGCGCCACTAAGGTGTCTATGTTAATCGTCGTTGATAATTCTCCTCTTTATCCATATGTCCCATGCCCTACCTCAATGGTGTTATGGTTGGCTGTTATTGACATACAGATATTATTTTAAAACATATTCCTCTTCATTCTGATTTTGGTGTATCAAGCGTTGACGTTGTTGTTTTATATTTTTATTATTGCTGAATTTATCGAGGTATGTCGCGCACCTCGATAAATTTATCAATAATAAAAATATAGATATAAGTAATAATATATTACGGTGAGACGATTAAGTTTATACGAGCAGTTATTGGATGATGCTAGCAACACAACTACGTTTAACTACATTAGCTTTCGGTTCTATTTAAGGTATTCTCTATTTCTAATCGTATTTACCTTGTTATTTCTGCTAAATATGTTCTGTTACTGGAATAAAATAGGAGAAGCTCCATCTATGGGACAGTTTCTATAATACATGTAAGTATTTAACGTATTTGCTGTACTATATAGAGAGAAAGCTGCTACAAAATGAATGTGCTACTATCGTATTGATATTCTTCAGTTTCCACCCAAAACGTTTGATTTAATGTTTCAGATTTGTTTATCTAACCGCATTTCTAGTTAAATGGAAAGAAACTTGATAACTTTTGGTAATATTCAAGAAACCATTTTTATTCTTAATTAGAGCAAGTTGAAACTTTAATTTAACTAAACAGCTTCAAGCGAAATTCTTTCTTTATAGAGCCCGAGAATTTACTTTGGTTTAACTCAAATTTTGAAAATAATAACCAAAAAAAAGCAACAAATTTTGTTAATTCAACATAGCAACTTTTCTGTGTGTCTATCCCCATAGTCAACGTAACCACTGTAGCCAACAGAAGAGCATGGCCGGAACTGCACTAAGCGTTTCGTACATTAATTTGTAGTTGACTAACATCACACCATGCCTGCATAGATCGCACAATTTTAGTTGCCCGGTTCTTCAAAACTTATTGTCCGTAAGCCTGAATAAGCACAGTTTCGCTTCACAAGAAAGCGTCAAATGTGTTTGTAAGAGGTAATAGTATGGATATAGTAAATTCTTCTCGGAGAATAATCTTATAATAAATGCTTCAAAGTGTCAGGAAATTTATCTCGTGTTAAGAAGGAACGTGTAAGTGCTTTTGTGTATAGTTCAAAAATATTGCCATTGTTATCTTTATATCATGATACCGAAAGTATATTTAACACTGGGCGAGCTGTTGTGAAAAAATTAATGCAAAAAAACCTTAAAATTTTATCTTGTCTACGTTCTTTTTTTCGCAAAGATTATTGTGCTTTAAATTGCTGTCTGTGAATCGATACGTAGAACACATAATAATATTATAACAAATATTTGAAATAACTACTACAAGCCTACCTTTCAACTAAAGAAAAAGTAGTTGAATGTATAGAAAATATGGCATTTCTAACTGATCTGTTGAGAAATATTTCATTCAATGTTAATCCATCAAGTTTGATTAATGTACACATCAATAGCTTGTAAATATGTATAGAAGACGTAAATAGAATGTACACATATCTGCAATTCTCTCTTACATAAGTTTACTAGGAAGGAATGGGTAATGTATCTATAAATGTATTTTCGTATAAAAAAGACGCTTTAACGTTAGAATTCTGGTATGTTACGTAATGACCTTTTTCTAAATTTTCTGGAATATAATATTAAGTATTGTTTGCATTTCCTTTATTCTATTGTATATTTATCTATAAAAAACGGATTTAATCAGTTTTCTCTTATATTTTAGCAAAAATAGAAATTGAATGGATAACAGGCGAAAAGAACGATAAATATTAGATTTCGATTTAAAACCTATTAAAAGGAGAAATTACCTTTTATGTTACCTACGTGTATTTTAATTAAATTTATTACCAATAAATTTTAGAGATTAGGAAAGTGCATTTTAACCTATTTTCGGTGTCTTTTTTAAATGATAATGAAAATGCTTTCATGTCGTTGAATTTATAAATTGTAGACATTTGCTTCAAAGAAGTGATTATGCACGCAACCCATTCGGTAATTTAAATATTTTTGATTCTGTTTAATACATTATCACGTTAATATAAAGCTGTTACAGCAATCAGAAATAATATATGTAGAGATAATTACCAAATATTTGACATTTGGTGGTTACATAACAGATTGTATCTATTGGAAACATACGTAATTTATAGCTTGATTGGGAAAAGAGAAATTGAGAGAGGAGTATAATGCATAAATGCCTTAATTTTATGACTGCACACACAGGCAAAATATCTAGTAATAATTAATCGACTTTCTCCTACATTGTAAACAATGATTTTGCAAAAATTAATTATTTATGTTACTATCTTGTAATATTAATTTACCCTTATAAAGCAGTTATTTTGTGACACATACAAGAAGTATGGGGAAAGCATTTAAATTTTCAACATAGTTCCATAAATTTCATCATGTAAGTCGAGTTAGTTGGGGACTCCTCTTTCCTGAATGTGCTAATGTGTTGTCTCTTTGATCTATCGTTAGGATATTCTGCGAAAACTTACACATTCTGGTCATCACCTAAAAACATCCTTTCAGATCAATAACTGGAGTCCTAAGTACAAAGGATTATTGCCAAATCCAAATTTAATTTCTTGTAGTATGCTACTGAAACTCTAATCTTTTAAATTTTTATCCTCAAAATAATCTACTCGATGTTTCTGATGTTTACTGAATTCCATGGGGTAGTGTTTGCATTGATGAAATAAGTCGAACTGCAAAACATGAGCGTTATATTCGAATGTTGCACGTTGCTCTGAAATTGTTGGGTGTATGTTGGAGAACGGCTAGGAAATTAATTTCCCAAATATTTCCAAAATTTTTATTATAATAACGACAAATTCCAACAATTCGTTAAATTCCATAAAAATCCTAATAATGTAGGTTACATAACTAAAGATGTCGTTTTAAATGGAGTCAAATTGGTTTACTTTATAGGGTAAGTCTATTTATTTGCTACAATCTCCATTTAGGGTTCTCACACCTCAGTTGCATTCAGTAGGCAGTGATTTATTGAATATACCTGTAACTTTAGTATATTTATTATTCTCAAAAGACAATCTAAATGTTCCAAATCATTTCATTTACCCTGATAGTATTGACAACCATTAATAATATATTTAATTTCCAAATAGATAATGCCAACAATTCATAAGATAAGAAATATTATATTGCGTGCAAAGCAGTTTTTTCCCTGCACCTTCCTGTTTGATAATTTTGAACTGTTTTGTTGGCTCTCATCAAATAATCTTTATTTTTTGGACTTAATAATAATAAGGGGAAAAAATAGATTCAATTTCTTCTCATTTTGTGTTTCAATATGCTAAATCTATGTTTCTTGTTTGTCTTCCAATATCTTCGGACAATGCTAATGTTTGCTCCATTCTAGCAAATCCAGCAGAAAGCTAGGATCTATTATTCATCAATTAAAAAGGTCAAATTTAAGATATCTTAAAAATTTACTCACATGTGAAAAATTGTACCTAATAGTTGCCTTATAACAACTCTACCCTGACATGCAATAAATGGCTCTAATAAAGTGAGGTAAAAACTAAAAAAAAAAAGATTTTACTTTGAAAATTTATAGTACAGTCAAACTAGCATATATAGCGATATATATCATGGAGATTTAACAGAAATCGAAATTTATGATGTGCAAGAGGTAGTTATTGTGGTAATAAAGTTTATTAAACATTTTCTTAATAAGTATGCAAAAAGTAGAAACCAATTCTAAGTACAAACGAGTAAAAAAAACATAGTGCATGTAATAAACAGCAACGATTTCTACATACATAAAATCTGATAAAAATACTCCAAACTCTGGCACTGGTAATACTGCAAACTTCTCCTAGACCCCTCACCACAAACTGCACTAAACTGGACATACGTTTCAATAGCAAAGCTATCATCATCAGCAGAAACACTGAACTGAATAACTACACTAAAACTACCTAGTTTATACCTAAAAGAGGTCATGGTACAATAATCACGGTCATGGCTGACTGCCGTTGTGCTTAACTAGTCACTAATCCTAACTCCATCTGATCTAGTACTTCTATTTAATTAACAATAAAGACAAGAATTTAAGGGTCCTAAATCTGAATTCATTAAAATATGTTTATTTTTATATATTTCCATACCCTCATAACAATTTAATTGCACATAGTTGTTTATGTTCCACTAACTAACTGTACATTGTCAACTTTATGGTTTTTTTAAGCATATATAGAGCTACACTAGATTTGTCAAATCTTTACGAGATATTTTATAAATGTAGATACTTGATTTGTCCAAATTATCTACTTGATCTTTAGGGTTGCCTAAAATATTTTTAAGACTATTATTTGAAGTAGTTGCTATGTCAAGATTGTATTTAGAGACAATTTTTTGTAGACCTTTCGTTTAACTTGGATAAAATGGTAATTTAACATATTTCTTATTCTTCCTGTCACTAATTTCTAAATTATGTACTCACATTTCTAATTCTTATTTTGTTTTTATGTTTTTTCAATGGTATTATATACAATGTCTTATGGGAATCCGCTGCATTTAACGGATTCTCAGAAGACTGTTTTTTTTTTCCATTTCTTAATACAGTATTCTGAATGGTGTTTTGAATAACGTCAATTGCAAATGCAATGACTATTGAAGTTGTTATTTTGAACGAAATTAGTTTCAAATGAATTCAAGGCTTTGAACACTGTTGGAGGGGATATTTTCATCTTCAAATCCACCTTGATCCTTGTTGTTGTCATAATCAAAGGTTATTTCGCTCTTGCTGATAGGAAGCAATAATCCCTTTATCAGAAGGGAACTCAGCTACAACTACGTTATCGTTGGCAGACACAAATTCATTTAAGTTTATATTAACGAATTTTGTAATTGAATTTTGGGTGGCCAAGTTTTGTAAGTGACTTTTTTGTTTTTTTATTATTTTGTCGCTCAATCCATAAGCTGGGGGATATCGTCCTCATTAACTTACTTGTATGAGACTTTAAACATCGTATAACTCTTTTTGATCCAGAGGCTGAAGTACGGCTGCTGCATTTGGTGGCAAAGAAATAAATCAGTACAATTGAGGTAACGGCTTTGGAAGGTATTCGATAGTTACCCATCAAGAGTAAAATGTCTTTCTGTCAACCTTCACGAGTTTTCTGTCGCAGTCTCACAAAAGTTTTTTAAAAATTTTGGAAGTACACTACCGGCCATTGAAGTTAGAACAACTAATAAATTACTGCTAACTAGATAAAAACGACAGGAATTCTAAAGAAAATAAAAATGTATTCGTAGAAACGAAAATAAATACAAATAACAAGAAGAAATAAAAAATAAAACAAAACATTCTTATTAAAATATTATACTTTCTTCTCGTCGAAGAATCCTCCTTTGGCTTTCGATACTACCCGGACCACTCGTAGCATGCGCTCTGTTAGTTTTGTCAGAGTTACCTGGGAAATATTGTTCCATTCTGCTTGGGGAAGTCGCCACAGGTAGTCTGCCCAACTTCGAAAGAACACCGCTCTTACTCACCTCTCCAGCTCATCATACAGTAATTCGATGGGGTTCAAATCCGGACTCTACGGAGGTCAAGGCATGATTTCCAAAACATCATCCAGATCCGTGCCGTGTATTTGGGGTCGTTATCATGCGCAAACACGAAGTTCTCCCCAATCAATCAACCTCAATCCTGACATTACAACATTTTATTACAATAGGGTCTATAATGCGCTTCTGCCTAAACACTTCGACCTTGGACTCCTCAGTCTAAAGAACGTTTCTAAAATTTTCTGCGTCAGAATTTCTATGAGTTTCGGTCCACTGTGATCGCTTTTGACAGTTCCCACGACGGAGCAACGGTTTTCTTCTCCCAACGCCACCGAATAAACTGGCTTTCCTTGAGCAGCGTTTAGTTGTTGTTAAAGATATCGGTCGTTCACGTTCATTTCTCAATCGCCGATTTCTCTTACTCAACACTTTAAGGCGTCTATCTACCGCGCGGGTTGTTATCCGTGACGGACCTGGGCGATTTCGGTCTTCGAATGTTCCGGTGTCTCGGTAGCGACGAATAATGTTCAGCTCGACAAATCGCTCGTGATAGTTGTGCAGTGGCAAAAAGGGTGGAGCTGAAGCATATATACTGTAAACCGGCCATCGTATACGCTCCACACTCCAGTACAATGTGCGCACAATGACTCACTACTGTCACGAGATATTTGTTGGACTGTAATAGACTGTAGATTTTCTTACTCCTATTTTTTTCTGCTATCACACGCATAAAATGCACCTCTTCGTGTAATGTGATAATAGCCGATCTCTTTTCTACATTTATCGGTTTTTCTTTCGACATTTTTTAAATACTATTTTCACAAACACCGTAATTAAACAACCGTATCTTAACTGGTTTACTAATAGATTAATTCACAACGAGTGCGTTATTAATTATGCAACAAGTACGATATCAATTATTATATCTGCTATAGTGGGAGACTTTTAGGAGACACCCAGGTGGAATTTTACGACCCTGCTGATCCACCCCTGTATTGTGAACATGCTTGTCAGCGTTCCTTTGAATATCGTTTCTCATCTTCATATTATGTTATATATAAGTAAATTAAATAAATAAATGTAATAAAATGTAAATATGTAAAAGTAATATTTCTGCGTGACAGTATATATTAATTATGTTGATATTTACATTCATATACCTATCTTCTCCTGCAATAGGTTTTAACTAACTACTAGCCGCGTACTATTACTTAACCTACCTCAACTACATCGAACAAAAAACCTACTTCATCGCTACTGAGTATCATAATACTTGAAGGAAAGTGAAACTGATGATTATTAAAGCAGAAATGTGTGTAAGCGTTTTATAGGCAAATTTCTGTATGTAATATTTATGTCTGTATACGCAGTAGATCATGCTGTTTGTTTTCAAAAGTTTCTTATTGACAGTAATTACTTTCTAATATGCGATTACTCTATTATAGAGCAAATATATCTAGATGTAAATGCCCAACATTATAGACGCGTTACGGTTTTTCGCTTATACAACGGATTTCTTATTGGAATAATAACATTTAGAGATAGCAGATAATTTTATTCTTATTATCTCACAAATTAAGCAGTTACGTTTCAATGAAATATATTACAAATATATTCACTACAAATGTATACAGCCTGAAGAAGAAGATTTAAGTAGAATTTGATTGAAATGTTTCTGCTTGAATTGCAAGATTATATGGACAAAAATATTCGCTCAAAATAGCCGATTTTTTGTTCTCTAAAAGTATTATTGTCGCGTATTTTAGTGTTTTGATTTGCTTTAAATGTAATCTTAATAAAGATTTTATTATTATTATTATTATTTAATTTAAGCTCTAAAAAACTATCCTTATATACGAAATACAGTGGAATTTAGACTGTGATTTTGTTATATATTAAGCCAAGTGAATTAATAAAGCTTAATATATAACAATTTAATTTGTTAAATGTTTGCCTGCATCTTGCTTATGATTTTGTGTTACAGACAAACAAATGACTTATTAGATATTATATTAATTATACCATTCCGATATATTTTAAATAACAACACACTTTCAGTACTGTATATTTTGAATTTACTATATATTTTATTTTAAATTTGTTTACCATTTAACAATAAGGATAAAAATAGGGAAAAAGAGCAAAAATTACACATATCCACATTATCGTTTAACGTATTTTGCTTGAGTATTTGTTTGTTTGTAGTCCAGGTCAGATAGTCTTGTACAATTATTTGTTTTAAATTTATTTGTTTAATTATTTAGTTTGTGTTTTCGTTAATTTAACTTAATTACCAAAATTAATTTTGACTTTCTTCCAAATGGAAAAAAAAAACTTGCTACACAGTGTAAAAACTACAAAGATTAACTAGGTAATTCATTTCATTCATTCATTCAAGTTAGGGTGGGCACTTGATGTCCGGGCACTTGAGCTAGGTGCTAATTGTACCATCCCTATTGATTCTTTTATTTCCACTCGAGCAGCTTGGTGTTCTCTATAAAGCCCAGTATCTTGCCCAGTGGAAACTTGAGGACCTTCGAGGGCTGCAATAGATCTCTCCTGAAGTACTTCTGCCTAAGTACCTTTAGTTCCTCACATGTGCAGATTACATGTAAACTCATTTCCTCCTGTAGTTCGCATCTTCTACACCACGGTTCGCTTACCCGGCCTGTGTTGTATAGATGCTTTTTGAGGGGACAGTGTCCAGTTACCAACCCAGTAATGGTTTTAACTTCTTTCTTACTGCGCCTGAGTGGGTTATCAGAGAAACTAACATCCCATCCCCTATCAGCGCTTTGATATGGAGTTGATCTTCAGTCGACCTCCATTTTTTTGTACTTTCTTTATCTAACCAGGTCCACATCTCCTTTCTTGCGGAATCCTTAGTAATCCCACATACGGGCTCTGGACCCATAAAGTGTCTCTTAGAGCCCTCCTTGGCTAGTTCATCGGCTATACCCAAATCAGAGACACCGTGTTGTCTCGTGCCAGTGTATTGAGGGATTGTTTGCAGTCTCTAACTAGTTTTGAGAGTCAAAAAAAAATTAACTAGGTAAATGTAAATAGAAAAAAAAAAAATCAAATTGTAACCACTAATTATAATTGATATTACAGATTACCTATTGATTACTGCTTGACAAAGTTACCATAAAGGTAATGAAATGATCGTAGCAAATGAAATAAATGCAAAGGAGAACTTAAAAATTTTACTATCATTCCAACCTTAAACCCAAATTAAAAAATCACAGATGATAGTGGAAGGTCAATTTTGAAGTTAACCAAGGAAACAGTGGAATTTAGAGAAATTTAACACAAATTCTCTTTATATAATAATGTATAAACTACTAAGCATAGAAAAACAATGTCATTTTATTCAAAATGAGGAAGTTACTGACACAAACAATTAATTTGATAATTTACGGTTAAATTAAAATAGATTTTTTTCGCGTATATCAAATCAGGACAATTGTTCCAAAATTGAAGCACTCCTCTGATTTACCCAGCAATCGATTTTCTATTTCGCTACCCCTTTTGCTAAGGGTTATACCCCTATGTAGGTTATGATTTCTTTGATTTCTCGTAAAGCCACTCTTATTAGAGGGTTTTTTTTTCAGCTTCAGGTTAGTTTTGAGTTGCATTTATACGCCTTCTAGTACCTTTATTCAAAATCTATCTTGCAGACATCTCAGTGGCATAGATTTCAGTTTGAAACATTGTTAAGTACAGCTTCTCAAATGTCGCAGTATTTTTTGACTTTTGGACAATGCCAAAATTTTACGCACATACTTTGAATCGACCATAAACCAGCTGACGTCTGTGTTTTTTCTTTGGGTATCCATTCCTTTCTGTTTGGAAGGAAGTATTGAAAAATTCATCGATCATGGATAGAGCATTTTTGATGCGTCTGATAGCATTCCCAGGAGGCTGCTGAGATGACAGTTTCCAGCAGCATATTCGGTATGCAAACGTGTGGTGATTGATGATTTTTTTCCACAAGGGTGAAATGTTAAGGAGGATGCCTAAAGCAAATGATAGGATAGATGACATTGCTTCCACCACTGCTATACTTCCATTTCTTTGTTTAAATGTAAATTGTCCTGTGACTTTAACTTTTTGTGCCTTTTGCCATCGTGCTATAGCTGCACAGATGATTGGATGTACTACCAACAGATAAAGTCAATTGATTAGTTTTGGGGCAGCTCTAAGATTTGTGCCTTACCTTGTCCAGCCTTGCCTTGTGAGTTATATGTTCTAATAATTTCTGAATAATATCACCTAGGGATATTATTTGGAAATGCAAATTTTCATACTTTGAATAGAGGGTGACACAAAGTTGCTACATTTTCTTCTTTTTAAAAATAACACTATCGTTGTATTTTCTTGGATAATACTCAGGTTCCTTCTGCTGCACCAGCTACAAATGACGTTCACTACGTGTTGGAGGGCATCTAAAATTTCCTTCTCAATCGTTATGCCAATCTCCTACTAACTGTAAAACAGGTGTAGGAATAGCCTTTGTTTTAGCCTTTCAGTCAAAGAATGTATGTCCTGTTATTAGGACTCAAATTATACAAAAAAACAATTTCCTTGCATTTTTTATATATATTATTGTTTATCAATGTTTGAGGTTGCAGCATGCAATTAGTATTACAAAATACCTACCTTATTGTGTTTTTTAGCCGGATGTTTATTCTTTTTATCGGTTCCACCACACGGTACATCTATAATATCCTTTTTAGTTCAAGATCACACAGTTTAATTAAATAATGTTGCTATTAAACTTTCCCGACACTATAATTCCCATATTCAATGACATTGTAGTAAGAACGACTCACTGAACCTCTTAATTGTCCCAATTACGAATTTTCCGATCAACTTCCCGCCAACATTCTACGGAATGTCATAGGTAGTAGACGGTCAATTACTTTAATTACATTAACACTGCAAAGGTACGGATGCGAAACGCATTAAAAAAGAGAATAAAATTGCTATTTTTATTTTTATAGAGGATATAAATTAAAATTACTTAAATCATGTAACTGTTCGCGAACTGCCCGCAATTAATTTGAACTTACCTTAACCTAGAAGACGAATTACGAAACGCAATTGTGTAACTTACCTATATCTGGTAATTGTCATTTATAATTACATAATTTTGCGCCGAGGCATGTAACCTACGAGTATAGAACAATAAATATTTTATTTCTACTTTTTGTTTGATAGAAAAAAAAACTTTCACTATCTTTTGTTTAAACTACCATAATTGAGTTGAGGAAGTGGAACGAACGCATACGGAATATGCTATTAAACTAGGTAATTATAGGTTCCCATTATCTTAATTGTGTGGAGATATATAACCATTACGAATGAGTTATACGATAATAATGTAACGGTTCAAATTCCGAGCTTTTGTTTTGGGAAATAAGTAGGGGAAGGTTGGGCAAGATGGGAACATTAAGCTTTAGAACACTGCATCAGGATTGCAATTGATATACAAGGTTCTAAGTACGCTTGTTGTAATCTTTAAACATTATCTGCTGATGGATGAACTTACAATTTTTCGATGGGTACTCTTGATGTTGTGAGAAAATTTTGAAAAGAAATGTGTAAATACACCATCTTGCCCCACCATGGGGGCAAGATGGGGTTCTAGGTGAGTTAAGAATGGGTCGTAGCATAAATCTAGGTAATAGGTAAAAAAAAATAGATTCTTAAAATATTCTAAAAAACATGCAGGAACAAAGCTTAAACTCTTTAAAGCGGAACTAGTTAAAATAAAAAAATACAATAACGATAAGAATATTAAACTTAATCTTCACAATTGAGACAATAGAAGACGAACTCATCCACGTTATTCGCACAGCCTCCATGTACCCAACCTCGCCATCCATGGCATTGTATCAATACTTTCCCTTACAATACTAACATTGAGCGTCATCTCTCCAACAGAAGAACTTGATTATTTCCTTGACGTTTTCTAAAATCTATCTCTTTGCTTTCCTTACAAAATTCGGCTTCTTGATCTCTTCTATTTTCTTCTTTGTCATTTTTTTTTTCCTTTAACTCTCCCTCAGCACTTCTAGTTGCCTCAGGGATTCTCCAGACTTCTATTTTCTTGTAGCGGATTTTTTACGTAGTGCTTGTAAGGATTATTATCTTTTCCTTGTTACGCTTTGATTGAACCTGTACTTTATTCCTAACATGAGAAATAGCCATTATGTCTTCGAGAAAGCATAATGGCATATCCAGGCATAACGAACCAGACTAAAGAGTGGGATAATGTTGACCCCATGTTTCCCCATACCAATAGCCCCATCTTGCCTCTTTCAGACATTTTCTGCTTATGTTATAATAACATATTAAATATTTGAAATAAACAAATAACACACTATAGAAAATACATGCAATACATATCAATTAATAAGCACAAAAAAGTGTAGTTGTAAATAATTTACTTATGCTTCCGATACTGGCCGTTGAACTCACCATCAAAATAATAACGAAATTCTGGAAATTGCAAAGTTCACGCACAAACAGCAATAACTTTGTTATTACGACTAGTAAAGTTTCCAACATTACAACAAACATAAAACAGCACTTGTCAATATTAGGTCTGCTATTATTTGACAGATGATTACTGCCGTTTTATAGATAAGACGATGTCCCCATTATGCCTCGTGGCCCCATCTTGCCCCACCCTCCCCTATTTAATCTTACCTGACTGTAAGAGATACATCTGAAAAGCAATATTTTAAACGAACAACTGTTATTTTATGGTTGTGAATAATCCATATTTTAGGTAATAAAGGAAACAGGTATTCATTTGCAGTGCTGATTTTCTGTGGTAAAAGTCATATTAATTACTAATATATTGGGGTAGAATAACCGTTTTAATTTTGTTTTTGGATTGATGGGCTTTGAACATATAGAACTATAAAAAATAAAGGTAAAGATAATAGAAATCTAAATGAATGAGAGTGTTAGGATATTAAAACTCAATATCATTACCGATTTAGTCAATTTATACCTAGAGTTTTGTTTCAGATCGACAGGTGTTAATATAGATTGACTTTAAACCTCTAAAAATGACCTGTTGCGCTCATTAAATCGGTAAACTGCAGAAAAATGTTTTAACAATTATCGCGTTCAGGAAACACGTAGTGCTTCGCTTTTTCTAAAGCTCTTCAGTTTCCCTTGGCAATAACTGCGCAATGATGCGTGACATGTAGTTATCGCCGAGAGGCACTGAAGAGCTTTAGAAAAAGCGAAACACTGTGTATCTGTCCATCGCATTAATTGTTCATACTTTTTACATAATTGAAATTTTTACCTACCATTGTTCCATTAATGAATTACTTTTCTTTCACTTTATTTTATCCTTGTAACTGAAACTGAACAATATATTTTTGCAAGTATTTAATTTTCTCTAATATATGTATGTCTAAATAAAATTTATTAAAAATTATTTTGATTTAGCCAAAATATATAAAACTTCATATACTTATAACAATTACTAAATAAAAATATTATTTTCTGTACATGCTGTAAAAATATACAGGGCGTTCCAGTTAAAAAAAGTAGTACTAAGAAGTTATTCCAAATCAACCCTACATTGTGGGACAGTCATGAATAATTGTGTTTATTCTTTATCCATTGGTTAAATAGAAGAGGACTCACACCTTCCACAGTCAACATAAAAATTCTCTATCTTTTACTCTATAGCTGTTATACGCTTTTAATGCTTCAAATTTTTTTGAGCTTTTTTCACAAAAACCAAAATAACTTTGATAGGTAAGTAGATGTTTTATAATTATAATAATTGACTTTAAAATGCCTAATAGAACCTAAAACTGCACTAAAAATATAGGTTTCTATATATAAACATTAAAAATAAAAGGGGATATCGACCGGACTTGGTAAACAATTAGAAAATTATTATATATTACTTACATATTTTTGGTACTCTATGCGTTCTCCCATAAGTCCAATCTTAGCCATGATTGTCATGGATTCTTTGCTTGACAATATCGTACCTTACTTGCCCTTCCAACTTCCATTCATATTTAAATATGTTGATGATATTATTTGCTAGATCCCTGAAGACATAGTTAATGTTACCCTCGACTTGTTTAACTCTTACGACTGCCATGTGCAATTTACTGCTGAATTTGAGAATGATAATAGCGTTCCCTTTTTAGATACCAAAGTTATTAGGTCGGATGGCAATATGGTCATATTAGATTGGTACCAGAAACCAACGTCATCTGGTAGATTCATTAACTACTATTCCAATCATCCCTTGAATCAGAAATTTAACACCGTTATAGCTATGAAAAATAGAGTCACACATATTAGTAATGAAAGATTTTTAGACAAAAATTTGAAGATACTTTTTGAGATGTTTTACCTAGACATATTCTAAATAAATTGATTTATTCTTCTAATATGTTTGATGGTGCTATAGATCAAGGAGCTCCTTTACAACTCAAATATTATAAACTTCCCTTCATAGAAGGTTTCACCAATAAAATCATGCAACATTTTAAACCATTTGCAAATGTACAAATTGCAAAATACAACATGTTAACCATGGCAGTTCACTAAAATTAAAGATAAAACTCCAACTCCTAATCAATAGGATGTAGTATATAGTATTCCTTGTACCGATTGTCAAGGTTGTTATGTTGGTCAGACGTCGCAAATAGTAAAGAACAGAATAGTTCAACATAAGAGTGATTGTAGTATCGGAAAATGTTCGTGTGCCTTATTTCTACATGTCCAAGATCTTAAACATAGTTTTAATTATGATAGTATTTCCATACTTGAGTTAGAACCTAATTACAAAAAGCGATTATTCTTGGAAATGGTTAATATAAAAAATTGTAGTAATGCTATTAATTTTAAAACTGATGCAAATCAATTAAGTAGTATTTATTGCAATATTTTACATCAATAATTTTTTTCTATTTATTTTATATGTATAACTGTAAACCAATTTTTTTTGTTAATATGTCTGGCCCTGACTTTAAATGTTTCAACTATTTATCATTTTGTCAGCTGTCATTAAACCTACAACTTTGTAAGCAATTACTTATTGTAACTTTCTATATTGTTCCATTTTAACTTGTATATTTTTAGTACCTCCTGAAGATGTTTTAAATTAAAACGAAATATTGAGGTATTTATTTAGTTTTATTTTGTATAATTGCTATTTAATAATTAACTATGCTGACTCCGGTTTCAAAATCGAGATATCCTTGCACAGCCAAGAACTTTTAATGGAGGGCTTCCGTAAATCACCCTGTATTTAAATTTGTGTTTAATATTTTTTTACTGACATAAACTTAAAATAATGCAATCGTTATTTGGGATAGGCGATAGACTGGTAAAACCTTCAGAAATTATTATGCTGTTTTAAAATGGGCTCTTGCATTCTAAAATAATAACTGAAACCTTACTAGGAAATCCTTATTTACTATTTAACCAAAAATATAAGATATTTGTTTATTGTATTTTTTTTTATGATCTATATGTGTTGATATAGGCAAACGCGGTACTCTTTTTTTATAATAGCAAATATTTTTTCTCATTGTATACAACTAAAAATGTGCCTCAGACGTAAAGAAAATATTTTATTCACAACTCAACTACTATCTCGGTTATATTCTAAGTATCCAATGGACGTTATATGTGAAGGTTAGATAAGAGTAATAAAACTCGTTTTTCCGTTCATTTAATATTCATTATTTGATTACTAGTTTCGGCTTTTTAAAAAGCCATCTTCAGATCACTGGAAATGCAAATGATTAGCATAAATACTTGTGTTAAAACTGTTTTAAAATATAGAACTGAAGAAATTAAAACTAGCAGATGTAAAAAATATATAAGTCAACCATCTGTTAGTTCTAATTTCTTCGGTTCTATATTTAAAAAAATTTTTAACACAATTTATTTATGCCAATCAATTAATCATTTGCATTTCCAGTGATCAGAAGATGGCTTTTTAAAAAGCTGAAACTAGTAATCAAATAATAAATATTAAATGAACAAAAGAACGAGTTTTATTACTCTTATCTAACCTTCACTATCTCGGTTGGTTCAAATTATCCCAAAGAACTCTTCAGATTTGATTAACCCTGTGTTTTGGAAAGCGAGTGCATGAGGTTAACTTATAATTGATACAAATAAGGAATTCCTCCTGGAATTTATTGAATTGTATAAAAGTTATTCATGCCTATGGAAAATTAAATCTACTACTATCGAGATTATATAAAGAAGAATGCTGGTTACAAAGTTTTACTTAAAAAAAATGATCTAGGGGTTATAATTAAACCTGTCAACATATCGGTTTTTACCGTCAGTTAAGCATGGCGAATAAATCTAATGAAAAATACTAGATTGTATGAGGTGTGTAAATTTATATTTTCGTGGATGTATACAACCTAAAATTATTAAACTTAACTCTAAAAAAGAAGAAATATTTCTCAATTTTAGAGTGACTTGAATACTTTTCTACACCTTTAATAATTTATAAATTTACACCCGCACAAAGGCACTCCGATATCTTAGTTGGACACCAAGGAACGAATTTCAATGTTCTCTGGCATCCGAAGGTGTTAATTTTTTTTTTCTGTGTACTTGTAAACAACTTTAAACGAATGCAATGTATATACATATAGAACTCTTACGGCAGCTACTAAACTAAGATATTTATGATTGGTATTATTAAACCTAATGAGTGCAATAACCTCGTTTGCGTTGCCTTTTGCTGCACCATATGAAGGTGATTCCGAGTTTAATGATGCATCTGTCGGGCCTATAAAACTTACAGTAGCAACTTCATTTTTTTTTAACTTTTTTTTTTCGTTTACAGAGTTTTAATTAAACAATCGGATGTCGACAAATGCGCAAATACAGCTATAAAAAATCATCTGAGAATTGTACACTGCTGGATATTATTGACGCACCAATATATTAAATTGGAAAAAGCTTTTCGTTTAATAGATGAATGATACACGAATGAATTGCAATGTTTACGGGTATAAAACTATAATTGTACGAAAAATTACCTTACTCGAGTTTAGTTACAATAAACTTCTCAGTCATCTTTAAAATTATTGACAAAAAAGTGTGAAACAATTAGGTAAACGGCGCTTTTGAGTTCTCGAAAGTGCGCAGGTGTTAACTTTGAACGCCTCGAATAAATAAAAAAAATAATCCGAAAAGGAATCAAAAGCAATTACATGTTTAACTGCAATATCCTCAAGATGGACACTTGCCTTCAAGGATCTCGACGCAATAATAACCTTTTAACAAATACCACCTTCAGAACACCGCAGGGCCACCATGGAATCTTTGGAAAGATATTGGACTATGCAAATCTCTCTTTAAGTCTTTGTCAGCTTCATCCACGTTTAACAAGAAATTTTAGGATCATCCTGGTGTTATCAGATTACATTACCAATAATCTACAAATCAATGGAGGCTTTTTAGCAAAACGCAACCAGTAACTCTGTTTTCCCTAATGCCCTGTTATTTGTTTTAATGTGAACAATTAATCTATTGTCGATATCCCATATCTGAAAGCTGCTTGATGTTCACCTAATATCACTATGTGAAAAGATTTCGGTATTAACCTGCAACTATTTTGCGTTTTTGTATATCACCTTTCCCGTACATTAGGCAAACAAGTGTCTATTCTAATGTTTAGGAACTATTTCTTTCCATACTCGTTAAAACATGTGACCTTTTTTTCTCTTGAGTTTGTGTACTCATTGTTTTAACACCTTTACAGAAGTCTCAGTTTCTCCTGCACTTTTATTATCTTTCTTTTCTCAGCAGCGAGGAAAGTGTCTACTTGTACTTTTCCTCCCTAGGGCGGAAAGTAAGTGATATTGACATGAAGAAACTGTATATCTTATAATATGTCACATTATTGATAGATGACATTAGTACATTCAACCCAGTCCATTTATGAAATAATTGCTAATTTATTAGGTATTAAATTTCAATTAAACTATTATTAAATACTTTTAAAACGATACTAACTTGACAGTTCTCAAAAAAAATATTTGACAGATTAAGCCTACTATCTATCATGTCATTCACAGGTATGTCTTTATTATTTTTAGACATTTATAGTTAAAATTGGACTGGCTGGGAAAAAAAGTAGTCAAACCACGTGAGGAATGCAGGCCTTGGGCAATTGCAAACCTCGCCTTAAGCTCGAATTATAATAATTGTCCGTGGTCTGCAATAGGGCACTTTCCTCCCTTGGTTTGAAATGTACTTAAACTTCTACTATCTACGACTTCATATATTTCTATTGTGTTCTTTCGCTTCTTCTTCATTGCTGATCACTATTTGCACTATTTTACAATTCCTTGTGTTTGTTGCTGTTCTTCTACTTCATATAAAGTCTTTAAAGCGTCTCGTCCACATGTCGAATTCGTATTTCCCATCTCTTACTAGTAAGCCTTCTTTGTTTCTACCATAAATTGTTTTGCAATTGGTGGTTTGTCGGGAGTGTTTTAATCCATACGTAATAATCCATTTTTTTACTATCCCTTTCTTCTGTTCGTAATTGAAGGGTATAAATTCTAAAGTCTAACTATACCATAATTTTATAAATATTGATGCTGTAAATATGGTCTAAATACGTATAAACAGTTATAACCCTTTAGAAGTTTGTACCCTTCAATTGTTCTACGTCTTTTCTGTTTCATTTTCTTCTATTTTCGCTTTATAGCTTTCTTTCAAGCCCTGAGCTTCCTTCCTAACATGTATTCGTATTCCAATATTGATTTTCATTAAATCTTCCACTTCCTTCTCAATTGTGGTCCGTTCATCCTCTGTAGATTGTTTTATTTATTTACTAAATAGCTTTAACTGCATTTCACTTTTGAATTCTCAAGCAATTTCCTACTCTTGTAGCTTTTCGATATCGTATCAGAGTTCAAGAATTGTACGACTACTTACAGATACTTAATATTCATATACTTGTTATGCAATTTTTGAGAGGTATAACTGTAAAATCGAAAAATATATAATGGATATTGCGTCGTTTCCAGAGATAATGATTATTAAAGTTTGCATTTTTAAAGTAGGTGTGTACCTTAAATACAAAAACATATTGGCAAGAAATGCCTGTTTTATCTTGATACACATCAAATATTCTTAATATTATTCTTTTAATACAGATGTTCTTCACGATTATATTTGAAAATGGCATCATGTTCATTAAATAACCTACGACTTTACAGTTATACCTGTTAACATTAGGTATATGAATATTAAATATCACTATATGTCGCAAAACTTTTAATCGTTTCTAAATAAATAAAAATAGATTTTCAAACTCGATTTTAAAGATTTTAAAGATCGATACTGATACTAAGATAACTGATTTTAAAAACCAGTTCTGAAAACCGATTATAGCTTTAAGGGCGCTTTTAAATGGCCTATCGGAGCAGACCTTTTGCGTTGAACTCCTTCAATTTTCGCTGTTATTTCGGTAACGTTGGTGCAGTCTTTTGATGTTTAATAAACCTGTGCGGCTTTTAACAATTTGATCAGTGATATCGACATGCAATATCACCATAATAATTGAACATAAGTTCAAACCACACTCTAAAAGCACATCCAAATCTTCAATTTGTTAAAAACAGTTAACTACATCTAACTACAATAGCTTTGGTTGTACAGGAGTAACGTGTTACATTTCTTTTTCTGTTTTACATACATATTATTGGCCTGACGCACAGCGGTTCAGAACGCGAAAAATGCGATCGAAATTGTTTACTTTTTAGTTTTAACAAATTTTACGTTGAAAGTTGAGTAGGATTATGTTTTTGGGTATGCTGAATCTGAAATTATGCATAAAAAACCCGTATTAGTAAAACCTACCCTAAAATATAACCCTTAAATGCGAAAAATTGATATCAGTTAGTACACGTACGAAGAATATTTTTTATACAAATTATACAGTTTAGTTTGCAAATTCTAAGTATTTGTTTGTCAAAAGCACCCCTTAATGCATTGAATTTGACATGTTTAGTAGTTTGTACTTAATAAGAAAACAACTCTTAAAACATCCTAAAATTATATTGTAGAAATTTTGTCCAAAATACAAAATTAGGCCTTTTTGCTTCAGTAAAATGTTTTTATACATGAACAGCAACACCCTTACTCAAAACAAAAATTGAAAAGAAACAATTACATTTTATATTTTGTGAATAATTAATCAGAATCGGAAAAATATTCAGATGATATATCCAGTGCAGTATCTTCCCCAATAACATTTACTAACTCCAAAATATCCGAATCAAATTGCCGTTTTCCAGAATCAGTTAAATGTTGTAAACTTAAATATCGATCAGAACTTAATATTAATCGACAAAGCAAGTCCTTATTTGTATACTCCCTTGATGATTTTCTCGTAAAATGTGTACGAATTTTTTTTGTTTTTTGCTTCCTGTGCTTCTTCTGACCAATGGGTAAAATTGCATTATTAATGACTGAAGCCCCATGAAACGAAATTTTATGTACTGAGGAAGTACTTGGATATAATTTGCAACCACGTTTTAAAGCTGTTGCTCTAATAAGCATATATTGCTGCTTCGTAAAACCACCTGAGATAATAAATGATAAAGCCTCTTCAGGTGTCACGGCATTTTGTTCTTGTTCGGAACTCCTCCATTTTTCCATTATACGTTTGCCTCTAGTTGGTGTAGTTGAAGTACTTTCAATTATCAAATCGGGAAGTCTTTTATTTCGACTTTCTCGTACTTTCATTGCAGTAGCATGTACAAGTTCTTCCACGGAAGTACTTTTTCTGAACTCCTTGGTTTTACGCCTTTTTATAACAACAGAACTTTCAGCAAAACTCTTTGAAGAACGACCTCGAATACCCGAAGTTGATGGTCGATCGCAGTAAACAGATTCAGGAAAAATAATTTCTTCTTATAGCCAATCATTATGCTTTTTCATAAAAAAACTTTATGTTCTATTGGATGATTTCCAATATTGAAAATATCTTGGAAAAAAACGTGTTCAAGCCAATACAAAATATTTTTACTTGATTTATCTTCTTCGGCAAGCCCCTATGTATCAAGTATAAACCGATACACTGCTCGTCTTTTACTTTCAGTCGATTTATTATCATTCTTCATAGCGACTTCGTGTAATACCAATCGACTCATTTTCTTCGCGTCCATTATGTTACAACTTTTCAAAAAAATTATTGCAACAAAAACACAATCTTTTACAACCACTCTAACGTCGGAAATTTCGAAAATAGCGCACAGAATAATCTGCATAAAGTTTCGACTCAAAGTTGAGTTTCAACTGATCGGGTACCAAGTGGGGTTTTTTTTAATATGTTCTGAATAGGCAAATATTGGCAGCTAATTTTCTTGAATTTACAAAGCCAAATAGTTAATTTACGGGTAAATGAGGTAATTATCGTGTAGGGTTGTGTAGAACTAAACTTAATTCTCTACTTAAAGCAAATTTTTATAATATGATTACCTGTTTCAAACAATTAATTTTCTTGTAACAGGTAAACATTATCCAATAATAAGTAATGCGACTTAATACTACACTTAGCAATGTATAACAACATCATAATGACATCAATAAATAAGCGTATTTGCTTGTGCCACAGCCTTTTTAATTACACCCTAATTTCTATACCCAGAAACGTCTTAATTGTACTGAACTTTGAAAGCAAATATAAAAAAACTTATGTAGATAAGATACTTACTATTTGCATCATCAAATAGAGCAACTATTCAAGATTAAAATACTGCAATTTTAACTTTGTACGAAGAAGTTGAAAATATGATTTTTGATCGCGTTTTTCGCGTTCTGAACCACTGTGTGACGGCAACTCGAACGCTAAAACCTGATTAAATTCTAAGATCTAATTGAAATTCATCATAATCAGAAGAAAATAATTTGAGATCGTCTGCAAAAAGGTGAAAATTAGGATATAATTTTTGTAGTATTTAGAAACATTTATAAAATATAAAATAAAATAGCTAACATATGTATTTTTCCATAAATGCAATTGCAACTAGATATAAAGAATATATAAATTAAACCAAACATTCGTTTCACTTTCTTTGAAACCTCGCTATAAAAAAATCTATATTTTTTTTTATGTAAGATTAAGAAATACGCCGTTATTTACACACACAATATCTCCGTCTGTCATTGCGAAATACGCAGAAATAGTATCAACTTCGCATATTAAACTATCTAATCTTCGCCGCTTTACATATTAATGTAATTGTCAGCCCGGTCTAATAGCTGAGGTTGCGAATGTATAATATGAATTATGTGATTTTCACACAATAAACCTGGAATGCTTTCTTTCTCGCGAGCCGAAGATGAGATTCTCACAACTATTACATAACCCCGTGACGCTTCTACACATTCGTCGGTCGGTCGTTCGTTCTCGAAGAGTACATCAACGGCATACAATTAGGGTACACGAAAATCGAATTGGAATCGCGTATTTGGCTTTCTATAGTGGATTTCGCAATCCCCAATTTTACCTCGTATATTTAGAATCCGCCTTCCCGGCTGTAGGAAGCGAATGTTGGTGGTAATGTTGTTTTTCTTATTTCGATGAATATGCATCAGTGACGAGTGGATGTTCATGAATATCATTGTTATAGAGGAACAATAAAAGTCTAGTGTGCGTATTGTATAATTGTAAGTGAAGTTAAGGGAACCGAGAAATTGGATCTTTTTAACATGTCAGTGCAGATGTTTATCTCTAAATGTCATGTCTGTGATATCTGTGCTGTTTCTCCTTCGACAGAGAAAGAAATTATTTAGTTTAAATATATCTGATTGTGAGTGCTGTGTTAATATTGATGTGTTTGAAGAAATTTGAAGCGACTGTTAATTAAGGTAGACAATTTTTATAATTATTTCTATTTAGCGTTGCAATGTAACGATTAATAGTTTCATCTACACTATTTTTAACCTCATGCCTATCATATTATTTATCTAAAACCTTTTGAAAATTGAATTTCACAAACCATCACTGGTCAAAATATGCGATAATCAATTACAATTTATTTTTCCCCCAATCTTATATCGGCAAAACAATGGTATAGCGCTTCTGAGAAATGATAAATCAACAATGTTAGGCCACCAACTCGGAGTGGAAACTGTAGCACACTGTAGACACAACATAAATAATATCGTGATGCCTATCAAGATACGCTACCTGAATTCATTATTCAATTTTAAGTGAAACGACTCGCTGACGCGTTTGTTTTGAACTCTTATGAGTAGAGACATAGATAAAGTCTGAAGTTTAAATTGAATTTTTACGATCACATTTCTAAAGTCTCACTCGAGTTAAATGTGTTGTAGAGAGAAAAGTAAATAAAACGGGCGCAAAGAAAATATTGATTTACTTAATTTACATGATTTCTATATGGTGTGTGGTTCGCCACTTGATTACAAAAGGCAATCACAATATCTAAAACACTTCCAAATTCTTTTAGACGTCTTGTTTGCGAATACTAGTTCTATATATGACGTAGCTTTTATATTCTTACAGACGTATTGTGTCCAGAGGATGGCATAAACCGAAACCGGTCGACAATAATATTTTACTAATAAAAGGATTGGAAAGAACGTATTTTCTGGTTTTGTTACTATTTATTCCATAACAATAACAGCTATATTTTTCACAATCATGTCATTTTTTTATAAAATATACGTGCAAGCGATAAAATCTTACGGCGCAGTTTACTTTGAGAAAAATCTCTTACCAGTCTTACACAAAACCCTTGCATTAGCAAAATACAAGAAAACACGAGAGATTTTGCCTACTCTAGCTATAACCAAAGAGTAATAACTAATAACTCCTAAAATGTAATTCGCTACTTACGCACATTAGAGCTATTTCGTGAGATTGCTCAGAAAGCAGAACATTGTGTAGTTGAATTTTAAATCTTGTATAATATGGCAACGATTTTAATCATTTAGGCATGGTATTATGGAGTTTATATGTAATTGAAAAAAATATTTCAAACAATACCGCAATACAGTGCAGTAAAGGAATTCTGATATCTTTGCTTCTTATGTTCAAGTTATGCACGTCTCTTCGGAATTTTTCTATACAAATATATAGAGATTCTGGTCAAAATTATCGAATAAAATAAAGATATTGAATGTACAAGAAAACGATATTTGATCTTTAACCAACCACACTGGTGGTATACATGGGAGACTTTCTGAAATCTTGAAATACCAAAAATGCAGCTAATACAATAATTTTAAATTATTTGTGTAAGTTTTTTCGATGCTTCATCTATGCACAGCCTGTATATGCTGAAGCAATAAGAAAAGTATTATAATACCATAGAATTATAAATTATTTTTTTGGTTTCACGTGATAGATAAGATCAACGTGGAAAAATCACTTTTAGTTCTGAATAAGAAATATGTTTATAAATGCTCGTTAATGGGGTAATATTTATTTTCTGTAATTGTATGGTTTTGACGATTTCTGAAGAGGTAAAA
Source organism: Protaetia brevitarsis (assembly GCA_004143645.1). Taxonomy (NCBI): domain Eukaryota; kingdom Metazoa; phylum Arthropoda; class Insecta; order Coleoptera; family Scarabaeidae; genus Protaetia; species Protaetia brevitarsis. The sequence goes on from RXPK01000266.1 coordinate 192,936, forward strand.
TTAATTGAAATGTAATATTTCCAAATTATTTTGAATTTCCACAACCCTATTGTATTTGTATTGTAAAACAAACGGAAACATAAACAATCGGCTCTTGTACAGATACACATGCGGCGGTCTATACATATTTTAAACACATCAGAATCGCGATGTCCAACTGTCACTATTTAGGGATACCAAAGAAATATACAGTTGTCTTACAAATATTAAATACTCTTATGTTTATTTATTAAATAAACTAATTTCCGTCATAACGTTATATAGTGATTAAATGCAATATTTGTGGTATTGAAAATAGTTCTGTATATGGCGCAGTTATAACTGTATCTACTTTAGCCTGTTTCACTAACACGATAATTTAAAAGCCAAATAATTACAATTCATCATAAACCCCGTGCACCACCTAAAGGTACTACACGAGGCCCACCTAGTCTAAGTACTATATATATTGTAATATTACTCTTTCTATCTCTCAGGGTGAATTAATTTTTTTGAATTCGGTTGTCAAAGACGCGTTTGATTCCACATTTATCAATATCAAAATTTTGAAATAATAATAAAAGAATATTAATTAATGTTGAATATTTATAATTCATATATAATTTATACTATTTTATTTACAAATTCTTGACAAAATCCTATTTCAATCCCTACTAACTCGAATTTTTATGTATGGTGTGCATATGTAAATATATGAATTTTGCAATTAAATAAAAATTAATATTAAAGTCCGACCTTAAATTCGATTTCCCTTAACAGCTCCTCTTCAATTTTTACACCTTAATTTTAAACCAACCTTCGAATAGTATTTCTTGAAACAATTATTCTATATCTTTTTCTTTAACAGCTCCTCTTCAATTTTTGCACCTTAATTTTAAACCAACCTTCGAATAGTATTTCTTGAAACAATAATTCTTTGAATAGTATTTCTTGAGACAATAATTCTATCAACTTGCGTTTAATATTTCTTTACATTATATGTTCTTAATTTTTAGAACTTTTATCTTTCAAATCAATTAATAATTTTTTCGTAACTAATTAATAATAAATCACTTTTTTATTTATCACCATGTGCACCAGAACACACATATACGATGAATTGCACACAGCCTCCCAAACATCATATTTTATTTTGACAATTTTAAATGACTTTGAAATTTTGAAATATCAACATTTGTAAAGTGTTATATGTTTTGTTTGTCTTAAATTTAACATTAATTTCGTTTATAAAATAATATAAATTATATATCTTAAGTTTATGCAAATACTGAACTCATATAATAAGTAAATAATCAATTCCAAATCTAATATTACATTACATTACAATATATATGTATTGCATAACGATTGTAATGTTTCTATACTCTAATTAAATAATTTCTCTACGGTTATTAATAATAAGAACAAAATATAATAAATCGGTCAACTATCAGATATTCTGTTTGCACCCATGCAACGACCATAATGGGAAAACCTTACGCTGGGAGCAGAACCTCGAAAACTGTCATGTACCTTGTTACTGATAGCTAGTAAAATATTATAATTATCCTTCCGAGTTTGGAAAAGGCTAGCTTCACCTTTTTCAATTCCGATAGCTGTGCCATCTTTAGGTAGCTCCTCGGTTCTTGGCACATTATGAAAGGTAGCATACAATATTCTATGGATATCCGTTTTAGATTCATAATAAATCCCGATATGCATGGGCAGAAAACAAATTTCAAGTTGATATACTTATTGGAATATCTTATGGATATCCCAAAAAGTTATCCTATGGATGTCCAAACAGTGCTCAAAGTGATTAAGGCCTGGTTTTACAAACACAGGAACCATACCATGAATAAACTCGAAATACGCGTTTTTTATTTTTAATAACGTAGTTATACATTATACCATAGAATACTTACCCCAGCGTTTATACTGTTTGTAAAACCGGCCGTGGTAAGTAGTTGACGCGGAGAATCGTAGTAGTAGAAAATTGTTGTAATAATTTAAATATCTTAGCGAACTAATAATACAGTTTGCTCCCTCTCTCTCTCTCTCTAATATAATATCATGTTGTACGTAAAATTCTTTTGGTGTTTGTTGGAGTTTTCTTTTGAACAAAGATTTAGTATTTGTAAATTTTTGTGTTACGATTTTGAAATTGTTGTGTATAATAGCATACCACATACAAGGTTAGTTAAAAGTGTTTCTTGACCTTAATATTTATTTTAGGAAGTTATGTTCAATATAGAAGTTTGTCATGAAATTTTTATCTATAGTCCGACCAAATAAGTTTGGCAGTCGGAAAATATGCGAACTGATTTACTTAATCCTTGCCGCACACTATGTACGTTTCACTGCTGTGTACACTCATATTCTGTTTTGGTGTCTTTCTACGCTTTGTAGTTTATAAGTACATATTTAAATCTGGCGCGCTAAAATTATTCTTCCGAGTGCACTCCTTAAAACGACGGTGCTGCTTGAGATGACACGGTAGCTTAGTTTGACTATATACGTTTGAGAATACATACTTGAACTTTAATTTTTGTTTCCAAACTTTGACCATAACTTCCTAACGACAATAAATCGCTGCCTCCGTAATTTTAATTAACCTTGTATATGATATGTACTAAGATATATTTAGAACATTCTATGGATATCTTCATTGGATATATATTTGAAGGTCGACGTGCGTTCATAAGACATCCAGTTATAGTACAAGGGCATATCCATAGAATACTCTGTGTAGGATTTCTAATGGACATCAAAAGTTGTGACATTTGGACTTACCGTGGATATCCTTTTAACGTCCGTTGACTTTCAACTGGATGTCCACTGGATATCGAAATATTCTGTGTAGATACCCAGTGGACGTTGTAAATATATTTTTGTGTTATCTGGGAAGCTGTCTCTTCCAGTAGCGGAAGATGAATTAACCTAATGAATTGAAAGCAAATAAGACAAGAGCAGTACCTATTCTAACAGTTAACAATAACTTAATCGTAGTTACTCTAATCCCTAGTAATTATATTAAAGATATATATTTATTTTTTTATACACCTCTACTAACACAAATTCAAGAGTAAAAATAGTCATTTATGTAATAAATACGTACCACTCTAATAACTGTCCAATTATCATCTAATAATGTATAATATATATTATTTACACATTGAATAATACTGGCCCAAGTACAGACCCCTGTCGTATCCCACTAGCCACAGGTAGGCAATGAGATGTTGCCGATAGTAAGTTACGAGCTTGGTAGATCTTGGGTTTAAATATCATGCCGTAACCTATCTAGTTCTTTAGCAACATTACTAAAAATTTCTCACCATTCGACCAACCCTTTATCCCTAATATCTGTTTCGCGTCGCGGCTAGTTTAACCCCTTAGCTAATACCGTAGTTTCCGTACATGATCGCCACCCATCAGCGAGTGGACATTCAAATAAAACATGCCAAGCTGTATCCACCCCACCGCATTCACAATGCGAATCATTAACCCCCTCAAATTTAGCTAAACAAAATTTAAAATTACCGCGTCCCGTTATTAACTCTACCGCCTATAACACGAAAAGCTAATTCTCTTATTTCTCTAAAACAAGTAACGTTACCGTTAAATCTCCTAGTCCATTTCCCATTTAAAGTAGTATTGGACCTACCCTGGCAATCATTATCGATTTTATCCCTAAACAAACAGGTGTTTACAATATACCAGGCCAAAAATGACATCCACTGCACTCTAATGTAAATAACTACTGTTTGAGATAGTTGTCGACATAAATTATATGTCGACGCAATCATGTGCAAATCAATATATTTAACAGAGGTGACCTGTTGAATGAACGCCCTCAAGTTCGTAACAGCTGACGGCATTCCATGTATTGCTTCTGGAAGCAATACTCTGCGAAAGGTTATTGTAACAAATCTAATAATTGGGTAAATCTTTTTGTTATTCTTAACAATTATTAATTAACTTAATTCAGTATATTGTCAAAATATGGTAGTTGTATTTTAATGAGCTTTGGTATATGGTTTTGATAAACACTACTTTATTTTCTATTCTTGCTAATCTCCAATTTTCAATGCAATACATCCAAAGCATGCCGCACATCTGATTTACACAACCCTGAAATCCGTCTTGTGCTTTGAATACCAATTAATCAGCTGAATAATCATACAAAAGAATATTATTTCCTTATTTTTTATACCTAATGTGTAGTTAACTTGATTTTATTCTCAGTGCATTCAGTTTGCGGAAATCATGTAACTAATATATGGCGTATAAAATTACAAAAATTCAAATTAATTATCAGATATTGGATTCATCATTTCGAAGATTGAAATTATGAAATACTTCCTGAAAAAAAAAATACAGATTCACTTATTTATTATAGAAAGAAAGGTACAAATGTCATTGTTCCATTGCATTTATTGCTTTAGCTTCGTCGCAACATTACTTTCTATGACTATCTAACTTCGCAATAAAATATTGCGCTCCGTTTGTCTTTTAAGATTTTATATGCTATATACCACTAGCCCATTCGTTGCAGATTTTACTGTATCGTAATGGTGCTTCCGGCGATACAGAGCTATAAAAAACATATTGATTTACGACCAGTTTCTTTTATCTATCCAGTGGCATGCATTTATTGAGGAAATCAATGACAGCTCGCTATTTACGATTATCTGACCGTAGTTACGTCAAAGTTCTAATATTAATTACACTTAAAACATCTATATTGTTACGGAAATTTACTTAAAATTAAGATTGGTGTATTGTACTTGAAATGATACTAGTTGAAGGTGTCTTTAAACATAGCGAAAGCTGTTGGTGTCTATAGGTTTTATCTATTGGTATAGATAATATCGCCTAAAATGTTTTTTAATGCGAGTAGGTTATGGTATAATTTTAAATAATGGGATATTAAGTTCAAATTAGGAATTATTTTGATGAAAGATAACCTCTATCATTATTACATTCTCTTTACTTAACATCTTGGAAATTTTTCGTGTAAAAACCTTCATAACTTAAGGAAGATATGTACATAACTTGTTAATTACTACTGATAATAAGAGGTAAAATTTCCAGTAAAAGCGATATGATTTTATAATGAAATAACAAAATTAAAAAACTCCAAGTAGGTACTGTGGAAAACGCCATTTTTTTCTACCATTCTAAAACCGTCCAATACTTATTTCACTTGTTCAGCCTTGACGACATGTATTATTCAAAGATATTTCATCACCTTTACCCAGGGTAAAAGTTAGGACACGACTGTCAACAACGCCAGAAAATCCACTGTCAATCTTCGTATGATTAATGAGAATTAATAATAATGGATTCATCATTATGAATTAAACAGAAGAGTTGTTGTGTTTTGAAAATTGAAAATAAATTTGAGAAAGAAGTTTGTGAAGATTAAACCAGAACTCTTGCAGGCTGAAATAACATTTAGGCTGGTTGAATAGCGTTGCAATTAATTACTTTTAGCGTTTTTAGTTGTTTAAATAAAACTATTTTTTCAGTAAGAAAATGTTTTATTACATCAACCGTTTCGAACCAAACAAAAAAAAACATGCCACCATTACTGGACGCGAAAGCAATTATATTTAATGAAAATATTATGCAATATGAGCAAGTTTTTACTTATGGATTAATTTTATGGATAAAATCGATGGTACTGTCAGTCTCCTTATATTTCGGTTTTAAATATTATATACTCATCGTCAGTGACATTAGTAGTGTTACACCCTCAAGAAATAATTTACTTAGCTTGATTTTTTGGCATCAGAATGACTATATTTAAGCAAGCTACGATAAGAATATGAACTTTTATCTTTGGTAATTTTTTTGCGCAATAAAAACTTATCTATTAGTTGTGAAGTGTGTGAAGAAACCTGTGCTGACTAGTACAGAAATATTTAGTTATTGCGCGTCTGTCTACGAGTGTTAAACGTAACAAAATGCCTAGAATTCAAAGAAGTCAAAATTATTACCGTGTTAGTGACTTTGACAGGGATAGAGTTGTTGCCTATCAAGATGTTGGTTTATCCTATCGTGAAATTGGCCGCCGAGTTAATTGTACTGCAATGACAGTAATGCGTGTGTGAACAGAAGAAGATAGAGGAACACGGAGAAGACCAAGTGGTCAACCGAGGCGGGCCACAGAGCGTCAAAATAGGCGCTTCAGACAACTAGGTCTACATGACCGTTTACTACTATGCGTCAAATCGTTGACCAATAGTTTGGAAACGAAGGTAGACCTGTTTTTCATACCGTCCACGATTTATGCTTCCTTTGATTACGAGCCACTGTCGTCAACCTTTGAGATGGTGCAGAGAACGGCAGCATTGGGAATCAGAATAGCATGGTGTCATCTTCAGCGATGAATGAAAAGGGTTTGCTGTTGAGAGGCATGTACACAGGACTGTTGGGGTAATGGTTTGGAGAGCTATTGCCTATGGTAGCCGATCATCACTTCTCCTTACTCGAGGCAGTATGACAGCTACGCTATGTTGATGATGTCCTATAAACCACTTTCCTACTTTATCTAGATGGCCATCCACACGTCCTTTTTCAGCAAGACAACGCTCGTCTCTATATTGCTCGTCGAACTATGGACTTTCTTTAAGAAGCAAGCTTTAATGTTTTGCCGTAGCCATCCCGTTCACCGGATTTAAACCCCATTGAAAATGTGTGGGATATCATGGGAATCCTTCTCATGACGACTGTCAACTTTGTACCATCCTCCACAGACTCTGGCATAGTTAATTCATGAACTTCAAGTTGCTTGGAACGAGGTGCCACAAGCAGATAAGGATCATCTTTATCTTGTCGATGCTTGGACGTGTACAGGGGTGTGCTCAGCTATGGGATCTACGGGAATGCTTAATCTGAATTCAATTATGAACACAGCAAAAAAAAAACTTAGCTTATACGAACACAATTGTTATGTATTTACAGTTTGATTCAGATTAAACACCTGAGGAAGCCATAACAGTCGAAACCGATAGTATACGAGTTAATTAAAGAATGCAAGTCAATGCTAAAATTTATTATTTAGCCAAAATGTATACAAATATAGTAGATTTTCTGGCTATTTCGCTGTTGAAACATTTAGATCATCGATGTTTCGACATCAACTGTTTTTTTTGTTCAGATGTTTACGATAGGACAATTTCCAAGTTAATACTCTTACTAACAGTAGCCTGGCTGATAGTCGAGTGGCTTGCACGCTTGGCTATCAGTGCGGAGTCCGGGGTTCAAATCTCGCTCTGGTCAATTACGATAATCGGTTTTTTTCCGGGGTCGTAATGTTGATTAGGAGGGAGATTTGGCTCTGAGGGGGCCTGATAAGCTAATCATATAGCTTAGGCGTTACCACCCCTTTTAAAAAAAAAAAAATTGTTTATTGTTTGTCTTTATATCTATAATAGTGTCTTTTGTCATTTGCAAAATTTTAATTCGTTAATTGACTAATAACACCACGTTGTTTTTTAAAATATGTAAAAGTAAAATCTCATTCATAGTATTAACTTGGAAATTGTCATATCTGAACATCTAGAAAAAGACAATTAATGTCGAAACACCGATGATCTAGAAGTTTCAATAATAAATCCACTATTTCCTGATTTTTAATTGATATCAAAAAAATGTAGTAAATAAAACTTACCATATCAAATTAGAATTAAGAAATATTTATTTTACCTATTTAAACTATAATTTTTATCATCCATATTTCATATGCTTTACGAGCTATGAAAGAACTTTGCTAGAATTTAAAATGTTTTTCACTCTATTATGCTGTACTCGTAGAGATATTATTTCTATTGAACGTCTGTAGAATTCACTGCGAAGATATATTTTCATGCACCAATTTTAATATCGCACCATACACCAGTCGTTCTGTATTGCCATTTATACCACTTTTCTCGATAAATAAGCACATAAAAAAAATTATTTAGGGTCGTTTGCCCATCTGCTATTATATATTTATATCAGCGCAAATTTAGCGGCTTACAGTCAGCTTATATTCGATTTCAGAAACAAAATTGTAGGTTTAAATTAACTACTTAGCAAAATCTTCGCAAACATATTGAGTTTATTCATATTATATCATATATAGTGTAGTGGAGTGAGCATTTGATATTATTTAAGTGTAAAGTTACTAGTTTTACTTATTTATATTTTAAGAAATAGTTTGAAATAACAAGAAAAGGATATAAAATGTATCAGCAGGCAGCCAGACGATGTCCAGGTGATGTTGGAAATCTCTGCATTTGGCAAGTCCTTCAGAATGTTCCCTTCAGGAAGTAAAGATGATCAGCAGGGATATACCTACACATCGAAATTGAATATTAGAATTTAAATAGTATATTTTTATAATAGATATTGACAGATCAAAATTGGATCCAAGTTCAATTCTAACGAACCATTTCACTTTTTTTACAGTGTACTTATTTTATTTAAACTTAGTCTAATAATGTTTTTATATGCATTGGCATTCGAATTGCATTGATATATCAACAGAAAGACATGGAAAATTGCTGGGATTCGGTTTCGTCACAATATTATGTGCATAAATAGTTGCCTACTTATTATACTGTAATTATCTTTTTTTAAATTGTAAATTTTACATAGTAATAAGTGTTGAAAATTTTTAATTGTATTTTTCTCATGATCTAGAGACACCTACCTTTACTTTATATTAAATGTAAGGTGATTCCAGAATTATGCAATAATTATTTATTTTAATTTTGTGTAAACATTCGACAGTCCATTCAGTCACATGGGCATTCTCATATATTAAACATTAAACATTTTATATTCCCCTCACTTCGGTGAAATTAACGGACTCTCTGAGACAGTTTGTCCCCTTGTCGAAAGACAATCGCTATAAAAAAGAATTTTCGAATTTTTCAATTCGAAAGGATTCACTAGCCAACCTTCGTCAGAGGCAGACGTGTCTCAATTTATTTCGTAAATTTAACGGCTATTTGTTAAAATCCAATTTTATTCCAAATTCCAACCTAAAAATGAATGTTAATGGTTAAACAAAGTTATCACATTAATTTTATCCAAATTTTACCTACAATCTTTGGGTTTCTCCAACGACGATTTTCACGAGATACGTTCCTGTTCCGAGCCATCCTCCGTGGTTAGAAGTACGATGTACCACGGCCCCCATCAGTTGCCCGATCACATCTGCCCATTTTGATGTCCGGTGAATTCAACCCTCTAGAAGGTATTCCTCGTCCAAATCTACCTAAAAATAAAAGTATTATTTTAATCCTTATCTAAATTTAAACATACTTATAAGAAATTTCATTTTTGTACGAACGTACAAAAATGAAATTTTGGGGGTTAGGGATTTTGTATAATCGCTAAACAGTTTGCAATCACTGGGGAAAATTTGTATAGGTTGGTACTTTTCTATGTTAATATCTGATATGTATTTACGGTACGAACCGATATCCAGTAATTTTACTATCAAGGTTGGCCATTTTGGTTCACATGTCTCTTTAGCATAGAATAACGCAGATTGAACGTTCAGTAAACGCGGGAATTTTGAAATTTAATTTTAAACGTATTAACGTTCTCTATAATGAATTTATATAGCAAACAGTGGAATTACTAACAAAACGTAATTGTTATTGAATAAGCGAACTCACGTAACTTACCTGAGATAAGAATATCCTAAGATTTATGCTGCTCATACACGGTTTCACATTTCGAACTTTGTCATTAAATAAAACTGCATTTATTAACTTAAATGTTTTCTTTATCATGCAAAATTGATCATAATCGAGACAATACTCTCTTGCGTACGATATCTTGAAAACTGGCTATTGTACACATGCAAATTGAAGGAGAGGACATTTTGGCAACAATCTTCCATACCATCTCCCCACGTACTGAGATAATAAAGGGGTAACTAGCTATTCGTTATTTTTTTTATGCCAGCGTGTTTCAATCGGAAATTCTCGCCCTGCATGCCATCTGGTAGTTGAGAGGGTACACTTATGATTTAAAACTGATGAATATAGATGACACTGGGATGTTATAAATTTGATTTTTATCAATTTAATTAAAGTATCATATTTAAAATTTATTTTTTGTTTATACCGGGCTGTATGCTACTCTGTAGCGTTGCAATAAATATATTTTGTATTAATATTTTCCATATATTTTTGTTTTCATTTGAAAATCAATATACAATAATAATTGGAGTTTCTGACGAACTAATAATATATTATTATTAAATTTGCTTTTAAGTGAATTTTGAATTTAATTATAGTTAAATTAATAAAATTTATTATTTTCAAACTTCTTTGTCGAGCATTTCTGTTGTTAATGTTCATCAGACTGCAACTACAAAGATTTTCCTTTAAAAGTTTTTCACCTAATATGGAAATCTACTTTTGAAGAAAGATCTCTAATCGATCCTCATAATAACAGGATTTGCTTTTGTATGGACTTCTTTATATCAGTAACAGTAGTACTACATAGAATAGAATCAATTTCAAGCTAATTGACTGTGACTTTCCAATGATTTCATCATATTATTCTATCAGCACGTATTATAGCTACATTAATAATGTAATCTTTCATCGAAAGTATATGCAAATCTTAAATTGCATGTATTAATTATCATTGTAGATGGAAGTGTCGGTTCGTTTACAGACGTTTCCTTCAATATCGTCTGGAATAAACAGCAGCCATTAGGTGTTATAAATACGCGCTTACGTATTAAGAATCAGTTCATCTGTAAAAGTAAGAAATGAAAGTTGGTGCTGTAGTGTTTAAATTTTACTAACACTATCCATTAGGAATAATAAGTGACAATATGTATTTCAGATTCTCTACACGTCGCGAATAAATACACTTCGATAGTTATCGAGTTGAACAAAAAAAATAACAGGAATCGCTTCATTTCACAACAGTTCCGTCTGTATTTTTTTACTGTAACAGTTTCAAATTCAAACTGTTACGAAATTGTCAGTTTTACTTTTTCATTTAATTGATGTCTTCACTTGCGTGTGAGGTGTGTAAGGTGCTGTGTCTGTGTCTTCTTGCATGTATGCAAATAGTCATTTGCATTTATGGCGCTCAAGTAGTGAAGATAGAGGTCAGGGTTCGCTGAGAGTGTAATACATTCAAAGTATGTATAATTATATGCGAATAGCGAATGGTAGACGTCAGCTTTGGAATATTTAATAAAGACGATAGGTTCTGTGTATATTAGATGCTTTACAAAATGTTTACTCATTCCTCCGTGGATATTTTATCGTAATTGCAAGCTATAAAAGGATATCTAAGAAACTGAGGAAAGTTTGGGTTTATTATAAAAAGCATAACAGTTGAAAAACTAATTAGTACAAGTTATGTTAAATTTACTTTGTGTATTTCTATTATACAAACAAATCTTTCACTAAATTTTTATGATGTGCAAATGGTTTTCGTTAGACCTAATAGGTTACTTTTACTTTCTTAAAACTCTATTCATGTACCAAACTCGAACGTAAGTGTGTAAAATATTTAATAAGATACTTTCTTCTAAGCTCAAGGTTTAATCGTCACGTGATGCACACACTTTTTTCTAAAAAAAAATTCTAGGTCATTATTTAAAATCATTGATCCATGGAAAAACGTTTAAGAATATAATTAATTTAGAAATGTTGAAAGAATAAGTTCATGTAGCTGTATGCATCTCACCGAACTGGCTCAATAGAGATTTTCAAACGTCTGAAAGGAATTCGGTTTCCAAACTAGTAAAGTAATTGTAGTTTGACTGACTTCTATTTAAGAACTATGTTTTCAACACTTATTTTGTTAAAATATATTCAGGAAGCATTCATTTTAGGAATATATAAAAAACATATTTTTATACATACATACAAAAAAGTCTTTTATACAACAGTTTTACAGAATTCAATGTTGTATAATCAAAAAATATTTATTTTCCCAGCAGTGTCCACTTTCCTCCCTCATTTGTAAAAGTAAGTGACATTAACATGATGAAACGGTAGATCTTATAATATGTGACATTATTGATACATGACATTAGTACATTCGACCCAGTCTGAGTTCATTTATAAGAAAATTGCTAAATTATCAGGTATTAAATTTCAATTAAACTATTATTAAACACTTTTAAAACCAGGCTAACTTGACAGTTCTCAAAAAATATTTGACAGATTAAGCCTACTATCTATCATGTCACTCACAGGTACACTGGATCAAATAAGTCTCCATACACTCGATAAGACTTTCAATTTACGCTTTTAAATTAGTTAATGTCATATCTATGGAGAATATTGCAAAAGGTATTTAGGAAGTCCACAGGTACATAATTTGTACAAAGGCAACACTTTATTCTACTAATTACAAATAAAAAAAACATTTATAATCAACAGATATCAATTCAAATACAAAAAGTCTCCATACAGTCAGTTTATAGTAAACCATCACTCTTCCATCTGATCCAAAAACGTTAAATTTCGATTCGTCACTGAATATTACTGACCCCCAAAATGACAGAGGTTTGTTGACATGCATTTTTGTAAATTCAAAACGAAGCATCTTCATTCATTCATTCATTAAGTTAGGATGGGCACCTAAAGTCCGGGCACTTGAGCTAGGTACTCATTTTACCATCCCTATTAAATCTCTTACTTCCACTCGAGCAGCTTGGTGTTCTCTATAAAGCCCAGTATCTTGCCGAGTGGAAACTTGAGATCCTTCGAGGGCTCCAATAGATCTCTCCCGAAATATTTCTGCCTGAGTACCTTCAGTTCCTCACATGTGCAGATTACATGTAAACTCGAAGTGTCTTGTTCTTTTTACTTGTTTTTTTCCTAGGAACTCGCCCGTGAAAACCCGCGTTTCGCATAATATTTCTTACCGTTTCAAGTACTACTTGTAGCCCATATTCATCTTCTAACATTTGTGCCAAAAGAGGCGCACTTATTTTTGGATTTTCTCCATTAGTTTTGCGAGCTTACCCGAACGTGATCTATTTTAACATGTTTGTAACTCTTTGTATCTATTTAGCATATATTGTAGTGTGGCATGAGATTTATTTATGGTATTTGCTATTTTTCCTAATGACTGCCCCTGATGTTGTCTTTAACAATTAATTTTCGAATTGATTGTGGTACCGTCATCTTAATATAATAAAAATCGCACCGCACGGTGCAATGGCGGCGTTCAGAGTACATATCAGTAACTGTATCCGCTACACAAAATGGCGACCGCTTATTGATGTAGCGTTGTGTTTTTGAGACAAATTATTAACAGTTCCTAAACCGCTTGCGAACAGTTACTTATTCTGAACGCGGCCAATGTCAATATTTAAATTAAATAAAATTTTCCAGGCCGACAGTGCCGCTGAGAAGGAAGGGTGGATTATTGCTAATCTTGCGAGTCAAGCAGCAATATGTGGTACCGGTTGTTGGTGGGTGACCATTCGGACAACATTTCTCAGCGGCTGGTGTGTTCCAGCACCCTCCAAGGGCTTCAAGACCTGTAGTGGTGAATTATTATTTTCTAGACATTATAAAGTTGGAAATGGACTAAAATTTTTCAAAAATATAAACTCCCGAATTATTCGTCGTCCGACCGCTGTAGCGACTAGACGTGTATTAAGTTAAAGTTCGAATTTTATATATAAAAATCTCATATTAATATTAGAATGTCAAATACTCAAGCTAGTGCAAGTGCTGGTGGTGCAACCGGTGGATATAAGCTACGTAATAAGGAAGTAAAGGAAGAAAACTTAGTGAATATTAATGGTTTTGGAGACATAAAAAGTTACATTGATCAAGCTATAAAAGTGGCTACAGCAGAAATGTTTGCGAGAATGTGCAATTTAGAAGAGAAAATGCAAAATGTGTTGGATGCAAATAATGAGTTGGTAGCTCTACTGAAAAGTGAAATTCTTTGTAAGAAAAATGATAATGACATGAATTCATCGTTGGATACAATATCTACGGACGATACCATTATTGCATGCGCTACTAAAAAATCTACCAAAAGAAAATTTTCTCGATCTTTCAAAAACAGTCGGACGGCTATAGCAAGAACACCCGCAACTACGTCACAGGAACGCGGAACGGAGCACGCCCAGAATATGGGTGGGGACAACAGTTTAAGCGTTGGTGGACAGAAGACTCCTGCTGACGGCGTGATAAACACATCTATCGATGGTTCGGAGGGTAATCGCCTCATAACAAAACGTAGACAGGCTCACACGGATGTCGCGGATGGAAAGATTGGAAGAGTGGTCGTTGGTACGGGTGGTCGGGATGGTGCGAATGGTGCCCTTCGCGGCTGCCGATAGAAAATTATGGCTATATGTGGGTAGATGTAGGGCTGAAACCACAGAAGCAAATGTCTCTAACTATCTACAGACGAAAATTTCTGGACGCACCTTCGAGGTTAGAAAGTTGGAAACAAAAGGGACGAATTCGGCCTTCCGTGTTTGTGCTGATGTTGACCTTATTGACACGTTATATGAAGCAAAGTTTTGGCCTAATGGCATAATTGTTAAACAATTTAAATTTTTTCAGGCAGCAGGGCGCGGGCGAAGCGAGTTCGCATAAAAATAATTTAGTAGTCGGTGAGATTGTAAACAATGATGACAATGAACCTAAACGGTATGTATTTAGTTTTTTTAATATTAATATTCAATGTTTATCTAACAAAATCAATTTAATTGAACTTTTTATAAATACTTTTGATTTCGCATTTTTATTATTTAGTGAACATTGGCTCGACGAACTACGAATTAATTCGGTTTTTATTAATAATTATAAATTGATGTCTGCCTTTTGTCGGAGTCGCGGTGCTCATGGGGGTTCAGCGATATTTGTCAAGAGTGGATTAGCTAATTCTTGTCGTCCAGTTACGTTTTGCAAAGTTTTGTCTGTTGAGTATGTTATCGAATGTTCTGGGATTGCGTTCAGAGACGATTTTTGCATTATTAATGTTTATAGGCCACCTAATAAAGAAAAGCAAGCATTTGACACCTTTTGTTTACATTTAACTGAAATATTTCATAAAGCATTGAAAAGTTTTAAAGTATTTACTATTTTGTGGAGATCTGAATATTAATCAGGCGGAAGATGTAATTGAATTTAAAATTTTGAGTGATATTTTTTATTCATTTAATCTAACATCGCTTATCAAAGAACCTACACGCATTTTTTCGACTTCTTCGTATACCAGTATTACATCGATTGACTATGTTGTTACAAACTTTCCTGAATTAGTAAATGTTCGCAACTTTGATCCGGGTCTATCAGATCATTTCGGTCAAATAGTGTGCTATTCTGGGTTTGTTGGGGATACGAACACACTACTTCTGTTGATTATTTTTTTAGGGATATTAATCAGACCAGTATTAACACTTTTAGATACCTACTTTCAATTCACATGTATGATGATTTACATGTTGCTGATTTTTCTGATATTAACACAGTATTTAATATTTTTTTTGAAAGCTTTTTATGGTGTTTTAATAGGGCATTTGAAGTTAGACACAAAAGCGTTAACTTAAAATCTGGTTTGGGTTTTAATATAATTTTTTCTCCTCAATTGACTTTACAATTAAGCGAACTTGAAAAATTGAACTGGTTGCGTAAAAGGGTAAGTGGCAGTGACATTCAGATTAAGTATAGGTGTCTTGTTAGGGAGGTGCGAAATAATATAAAAAGAGAAAAGTTATCTTATTTTAGTCGAGCAGTGGCGCGCTCCACTAATAAACAAAAAACAGTTTGGGGTATTGTTAAAACCGTTCAGGGTAAAATGCAGCGTCGGGACGAAATGGTGATTAATTGCAATGGCAGTATTACGTCAGATTTGAATGAAATTGTTAATATATTTGGTAATTACTTATCTACAGATATTGAAAACCGAATTTTGAGTAAATTTGGTGCTCTTAGTTCCACTGATTGCACTACTAGTGCAGCGGTTGATCATTCAATGTTTTATGTTCCTACGACTTGTCATGAAGTATTTGGAGTTATTCACAATTTAACTAATAAAAAATCTACAGGTCTTGATGAGATACCTATAACTTTAATTAAAGAATGTAGTACTGAATTATCTGAATTTCTTGCGTGTGCTATCAATGAATCTGTAATGCAAGGTAAATTTCCAACTGCTCTTAAATCAGCAGCGGTCTCTTTATTACATAAAAAAGGTGATCCCACAAATATTGAAAAATTATCGCCCAATTTCACTTCTAAGTGTATTTTCTAAAATTTTTGAGAAAATAATCTCTAACAGAATATATTCTTATCTTGACAAATATCACTTAATTTCTGATAGTCAGTATGGTTATAGGCCTCGGCATTCGACGGAAACTGCTATAGGTGACTGCATCAACATATTTATGACCAAATGGATGTCGGTAATTGTAGTTTGTATTTATTTGATCTAACAAGAGCTTTTGACACAGTTAGATGCTCATATGTGTCCGAAAAGTTGAACAAATTAGGTATTCGTGGCATTTTAAATCAATTTGTGGTCTCTTTTTTGAGCGATAGAGAGATAATCGTAAAGCATAACAATGTAAAGTCTGAACCATACCCGGTCAATGTAGGTACACCGCAAGGTAGCGTAATGGGACCTTTGATTTTTTTATTATTTATTAATGATCTCCCACATTATATTTCTGAAGGGAAAATTTTTTGTATGCCGACGATGCTTGCATTGTCGTGAGTAGTGACAACAAGTTTGATATTTTGAAAAAAGTTGATACAGTTTTGAGTGAATTTGAGAGATGGTGTTCTGCTAATAAATTAATGATAAATCATGGAAAAACGGTCTTTGTTGAATTTTTTAATAAGTATAGATGTTCCTCTGAATTTAATTTTTCTTTTAATGACGAAAAAATAATATCCTCGTCAACTTGTAAATTTTAGGTATTATTTTAGATAGTAATTTAGCGTGGGACGATCAAATAGAGAGCATATGTGTTAGGCTTCAAAAGCCTATTACGTCATTAGTTCACTCAAATCTGTCTTGGATATTAAGTCATTAATTGATATTTATTACGCATTCGTGTATTCTGCTTTGACTTATGGGATTATTGTTTGGGGCCAGGCGGGTACAATAAGTCGTGTGTTTGTGATGCAAAAACGAATCTTACGACTGCTATTTGATTTACCTTTTAATAGTTCGTGCAGAACAACTTTTAGAACACATGGGAGTTTGACCGTAACTTCTATCTATATCTATAAACTTTTGATTCACTTGCATATCAATATGGAAAGTTATCGACTTTGCTAACGTCCATGGCACTGCACCCGACATAGGAATAATATTGTTTTAAACAGATATTGCCACTCTTTCTATAGAAAATCGCCAATGTTTGCAGGTTCATATTTGTACAACAAGTTAAAACCTGAAATTAGAAATTTGACCTTAAATGAATTTAAACGAAAATTAAAATTTATGTTAATTGAGAGATGTTTTTATGATCTGAATGAATTTGAAACCTATTTGAATAATATCTAGATATTGATAAGTAGTTGTGGGAATTTGCGTCGCTTGCGCCTTTGCGTCGCCATATCATTTTTTTTTCTCTTTACGTTTGTATAATTTGTTATATTGTGCGTTGTTTTTATTACTGTATGTGTTTATATTTATTTTTTACTTTTTATTAACATTCTGATTAAGTAACATTAAATATTTGACGACGCCTATGTCACATGTTGGTGATTTTTCGGCGAATAAATCTATCTATCTATCTATCTATCTATAATCGGGAAACCATGTGTTTATTTAGACATGTATGGAAACTTTTTTGTTTGAATTTATATCATTTTATTATATATATTTCTTTTATACGTAATTGGTAGATTAAAATGTTGCTTTTGTGTGAAACATGTACCTATGAACTTCCTAAATACCTTCTGCAACATTTTTTTCTCGATATATATGGCATAAACCAAGTTAAAAGTGTGCAAATCTTATCGATTGTATGGAGACTTATTTGATCCAGTGTACGTCTTTATTATTTTTAGACATTAAGTTAAAATTGGACTGGCTGGAAAAAAAAATAGCATTATTCAAACCACGTGAGAAAAGTGCTATTGCAGGCTTTGGGCAATTACAAACAAATATTTGCCCACGGCCTGCAATAGAGTGCTTTTCTCCTTGGTTTGAAATATAGTATTAACTACACAGGCTGTTCCAAAAGTAGGAAAACGCATACTTACGCCGTTATGTTAAATGAAACATCTTACATATTATTCCATTTTTGAATTCTACGAAGAAAAGTAACAACACTTTATATAAGCTGCTATATGTCTACCTGTAATAATTGTGTTATTTACACTTCTGTAAAAAAGGCCATGCTGCAAGCCTTCGGATAAGGTGGCGTAGTTTGTATATGTATTTGTTAGAGATATTCATATCTTAAATGCCATACATACATACTTAGCTTGACACAACAGTAAAATCCATATAATTACATATAGGTGTCCACTATAATCCTGACCATTATGATGCCTCATGCAGAATTTTGTAGATAATTAATGATTTTAAATAAATCTAACAAATGCTTCATTAATTTTCATGTTGGTTTAGTATATAAACTTTACATAAATGTATAAAGTAAAAATGCGTTAGAATCAGATAATAAAATATAAAAGTAACGACATATTGATATTTAATGATAATTAGCAGAAATAATAATACCTTATTTAATACGGCAGGCCATTATAACTATGTCACTAGCATAATAGCTAAACGTCAAAACCGGTCAACAAATAATATTATATGTATTACTTTGTTCTCCTTACATCTCAGTGATTGTTTATTTATTTTCTTATTATTTTAATATGTCTTTATTATATATTATATTATATTTAATTACTTAAATAGAATGTATTATCTTATTTTAATGATTTCTCCATAAATCATTAAAATAAGATGTTTGTCTTTTGTTTATAATAAAAAATTAAATGAACTTTACACCACAACAAAATACATCCTTAATTTAAAGTATTTACACCTAGCAACCATTTTTAATTATCAAAATTTGTAGCAGGTGTTCAAAAATATACCCTCTTTCTGTTAAGCATATTTTTACCTTTTTTGCAAATTTTGGGGTAGTTTTTTCAACAGTTCTACGAAATGGATGGAAATGCCTCCCTCATTGTATTGGTTCTATTTTCTTATGTAGATTTCTTTCTTATATATAACTTTCGTTAGGTAGTCCCTCCCAAAAAGAAAAAAGAAATCACGGAAAACGTATTACATAAAGCAAATTATTTTTTTGATAGCTTTAACTTTTAATTATTATTAATTAAATATAATGATTGTTAGGTAGGTTGTGGTAATAAACAATAATCATAGCCTACCAAACATCGGTAATATAGTCTCTGTTAAGCATAGACGAATGACATTAAATTTCTTTCTATTTTTAAGAAAACGTATTGATAGTTTTATATTTTATGATCTGATACCGACGTATGCTTACTAATTCGCGGTCTCATTTAGTTATATCGCGTTTATACAGGGTGTTTTGAAACATCGTTTAAAGATTTTAAGGGCATGTAGTACAATCGAAAATAAGGTTAAAAGTCATAATAAACAAATCAACCGTTAAGATATAACAGCGAGTGTTCCTAGTAGTACATGGATATAACATATCCCAGTAAACAGGTGCTTATCAGGTATTGTTTTATGACAGTTTAATTTGACGTTTTGTGCAATTTGTAGCAATTACAATCGTTGCGTATTCTAATGCTAAAGGCGAAGCGATATGGTGTTCATGTACGGTCGTGCTAATGGGAATTCTTTACGAGCACGTCGCTTCTATGCTGAAACGTTTCCTGATCGCCAACTGCCTTCGCATGTGATGTTTCAGACGGGTGTTTCAACGACTAAGAGAAACTGGTTCGTTTGAGAAGCGGTCTTGTGATACTGGACGGCAGAGTAGCATGTACCTACTCCACATATAGAAGATCGAATTTTGAATATTATTGATGAAAATCCCGAAACTAGTGTTAGAAGAATTTCGACTCAAGTAGGTGTAAGTAGCAAACTTGTCTGGAGAACTCTTCATGAGCAACTCCTATACCCCTACCATGTCCAACGGGTACAAGCCCTTACTGCTCCGGATTATCAAGCGAGAAGGGCTTTCTGTGAGTGGTTTTTGCGAACAGCTGCTGATCGGCCAGATTTCGCTGATAACATCCTTTTCACTGATGAAGCTGGTTTTACTAAAAATGGAATATTTAATTTCCACAACAATCACGTTTGGTGTGACGAGAATCCTCATGCTACCGTTGAAGCCAGGCACCAGCAACGTTTCTCTCTAAACATCTAGTTAGGCATGATAGGGGAACGGTTGTTAGGACCGATTGTTTTACCACAACGCTTAACAGGTCCTGCATACCTCGAGTTTGGAAAATACTTTACCTGAACTTTTGGAAGATTTACCTATAAATCTAAGACTGAACCTCTGGTTTATGCAAGATGGAGCTCTACCGCACTTTACGCGTGCTGTTAGGGAACATCTTAACAATGAATTTCCTGGGAGGTGGATAGGGCGAGCAGGTCCCATTGCTTGGCCTCCAAGGTCTCCCGATCTAAACCCGTTGGACTTTAGTATCTGGGGTGATTTGAAAAGTTTAGTGTACGCAACACCGGTAAACGATCTTCCAGAGTTACGCCAACGAATAGAACACTGTTGCCAGATAATACGAGAAAAACCCTTATTTTTTGAAAGAGGTGCGCGCTTCCTTTGAAAGCAGATGTAGATCCTGTGTCGAAATGGAAGGACGTCATTTAGAATATCTTCTTTAGTTATAATCTATTTTATGTTAAAATACAATAACATCTTAATAAAAACCGCTAAAGCAAACTTATTTTGCAATTGCGATAAAATCGCTGTTATCTCGTAAACAGTTAATTTGTGGACATATGTTTACTATGATTTTTAACCTTATTTTCGATCGTACTACATGTCCTTAAAATCTTTAAACGATGTTTCAAATCACCCTGTATATTAAGCTTACTTGAAAGTTAATGGAAAAAATTCATTGCATCTATTTAACAATAATACGTATTGAGTATGAATTAAAAGGGTTTTCCGTAAGGGTTAATTTAGCATAATCAAAGATATAGTATGTCATAGAGTAGAATAAAAATAATACAAAAACTTCTCTTAAGGTTATTTTTTAATAGAACCCATAATTTAGCCAGAAATCAGGCGTTGCCACACATTTGCGTAACCTGTATATAGAATTGACTTACCACATTTGATATTTTTAGTCATTAAATTAAGCCTGCTCTACACTGCCAAAATTTGAACAAAACGACGCGGCACTTTTGTATGTGTAATAAAATAACTTAATACATCGTGATAAAACGAAACAATGAAATCCTTTCCATTCTATTATATTTTTACTTTAATGTTCCTTAAAAAGGTTTTTTAAAATGAAAAAAACATGACGCAATAAAAGCCCAAAAATGAATGATTTCGGTCAGTCATTCTCAATTTTTTATTACGTGACGTGTCTAAAAACCTGAAGATGGCAATCTATTTGCCAATTCATGTAGTTTTGTTAGAAATAATCAAAATAAAATTCTAATAGAATGGGAAGCATTTTATTTTTATCACTGTAGTACTTAAACTTAGCGAATATTAAGAATTTAAGCATAAAATTAAAAAAAAAAAACCAGTCCCGAGAAGAAAAAAGGAAGATTTCGTTAAATAAGAAAAAAACAAAAATCCGGAACATCGTTTAGTTTTCATTAGACAACAACAACCTCATAAATAGAGACATTCTCATTTTTTTGACCCGGAGCTGACTAATCTTATAAAACTGTAAAATTCTGTAATTTGTGTAAATGTATTTAAATGATATGTTCTCAAACTTTGAACTTTTACTTACGAACTATTACGCAAACCACAAATAATTTCGTACCTTTAAAACTGAAGATTGCGAACTTGCGGCTCCATTTAGAGTTTATGTAATAAATATCAACTTTCAACGCAACAAAATATTAATGGAAATAATATGTCAAAAATTAAATTTAATGTTTGTTTTTCATCACGGCTGAAGATTTCGTATTGTAATGAAGTTCATATATTTCAACTATGTATAATAAATCAAGCTTGTATTTGTTGGAATAAACAACATAATCATCTAACAGTTGTTTAGGTATTACACAAGATGCCAACTTCACAAAGCTTCTATTATAATCCTAATAACGCATTTATTATATCATAATTATACAATGGAAAAGAATAAAGGCGGTATAAATCATTTAAATTGTTATGTAAAAGAAAAGTAAGTATTGCCGCTATATATTCTATTGCCACTTCTTGGAATCGCTGTATTATTTAAAATTATTGTTATGGAGTATCCTAGTCTTTGAGTTGCACTATTCATGATTGGAGGGAAGAAATAAATAAACATCTTTTCTATTACTGCGTAAAGCGTTGATACTTAAATTGGTAGAGTAACAAATAGGTTTAAAATCTTTAACAAAATAAATTCCAAGAAACTGTTAAAATGATATGTAGATGCACCAATCATGAACTTTGGAATGAGTATTGGATATGAAATGGCTTTAATAAATTCTCTATAGTGTACATTATAGTACAAGGATAAGAAATTCGTATGTAAATAATAATTTCCTGATCAGTGATTTACACTGTGAAATTAATAAAAGACACAGAAATCTTTCCAATTAATGGAATTGAACTTTATGTGAACTGTAAATAATAAATTAAAAAGAAGCAAATTTATGTTTAATTACGACTTCCTAATATATCTTGGCAAAACAGAAGAAAGCTCAACGATTATCTTATTAGAATTTCTTCTAGATTTAATTGTCATTTTATAGGTCCACGTAAAATTTCATTCAACCAAACTAAAATACCAGCACTCCAAAAATTACTTTTGCCTTATGGCAATAACTACGTCAAATCAAATATACTTATAATTATAAAAAAACATTTCAATCTATTCTAACGACGGATAGAAATATCATTCTGTAGGACGGTAATTTCCGGTGAAATGGAGAATGACTTAAATGAACCATAAATTATCCTTGAGCGAGTTAAATTATTGCCGAATTTCTTTTTAATAACACCAAAAAGAAAGGAGTGAATGATTCTTTTATGGAAGAAGTTAATGCCTTTTTTATCATTTATATATTAATGTGATCTATTGACACAATAATAAAAATGTAGAAAACGAGCTTAAAAAAGAAGAGGATCTCACTAATATGCTTATTGGTGGTAAAAAGTTCAAGAAGCCACAGCAAAACTTACATCCTTTCAAAGGATCGCGGGTTTGGAAATTATCATCACAGGAGCAATCTTTTCTTTCCCTTTATTGACATTAGAAGCTCTACCTTAGAAGAATTACCACCTTTGCTGTTGTGGAAAGGGAGGCCAGAATAACAGCAATTCACTTATGGTAAATAGCGAATCAATCCCCACATATTCTTGTCTGTGTAGCCAACAAGCTGCTGGAATTTGTTACTTCTGACGGCATGCTGGAAATGCCTTCAGACATGGTATATACTTGATCAATTATCGAAGTATGCTTTGACTACCTCCTTTCCAAATAGAGAGGAATGGAAATGTAACGAAGAAACACTGACAAAAGCAGACACCTGTTGGTTTATGGACATTTCCAAATCTATGCCATTGAGTAGTGTTAGAGAGATTTTCAATCAATAAAATTTTTCAGTAACAGTCAGGTGGTGCTGAAAGCACTAGAGGTATATAAATGCAACTTGAAATTGATCTGGACCCGTAAGCATACGCTAAATACATTGGAAATTGCCAATAATCTATCCTTAATCTGGGTACCTGGGCACTCACTCATTCTCGGAAATGAGGAAGCAGATACTCTTACGAAAAAGGGTATAATGCTGAGCAATTTCAAGGACAAGAATTGGCCTGCCACCTACGGTAGCAAAACAGCAAATTAAATTCTGGGCAAATCAGAAATTACAATTCTCCTGGCTTAGTGCATGCGAAGAAGTGTATCTCACCTAATCATGTCAGAACCAAGGAATTGCTTGAACTTGACCGTAAAAGTGTCAAGGTAGCTTTCTGTGGCTTTACAGGTAATTGTATTAGACAGAATCGGGTTCTCCAATAACCAATGCCGCCTGTGTTTAGAGGACCAGGAGACAGTTGCGTATATTTTCTGCCACTACCTTGCTACTACAATAATTAGGTATGTAACCTTTGGAAAGTCACGGCCCTTCATTAGAAAACCTGAAAATAATCTTATCCAGCAAGATACTGAGCTATCTTGAAAAGCTTGAATTTGTTGGATGAACTCTAAGATCAACATCTGCTCTACCATAGATCCTAGTGGCCGCCGTGGACAGGACGATTAATCGAACCATGCAATATGATTAATAAGTTTATAAGTTAGATTAGTTAGAATCTAATCTATCAGCTTGTTAAATATAACATAAACATAGGTACTTTTAGTTACAATGGTAAGCAACACTAATCAGTAAAAACTAGCATGAGTCTGAAGTTCATCATTTATATGCAGGTACAGCACACATTCTTTAAAGAAAAGAACATTAAATATAATTGTTGCGTTATTTCTTTAGAATATTACCTTCAATTTGCAAAGATGTTGTAATTTTGTAATTATAATACTAATCAGTGATCATAACCGCAACAACTGCGAAATGAAAAATACTATTTTTAAATGGGTGAAAGGCATAATGATTAAAGCATTCATTAGCGAGTGAAACAATGTAGAAGACGATGCACAATAATTGTCCACAGGGAGAAGTTTTATCTCCAGCATTGTGAAATTTGTCACAAACAAGCTTCTTATTACTCTAAATAATACAGGCTACTACACCTAAGTGCATGCAGATGATATTACAATACTTTAGTAGTGGGAAAGGTGCAGGCGTTGTCTCAAAGTGCTCTGAAAGTAGTAGAAGATTGATGTACAAGGAAAAGCAACACTTCCCTTTAAATAGAGAAGAAGGACTGAAAGGTCCAAAATCACTAACTCTTTGTATTTCCAATACGAAATTGGTGCAATTCATTGAAGACGCTAACCTTTTTTAGAAAGGGTTCGAAGGTAACCTGGAACCAGTTTGTGGACCAATAAATGTAAAGGGGTTCTAGCAGCATCCAACAGAATAATTGGAAAAACATGAAGGTTGGAACCATGCAGGATGAAAATTGGTTATTCACAGCAATGGGAAGACTTATGTTGATTTATGGTTGCTTGATTTGGTGGACTACGAAAAAGGGGGTTTGTTTGCCTATGTATTACTGAAGCAGGAAAAAATCTTACAAACAACCGCTATGAAAACCATGCTAACTCAACACTATTGGAGCATGGATGGTAACACGATGATGCCCAAATTCTTCTATGACTAACCTTTCAAAGTTGCCTCATATTTGGATGGTTAGAGAACTAAACAGAAACCAAAGCTCCAAATTCAAAACTGATATTGCAAATGGATAGAAAAATATCACGGGTTCTTAGGTTGATATATAAGGGGAAATACTGAATCATAGAGAGTATAATATGCAGCATATAGTAACATATATATAAAATATATGACGGTAATTCTAATCTATCTCAGGATCAGATGACACGGATTTTTTCTCCGACAGTGGCACGGTTCTTAGGGCGCCTATATCCACACAAACTAGTTAGGGACTGCCTGTAAAGTCTAAGAACTCTGTCTAAATACAACAAAGCTGTTTTGGTTTGGCTATCAGGGAGCATAGTTGGCAATTATAATGAATGCTTTATAATGATTTGAGAAATGCAACAGTCATTAAAACAACTAGAAAACTACTGGAATAAATCATTCAAAGAACAACTCCCCCTCGCTCGAGCTGTCGTGTCGTGGCTAAGGGCTTGCACAGGGTTCAACACGATGCCAGTTGTTGCTTTCGGTTACCGAAAGCCCAACTATTAAACCAGATCCCAAAAGGGATGGGGGGTCTTGGCTTAACTGCACGGACCGAGAGGAGACAACCTCAATAAAAGCCTAAATCCTAAGGTAGCGGACTAGGCTGATGGAATGCGTGGCTGGATAGAAGACCAGTCTACTAGTCCAACCTTGGGACACCTGGCGCACCCCATTGCATTTAGCCTTACCTCTGCATGCGGGGCTCTGTGGAGGTGGACCTTTTCTTCCCTAGCTACTCGTGGGATCAACCATGGAGGAAGGATGTTTTTGGGAATTGGAGCAGGACCTCCATAAGAAGCCTTCCACTTCCAAAGTGAGAGTACCTCTCAAGAAAGGAACAAAGGGAGGAGCAAAACGACTGAAACAGATTGGGGAACAGGATGGCATCCATCCCCTCTCAAATACGCATACCTAAAGTTTTATTTGATGATGATGCACGTATTGATACACCTCAGGAATAGTTGATGCATTCGCTTCCAAATTTTCCTCAATACACATTGATAGTAATGACTTCTCACCTAAAATCACTCATTCCAACTGTACTCCTTTCACTTTGTTACCAACTACTGAAGAAGAATTAATCAGTATTATGTCAAAGTTTCCACAGAAGTATATCCGTGGGGAGATCAAATACCTAGTTTTCTCCTTTATGATGCTCGTTACGTGCTTGCGAAACCCTTGGCGCATATCATTAATTTGGCAATTGGTACTTCTACCTTCCTACGCGATGGAAACGTGCTAGAATTAGTCCTGTTTTCAAGAAAGATGACAAAAACTCGCATTCAGTAACTATAGACCAATTTCTATTCTTGTTGAATTTTGCCAAGGTATTTGGCATGTGCGGCAGTACGGCTGAGAAGGAGGGTGCATCATTGCCAATTCTTGAAAGTCAAGCAGCGAATATGCGGTACTGGTTGTTGGTGGGGTCACACCATCGGACAACACTTTCCAGTGGCTCGGTGTGTTCGGCACTCTAGCAAGGGCCTTCAGGCCTGTAGGCTGAGTTTTATTATTTATTTGAGCATGTATTTATTTTGTTTTGTATTACATACACTCCAATATATTTCACCGCAACAACATGGTTCATTAAGGAAGATCAACAGTCACTAACCTTGTCTCTAAATGCCAATATCTAAGTGAACAACTTGATCTTCAAGGTCAGGTTGATGTCATCTACACTGATCTTAGCAGAGCCTTTGATGTAATTGATCACGGAATTTTGCTTGACAAGCTGTCATTCTTTGGATTAAGTTCTTCTCTTTTGAAACTTTTATATTCTTACTTATCTAACAGAGTTCACTACGTTTTTTACAATGGTTTTAAATCATTTTGATTTCATTCCTCTTCCGGAGTTCCACAGGGATCGCATTTGGGTCCTCTTTTATTTGTACTGTTCATAAACGATTTATTGATATCTCTGTCCTGTCCAGTACTTGCTTATGCAGACGACGTAAAAATTATGCTCCCATTAGAATCTAATGATGTGGGCTCACCTCCAACATAATTTAGATCATATTTTCAGCTGGTGCTTCTCACATAAATTAAAATTGAATGTCAGTAAATGTTTATTTTGACCTACACGAGGAAAATTAATTACATCAACTCGATGTACTCAATACGTGATACTTATCTCAAGAAAGCGGACCCGTTTAGAGATCTGGGGTTTTATTTGATTCCGATTAAGCTTTGCTGAACTATTGCTGAGTTGTGCGTTGCTGCTTCAAAATCTTTAGGTTTTGTCTTACGCTCATGCAAGTTTTTCAATGATGTGTCCCTTCTTAAACTTTATATACTTAGCTTTGTGAGTAAATTAGAATACGCATCTATGGTTTGGTCTCCGCATTACATCCACCTGCAACTGAGTATTTGAAAAAGTCCAACGCCGTTTCTTAAAGTATCTATCCTTCAAACGGATAGCCAGTATCCTGCTAAGAGGTATTGACTACGAATCCCTGTTGGAAAGCATAGTGTGCGATCGTTGGAACACCGTCGGGATGTTGCTGGAGCAAGATTCGTCTTGAAGTTGTTCGTGGCTGTATTGACTCTCCTGATTTACTTTCCTCTATTTGATTTCTTGTACCTCGTTTATCCTCTCGCTCCTCATCTACCTTTTCATTACCTTTCCCTCGAACCAACTTATTACGAATGTCACCTTTAGTTACCATGTGCGCAATGCTGATCTTTTCTTTGATGATATATTCTTTGATGTTATAGATAAACAAATTTAGTTTCTCTTTTTTTCTTATCTTTTGTATTATTTTTAGTTTATACTTTATGTATGTATGTTACTTTTAGTTTGTCCTGTAAAAGGGTTTTCCGTTGGCAATAATATTTATTATTAAGTTGCGTAGCACTGTGCATACTCAAAGGCGTTGCACCTGGGAGCACGTGAAATCGAAGAGGGAGACTTACCTAACCTGGGGCCTTCTGATATCCTACACTTTCTGAAAGGAAGGCCAGCTGTAAAACAGCAAGAACAGGGGACACAATAGATCTTTTAGGTCGCAGTGTAATATAACCCTTGCAATTATACATACATACATTCAAAGAACAAAATTAAATTAGTGTAAGTCGCGAGCGAAGCCTCTCCGTGTAGCTTCTATCAGACTGATAGAAATATAATTATAAAAAATAATTCCCCTAATGGCATCTCATGCTTAAGCTAAATATATCTATGATAGACAATGCTGTAAATGCTCAAAATTATTGTATATAGTGAGATATCCTTGCAGCATCTATAAAATCAGAGTAGCGTGCTTATACCAGAGGTAAAATTTTT
This sequence comes from Protaetia brevitarsis, assembly GCA_004143645.1. NCBI lineage: Eukaryota > Metazoa > Arthropoda > Insecta > Coleoptera > Scarabaeidae > Protaetia > Protaetia brevitarsis. The sequence continues at coordinate 221,653 of RXPK01000266.1, forward strand.
TGGCATGTCGGAATTTCGAAATACAACCAGAAGTTAAGAATCGGTCGATTCATTTTTCAAAATATTTTTTTACACTTTGCTAAAATAATCCTTGGAACAGTTTATTGGCGACATACAAAGAACTGTGGCGGTTTCCTTAACCTTACATAAATATTCTTTTCCTAGAATTATTTATAAATAAGCTTTTACAGAACAACATGTATATAGTTAAACACAATTGCCTACTGTGGAATGTGCACAATGTAAACATAAACATTAATATGTAAATTGCTGTTTCTTCCGCAAAGAATATCTGTTAATAAGCGCCGTTTTACTATTAATAGATATCTTTATCATTGTAGCAACTATTTTCACTTTTAACATTCATCTATTATCTAACAGGTAATTTTTAAGTTATTTATTATAATGTATGTATATGTGCATGCCCATTGCCGTAGCGCTCTGCAGGTGTTGGGAGCGTGAACCTCAGATGGCATTCACAAGATGTCATTAATGGCCTTAAATAATGGAGTGCTTTTGATCAGCATTGAAAACTACCGCAATGTAGGCTGCTTCCTGATTGGGTTAATAAACTACCGATATGTATTAACTTTTTCTTGGTTTTAGAAAACGCATACACATTTAATTTACGTTTAAATTTTTATTTATACCTCGGGCCTATATTTATGTTAAATTAATGATCAATACTTACATTTCAGTAACATCTTTACATATTACTTTAATTTAGTCTTTCCTTTGCAACTAACTTCAAAATCTAATAACAGGAGTAACTGGGTAAATAAAGAAAGCGGAAATAATTTACGAAATTTATACAATCTCCAAAAACATGGAACACTGGAAATCATGAAATTTTAAACTTATATAAAATTGAAAAAAGAGCTCACAAAAACCTAGTTCAAACCACAAAAAAACTATACTACGAAAAAAAAATAACAGAATCAGATAATAAATCTAAAGCTGCTTGGGGAATAATAAACGAAAATAAAAATAAACAAGCTAAAAGGATCAAAATCCTCCATGATGTTATAATAACGGATGGGGAAGTCATAAGTAATTTATTTTTGAAGCAATTTAGTAGCGTAAATAGTGTAGATATTGGTGATTGTACCTATGAGAGTGCCAGTAAATGTCAGCACTCTATGTTCCTAGAACCCACTGACGAATATGAATTAAAAGAACTTATAATTAGCCTGGCGAATAAACATTCAAGTGGATATGATGGTGTTCCCTCTTCTTTGCTTAGAAAATGTATGCAATATATCATAAAGCCATTAAGCAACATGATTAATAATTCTATTAAGTTCGCTTCATTTCCAAACGCACTAAAAGTTTCTAGAATTATACCCACCCATAAAAAGGGTAATGAAAACGACATTTCAAATTATCGGCCTGTTTCAGTTCTGCCATCTTTTTCTAAAATTTATGAAAGGGTACTGAATAAACGACTACTCAATCATTTGTTAAAACACAACTTAATCCCTTTGCATCAGTTTGGTTTTCTTCCCGATAAGAGCACTGAAATGGCTGTTTACACTTTTATAAATAGATTATCAAGATGTATTGACGAGGGCGACAAAGTGGCGGGTCTCTTTTATGATATTAGCAAGGCATTTGACACCATCAGCCATCAAATTTTATTAAGTAAATTGGAATCAGTCGGTGTTAGGGGGAATAGCTCTTAAATACATAAAATCCTATTTGAGTGACAGGCGTCAGTATGTAAGTGTCAGAAATGTCGAACAGGGTATAGAGAAAGAAAGTTCATCGTCATTTTCGTCGATCACACGGGGTATTCCGTAGGGATCCATATTGGGCCCTACATTGTTTTTGGTGTACGTGGCAGATATGCCTGATGTGTTGGAGATGTGTTTTCTTTACCAGTATGCGGATGACACATCATCCAAAGGGGCACCGATTTTGATAGTGTGTCGCTATTAGGTAGCACCGTAAATAAGGGCATTAATAACTGGTGTACTGAAAATACTTTACAGCTAAATATAGATAAATCCGCCGCACTATGTTTTAACAACAAAACAAATTCCAGCATTTATTTCAACTTAAATGGGAAATCGGTTCCCAATGTTAGTAAATTTAAGTTCTTAGGCGTAACATTGGATGATTGTCTATCATGAGACGAACATATTGAGGTTTTGGTAAAAACACTTAACTCCGCCTTTTACGTTGTCCTAAGCTTCCGTCATACGGTTGATGTCGGTGTCTTAAAATTTTATTATTTTGGCGTCCATTATTTAAAGAGTTAGGTATTCTACCATTACCAGCAGTTTATTTATACCAACTAGGCATTTGGACATATCAAAATTATACACATCTGAGCAAGAATTGTACATACTACAAAACAATGGTTACCAGGGGGGCGAATGATCTTACTATACCACGTTACGAAACAGCACTATTCGAGAGAGCACCAGAGTATAGAGCAATCAAAGTTTATAATAAATTACCAGAGTGCATAAAAGATAAACCAACTGTCAAACAATATAAGATTGCTCTAAAAAAGTTATTGCTTGACAAGTGTTTCTATTCATATGAGGAATTCTTTGGGGTGTCACTGTGATATTAGAGGGATGAACCTCTGGCTTGTACTGCGCGTTCGCAGCTATGTATTAGTTATTTTTATGTACTTTTTTGTTCTTTGTTTAGCCAGTTTAATGTTTTTGTATGAAATGGCATTCAATTGTTATGCTTGACAATGCTTATATCATTTTATGATCTACAGCAATAAAGATTATTATTTTATTATTATTATTATTTATGATTACTTGCTAAAAAAAACCAAAATGTGAGCTTATAGCTTATGCGTTGGTTTTCATGTGTGCATATATTAATTATATATTAAATTTGCCATAATGAAGCAAAGTTTTCAAGACATGGGGTCTTTCTGGCTGAGTTTTCTTGTTCGGGTTTACATCCACCCATGGACAATAAAAAAATGGCATATTATATTGCCTTGCCACACATATCTAATTGCCAATGGATCAGTATTTTAGATATTTCATTAGTATTAGTGAAAAATAGGCACTTTCACGTAATGTTCACCTTTATTCATTGGCTTTTATATGTAATTATGTAAATATTACCACCTTGTATGCTTTTCTTGTGTTAAATTCATCTGACACAAGAACTCATACATATTTACGGTATGATAATGATCTCACTTAGATACTGAGAAAGTAAAAGTGTTGTTTAGCTTACAGGCCTTTCCGCACCATTTAGCCCATAAGTCGATAACTTGGTAGCTTAATTGTCTAGAATAAAGAAAATAGCATAATATGAATACGTATACAAAATAAGTGTAGAGAAGTTGAATTATGTAAACTTAAAAATATCTAAAACGCATTAAAAATCATTTAAATTCTTTGTCTACCAGGTGAACACTTTACCATGTAAAGTGATGTAATAAAGACATAAAATTTATGCAAATTGCCTTCTAGAGTGTGGTGCAGTTACATTCGAGGTATTTTTTGTGTGAATTTGTCCTAAATTTTTAAATAAGAATACTTTTGTAAGAATTTCTATTTGACGCGTTAGAAAATACTGTGGCTTATGTTATTTATACGTATCATTATAATTAATTAAAGGCTGGAATGCATTTCGAAACAATTCTAGCAACTCTACTTTATAAATAGAAAAAAATCAATCAAATACACACGTTGGAATAATTGGGAAATATTTTATAAAAGCTGGAATACTTAATCACAAATAGCTTAGCCGGTGAAAGTCAGATAGGTGTACTAATTGGCCGACTAAGTAATTTGTGGTAGGTTATACATAGATATTTCATAGCAACTTATCTAATTTGCTTCATTATATCATCAATTCTTATTCAACAGACACGCAAATCTATTAATACTGTTCTGTAACAAGTAAATGTCATCTCCTTCTACAGGATTGCTCGCCACGACTTTGGAATATATTGACCTTCTTACGGCATATAGTTTTTTTTTGTATATATATAAAGTTTGCGCTATTTCAGCTGGGAATACAGGGTGAATAGTGTATTTCGAAATAGGTGTGCATCTAAAAAAAAATTAACATTAACGAATAGACATGTTGGTTACTGAATAAAAATAAAAAAAGAATATAAGTCAATACGATGTAACAATAACATTGTTAACATTCATTAAATAAACTATTGAAATGATTTTATGGGTGATGTAATGAGCATTTAAATATACCATTGATTTGAACTTTAGAAAATCCCATCGTAGTAGTAAAATGGGTATTTGTGGTTGCAATATTGCTGTCAGATTAAAAGCGAAGGACAATCAATTTTAATTTTAAATACATTTTGCTAAACTCGGCAACTTTACACATGCTTTCACTCACAAAGGAACCTTATGAATTGTAATTCGCAGCTTTTTAATAAAATTCTGTTAGTTTGTTACTGCGGAATTTCAACTTTAGGGGGTACGATTTGACTTTGAAATTCGGTCTAATTATCGTGTATCCAGAATAACTTTAAACGGTGAAAGATAGAAAAAAGGTTTCAATGACGGACTTGCACCGTGTATGCGACCCTTTCGACTGGTATAGTTATTTATATGCCGGGTATTACAATAATAACTACGGAATGACATATTCTGTACTTAGTTTTCGAATTTCAGAAATAGGTTATGCTCTTTATTTGTTAAATGCCCATATATCCTCATGTAGAGTAGTTGTCCATTGATTAGATTAGATTAGATTAGATTTTATTAATCCTGTGATCTACATATAGATATAGGACAAGTCAAATAATCCAGTGTAATACACATATATATATACACATATAAATACAAAAACATTACTTGTAAAACACTCACCATGCAATCAACGCAAACAAACATAGTAAATTAAAATCTAATATAATACTTGTAAGTAATCAATTCTAACTACTAAAACAACGTGTTTTAACCTACTCTTCAAAATGCAACTTAGCAATTATTATTATGAAATTTAATATTATTTATGATTAAGACATTTTACCTAATTCTTATATTAAGCTGCTACAATCAACGAAGACAAAAAAAAAATGAAATTAATAAATACATATATACATACAAACATACAACACGTTAAAAGCAATTCTATGTGCAACTATCCCGGGTGGTAGATGATCGCAAGAACTCCTCAACAGAGTAAAAGGTGTGACATAGCAGATACTGCTTGAGCTTATGGGTAAAAGGACCCAACTGGCTGGTAGTTTGAATATCCACAGGCAAGGCATTGAACAGATATTTGCCCGCATACGTCGGGCTTCTTTCAAAGAGGGTGGTTTTATGTAGGTCGGTCCGCAACAAGTTGCCATGTCTCGTACTATAATTATGACAATCAGAATTGTGTTCAAGAATTTTATATTTCTTAATGTACATAATGGATTTGTAGATGTAAATGCATGGAAAAGTAAGTAAACGGCTAGTTTCAAATACTGGTTTGCAGCTAACATTACGCTTTAATTTGAAAATTAATCTCAACAATCTTTTTTGCAAAACAAATACTCTCCTCCAACCGGACGTGTAACCCCAAACATTTTACATTGTAAGACATGACCGAATAAACCAACGCGTAATAGACATTCAATAAAGCTTTTTGTCCATTAAGTTTTTTTAATTGCAGTAAAACCCAGTAAGCGGTCCCCAACCTGCCACAAACATGATCCAGATGATCAGCCCACCTCATATTGGCATTGACGTACACCCCCAAAATTTTTGTTGCTTCAACACAATAAACATTATCAATTAAAGAGATATTAAAATTTTGAATTTGTTTTCTGTTATGGGGTTGCATACATACGGTTTTGTTTAAGTTGACAATTAATTTGTTCTTAGAACACCACGTGATAAAAGCCCGAGACGCAAGGTCAGAATTACTTAGTAACTCGGATGAATTATTGCCTACAACAATAATGGTGGTATCATCTGCATAAGATATGACCTCATTAGGCCCAAGAAAATCAGGCAAATCATTAACGTATAGAGAAAAGAGTAAGGGCCCCAACATGGATCCCTGCGGGACAGATTGATTCGTTAGCCTGTTGAGTGTAGCCGAAGAAATGGGAAGAACAGGCTCCGGCCCCATGTAAGGAGAATACGAACTCTTTATAACCTTTAACCCATCTGACTCAGTCATTATCAATAGCGATCGCTTCTAAGGCATTGTGACACTGAAGTACCAGGTTTGAAGTGATCTTATAACTGCTGAGGGCTTTAAGGACAGCTTGGCTGTCACTATAAAGCACAATACGTCGTCTGTTAATGCTCCTCGCTAAAATCTTTTCGGCACCATACAGGATCACCAAAACCTCGGCTTGGAAAACAGTAGCTAACCTACCTAGTGCCAACTCTAACTCCAGCTTAAGGTCTGGAGACGCAAAGGGCAACGTAATAGCCGATGAACTAGCCAAGGAGGGCTCTAAGAGACACTTCATGGGTCCAGAGCCCGTATGTGGGATTACTAAGGATTCCGCAAGAAGGGAGATCTGGACCTGGTTAGATAAAGAAAGTACAAAGAAATGGAGGTCGACTGAAGGTCAACTCCATACCAAAACGTTGATAGGGGATGGTAATTTTTCTGATAACCTACTCAAGGGCAGTAAGAAAGAAGTTAAAACCATTACTAGGTTGGTAACTGGACACTGTCCTCTGAAAAAGCATCTATACAACACCGGCCGTGTAAGCGAACCGTGGTGTAGAAGATGCGAACTACAGGAGGAAACGAGTTTACATAAAGAGTACCATCTCTAATTTATCTGGGTTTACAGAAAGGGAACGTTCTCTACACCAGTTTTCGATAGACCTTAGAGCAGTGTGCATCAAATTTTCCATCAATGAGGATAGTAATATCGTCCGCATATGCAATTGTGTAGAGACCACATGTGTTCAGCGCATAAACGAGGTCACCTACAACAAGGTTCCATAAAAGTGGTGACAAAACGCCTCCAGACTTACTTCAATTGCTCTCTGTTCCAACATACAGTGTAACCATCCTACAAGGGTTAGCTCAACACCCTGCCTAGCTAGAGCACTGATAATACTATTGACATAAACTTTATCAAAAGCTCTTTCTATATCTAGGAATACACCCAATGTAGGCATTTTATTGTCCAACGATGTCTCTATCCGCCGCATCACAAGCCTGCTGTCTATCCACCTGCAACTTATTTGTTCGGATCCTTTACTCCTCGATGCTTTGAAGACTGATCATGCGGAGCATTGTCAAAGGCTCCCTGTACGTCCTAGAATGAGCACAAAGCACTTCCTTGGTTTATTCATACTCAACTCTGTGCATGATATAATACAAGGCTATCTCTATGGATTTTCCTTCTTAGTACTGGTATTGGTGGAGTGGTCGTATACTTACAGAAATAAATAATTTAAAAATCTTATTCATAGGTATTTCGGAAATTAAGAATTGGAAAGAACTGGATGAATTTTGAGGAAATGGCAAAATGGCGTAAATGGCGTAAAATACTCAACTCTGTGCATGAAATAATGCAAGGCTATCTCTATGGATTTTCCTTCTTAATACTGGTATTGGTGGAGTGGCCATATACTTACAGAAATGAATAATTTAAAAATCTTATTCATAGGTATTTCGGAAACTAAGAATTGGAAAGAACTGTACGAATTTTGAGGAAATGGCAAAATGGCGTAAATGGCGTAAATGGCGTAAATGGCGTTTTTACGCCATTTTGCCATTTCCCCTTTTGCTTACTGTTGCAATGTCTGAATCAATCTCAAAAAAGGAAAACGAAAAAATGTCACAAATGCATTAAAACATAAAATCCAGCCTACTGCAGATGGGCCATACAACAAGCAAATAGACAAAGTTTCCAAAATGTACAAAAATTGCACATAAAACGTTTATAACACTATGATATTCTTTATCCGCTCGATAACAAACTCACAGCGAAAAAAAGTGGTGCTCGTGAAATTTTTTACCATAGAAAGAGATTGTACAACTACTATGATAGTCGAGTACCTTTAGAGGTTTCGACAATTATTGGAAATTATGGATTCGAATCTAATTTTGACCAATTACGATAACCGGTTTTTTCCCTAGGCCATAATGGTGGCTAGGAGGGAGGACTTTATCTGCAACCCTAAAAACAAAAAAAAAAGTGATCAACACGACGTTAACAATACCGTTGTGACGAAAATTTCCAATTAAAATCAAAAAAATTCCCTCATTAGAAATGAAAACGTACCAAAACGAAACGAATCACTCTGTATATTACGTGTAAACGTACATATTTATCAACAACGATCACGGATCTGTAACTACGATACCTTTACTGCATAATTTGTAAAGTGCTCATATACAGTAGCTCTCTCAGCACATTTCAACAACATAGCGTGCTTTGTTGCGCAACGTGAAAGCCATTGTATGCACCGCAATATTTTCATACGTTTCTGAAATAACGACAATTATAACATTTTTGCATACCTCCCGACCGATTTCGAACCTTTCGGTATTTTCCAAAGCGTATCTGATTCAAGGACTTCCTAACTGAAATCACGTTAAACACAATATTCGCTTTTGCAATGGAGCACGCGTACTTACTGTTAAATCATTGGATTTTGTGAGTATGTGACGCAATTCACGTAAGGTTTTCGTTTTATTCATGCTTTAGATATTAGGGTAATCGTTAACATTCCGGTACAGTATTAATAATATTGTTTGCAGCACACAAAAAAGGAAATTACATAGGTAATGAAAATAATGAATATATAAATAAATTAGCGAGGTGAAACAGAACGATTGAAAATACTTGAATAATTATTAAAGAAGCGATTCACTTTATGGTTGCATTAGCAGCTTTTGTCTGACACTATTTTACAAGCGAATACTGGCAATCTAAAAATTCAGATTTCGATATAATCCGTTCGCCCCGTTTAAATCTGAACGATCTTTAGGTTTTTATAAATATCTCAGCAAGTACAACAGATTTTGTTTTATAAGCGTAATTTTAAGTTTATTACATAATCATTCTTATTCATTTTTTTTTCTCCCGGAAATATCTCACGCCATCTTAAGTTCAATTGTATTTTATTGGAAATCTAATTAAGTACTAGAATTGTAATTTAACAATAAAATGTTTATTCATTGTCAGATCTGTATCAGAACTGGTAACATCAAATGAGACTGTACGATATGACTCCTGTAGTCTAGTGTTTCATTGATGTTTGGACGTATTTTTATTTTTTGAAAGAAGTACATTTAGTATTATTTCTCTTATATCATTGAGAATATTTATTTATTTTAAAATTGTTTTTATTTCCACAAAAATAGCGATTATAAATTGCATTACTACAGAAATAGTTTAGTACTCGCACATGATTATTTGCATTTAATAACATTGCGTCATATCTGTGACGTATTGCATGCGTATGCCAATAACATTAACTGACCCTAGGTCGGTCAAGCGTACTGTATAACAAGCTGCAATGTAAACTACGTTCCAAAAAAATCACAACACCTTGAAGAAACTGAGTCACAAAGCGGAAATTTTTACCGGTTTCAAGTAGTAAATCATAACTATTAGTTTTTAGTAATAAATCATAACAATTGAAAAAAAAAATACCAAAAATCAGCAAAAACCTATCAAGAAACTATCACATCCCCACTATTGTTCATGCACTGTCTAACTCTGCGTAACATTCTCTGAATGAGACGAACAATGGCATCTTGTGGGATATCATCCCAGGCTTGCTGTAGATGACGACGAAGTTCCTGCAAGGCTTGATCGGGTTTTAATCCTTCCTCTTCCTGTATGAAGTTCTGACAGTGTCAGAATGATGTGAGCGATATGATTATCAGCAACTTCTTACATATAGCCAGTTGTTTTAGCGTAGTGACTGACCTTCTTCGAGGTTTGCACAATTTTTTTGGCGCGTAATTTACAATATAATATAATAATCAGTGGCGGCTCGTAACAATATTGAATAGTGGAGCCAATTTGGGGCAACTGCCTCTTCCTCCTCCCTCCCATTTTATTAATTTTAGAAAGTTTTGCATTAGTTTAGCTCAGCTTGCAATAATTGATTACCTCGTTTATTGCTAACTAAAATAATACCGGCATCAAAAATTTAATGTACACAAATTTAGAAGCTATTTTAAAATGAAAAATACATTAAGTTATCAGGAATACTTATTACTACCTAAATATAAATACTAACGTATTTCCTTCAGAATTGCATATATTTAGTTTTTAAGATGCACGTACATGGGCCACTTGTTTACATTCCCACACCTAATTAACGTACAATTATTCAGGTGTTTTTGTGATTTTATATCGACGAAAACACACAGCACATGAGTTATTTAAGCGAAGATCGTCGAGTAAAATATAATGGATATTCTAAGCATAGGCGGACGTATTTCTTACAAAGAATGGGAAACGCAATTTTTATTTTCCTTGTTTACCTAAGCAACTGGCTTGTTTTTCCTTTTTACTTAAAACACTATTATGATGTATTTTTTCAAAAATAACTTCCTTAATATAAAACGTAGAAAAATACATACAAATGTCGTTATTGACAGACATCAACGTTTCGCCTTTTCAAGGCTCGTCAGTGTCACTTTTGCGACATTTGTATGTACCGCACAAGGCGTATATAAAGCTACTTGATGTACAGCCGCCACCTTAGATTATGTCATGGGCTTTTAGTTTAGGCCTAGTGTAGACTATATTAATATATCTGCTTTAAAAACGTGCCAGCCTTCGTTATTTTCTAGATACATTCATTGTATGTATTAACCAAAACTTCTACATGCCTTTATTTGTTTGTTTAGTGGCAATTTCACTCACCATAAGTAATACAGATACATCTTAAGTTTGGCCGAACACGGTGTTTAAGTGGTGTAAGAGGTAACGTAATATTAGAAGTTTTACGGTCTCCGTGTTAGTAAGAAAGGGCTGGTGCTAGTCGGTAGGCCTCTATACTACTCAGATCAATTGTAGTGGTTGGTCTACATTTATAGAACGAAATGAGTATCAAATTCTAATTTATTTATATATTTTAATTTTATTGCTTTTGGAAACAGCTGTGACATTATGAGAATAAAAAAATGCATTCACTGCAGTGTTTCGAAAAATTAAAAAAAGGAATAGCCAAATGTTGAATCACAGTGTTTTAATACTTATCCAATGAATTATTCATTTTAGAGTAATAAGAAGTATATAGCCAATGGAAAAATAATATCATCAACATTTATCAATGAATTCTTTATTTATAAATTTAACATGCTATTACCAAATCGGCATTAATATTTTCGCAAAACTCTTGAATTAATATTTGGTATAATAACCATGATTAGTGTCTCGAAATTTCTCCCAAATAGTTTGCACATGTTGACTGAGATGTGCGACATTTCTTTGTTGAAGATCATGTTGCTCCAAATCCTCTTACTGTGTTACCATAGATGCCCACATATTTTTTATGGGATTAAGGTTGGAGGATTTTGCAGGGCATTCCAACAACTCCCTGTCATTAATATCAATGAACCTCCTGTTTACAATTCCAGCAGTATGTACCGCGCTGTTGTCCTGTACAAAGGTAATGACTTCCACCTCATCTTCTGGACATATGGTCCTTACAGAAGGCTTCAGCACTTTTTCTAATACTTGGACGTAGCGCTCTGACATGAAGCGAGGTGGTGTTACAATTATTAATGCTCTAGGACTTCCATCGCACATTCAGCCTCAATAACCGGCTGTTATTCTTCCTGCGGTGAACTGTTGTCTTATGTTTTCTACATTATATCTAGTATTTTTTCGTCTCCATAAGACAACAGGAGCATCTTCGGAAGAAGAAAACATCTTTTCATTAGAAAAGATTACATTTTGCTAGTTCCTATTTAAATTTTGCTGGCAAAAAAGAAGTCTGGTGGCAGCGTGTTCAGGTGTGAGTTCCGGTTTCTTCGCAGGCTTTCTACAATGATAACCAGCCTCATGTAATCTTCGGCTGATGATGGTTAGGAGGCAATATAAATTAAGTTGTTTCCTTAATTTTTACGGAAGACATAACTGGGTTTTCGGAAACTATATTTAATATTTCAGCGTCTTCCTCGCGGTTAGTGGCACCTTTACGGCCCTCTCTAATTGTTTCTAACGACTGGTTTCCTTCTTCTCGTCCTCGGTTAATCCATCGTTGCATTTGCTGTTAATAAATGCGTTACGTTCTGTGATGCCTAATAAGTGAATGATTTTGTGCTGAAAGAAAACTAGCTTTGTCGAGTCTTACATTGAGAGTGAATAGAATGTAATAAATCAAAACGGCCTATTGGTATAAGTTAAGAATTTCAAAAGTAAGTAGTAAGTTGACAAAATTAAATAAATCAACTTTTTGTAGTATACTGTTTTTCAATTTTCGGTAAACGCGTGATACACAGACATGCATGTAAAAAGTAAACAAACATTGCACCCACTTATCCTAACGAGCAACCATAAATTGTGTTTTCATGGTCCCTTGCTTATTTATATAGACGAGCATATTTGGAGTATTTGAATGCGATGGGCCCCTTAAAGGAGATATACTCTGGGTGATTTTCTGGTATAATGGTATAATTGCCTATGAACATTTCTAGAAATTTTCGGATGACATAATACTGTGTGAGTGTAAGATGTTAGGAACTCATTATTTATTAGCAAATATCTTCGAAAAAATAATGACTTCCTAACATCTTACACTTACACGGTATTCCTTATATTTATTATTTCATTTCTATAATTTCTACCCTGAGAAAAATATGATTGGTAGTTTATTTTGATTTTAATTAATTAAATAAAAATTAAAGGTTTATCTACCATTTAACTGTATCCATAGTGATTTGTTTGAATTATGTTCTTGATTTAACTTAATTAAATTTAGTTATTTCAATTAAGAGAAATAAAAAGATTAAAGAATAAAGAATAAACGAACAAAAATTGAGCAATTTTGGCCCAATTCTTTTTGAAGCATTGAAGCGAATAAGTGTGTTACAAAATTTTCTTGTTATTAAATCTTTTTACTTCACTTTTTGATCAACTTCTATATTACTGAGCTTCTTTAATATGTTATTTTGTATATACAACAGGTAACGTACCACACAATAGAATGTTATGATGGGTCTTTTGAATCCCGTCACAGGACTATGAATGCAGTCTTAAGTAATTGATAATAATTGTCTAGTAACTTGTATTGTATAATAATCTGACACAATAAGTAGAATATTACGTGCTCTATTACAAACTGATTTTTTTTTGAGTTGACAAATGTGAAGGACACAAACGAATAGGCGGATACAAGAAAACAAATAACCTTTCCCTAATGAAAGGTTTATGTATTATTCTAATGTGTAATATAACAGTAAGATAATAATTACGTAATAATATTTTTACATCGCTGAATTGGACAATTGTTTTCATTTCGAAAGTGTTTATCCTAATGTCAATGTAGCTTACTATTAGAAAATAGAGTTTGGATTTGTAGCTCTTTTAATGTACCTAAAAGTCAATTATTAAACGTTTAATAATAATTCCGGTTCTATTCAATATATTTTATTTTTCTTAGTTTACTTTTATTCAGAAATGTTTTCCATATATTTATTGCAAACATTATTTTTTTTTAGTCAAATAAGTTTTTGGTGGACTCTAATATTGTGTTATCATCGTCAAGACTTTTAAAATTAAAAAAATCAACTTTTCGATCGAAAAGCGATATGCAGTGACGCCCTGAATCTGAAATTTCCATACAAGCCCATTCAATCCAAATACCTAAGATTTTCGCTCGAATAAGCTGATTGTGAGATCATACTTTAATGGCAGATGCAAGTTTCTAACACGTTTTTAGAAAATGCCCAGTATTGGAACAGATACAGAAATTATAAGATTAATCATTCGGCACGATAATGATCTCAATATAAATCTAGAGAAAGTGTAGGATATTTTGTCATCAACTTCACTGCGAGAGTTTAGATGTTATAGACTCATAATTGTCTATATAATATAATTGTTACAAGATTAAATTACGCGTAGCTGTTTTTAATAATACATATAATCATACTATTAACTACTAGCGTTCTTGGGCAATTTCACGTTCACTGAAATTACCTCTTACCCAACAACAAGTAGGATTACTAGGTTTTGAAAGCCCGACTTGAGCATATGAGCGGCAAATTTATTGTAATAATTTTAGAATGAAAAGCGTTGGTGGCTTGAAATTTTGGTGGGCAAAACATTTTGCAAGGTGAATGTTTGTGAGAAAAAAGTGATTTTATTAGCAATTATGTACACATTTGTTGTTCTAATGAATTATTTAATTTTGTGGTTTATGTTTTCCCTATTATGAAAAAAAGGAGGAATTACTGGTATATTATTGAAATTAAGTTAGAATGTAACGATCGTTAAATACAATTGCTTACACAGTCTTGAACTTTACCGGCATTCTTAACTAGAATTATTTTAAGTTATATTCGATGGAAATTCTACAGATTTTATAGATTTGATTTATAGATATTCGTTGTCTGTAATATTATTTTTAATCTGAAATGATCCATAGGCAAGACAGAATTCAATTGCAATTTGGGAGAAGATGGATACGTATCCATCCTGTTCCCTACAAAATCTACATCCAAATTATGTTGTAAATCCAAGCTTGCTCAGACGTCCTTTCAGTTTATAATTGCCTGAGAGTATTCCTGTTAATATGCGGATATTATTCTTACTCACGTTAATACATTCTGCAAACCTCTTCTGGTTCTAGGTTTCTAGAAGAAATTTAGCCTGCCTCATTCCCAGGAGATTCTCTTCCCAATAAATGGATTTTCTCTGTCCTATTTCGCTTTTCAATTTCTTCAGTATTGTACTGCTACTTGCCATGCAAAAAGTTTCACACCCTACTTTTTGCAAGATTATCAGTTATTTGGCTTCCTTCCACTCCTGTGTGACCTGGAACCCACACAAGGTTTATTATATATATTGTTCTATCTATCTATCTATCTATCTATCTTTTGCTTAGCTGATGTAATTTCCCTAGGCATTCCCAGATCATCTTAGAACTGATTTCGTGTGAGCTCAGAGCCTTGATGGTTTCTTGACTATCAGACATAATGATAATCTCCTGATACTTTCGGTAATTGCCGTCAATATAAAACTGAGCTGGACGCATCTTTCAATAGCGTGTATTTCCACCTGAGAGATACTCGGGTATTTTTCCAAGAATTTGAAGTACTTGGTTCTAGGCACACATATTAGTATTCAAGTGGTCCTCTGCCGTTTTGGAGCCATCGGTGTACCAGTTGATGGTATTTCTATTCAATTTCAAAATGGTTTTTTGACATGTCATCCTGGAGCGTGTGCCAGGTTTGATCACCGCCAGGAGAATAAGGCCTATACCTAATCATTCTGAGTGTGGTTCTTTTTGCCAAGCCCTTTATCTAGTGGACCCATTGAAACCGAGTTTTTATGTATCTTAAAGAGGTATGTTAGGATTTTTAGAAAATGGATAGTGCCCTCATAAAATCACTATGACAGGTGTTAGAACATGAAAAAACGTATATTGGATTGAGCTACTGCAAAGATTGCAAGTTTCTTAAAGTGAGAAAATAACAAATTAATGTATTTCTGCTTTTAGCTGTAATAATTAGGAGTAATTTTTCCCAAGAATTCTTTTGTCTTGGGAAAAAATTACTTCCAATTAGTTAAAAGCAGAAATACATTAATTTGTTATTTTCTCACTGTAAAAAACTTGCAATCTTTGCATATTTGCCATCCTTTCAAGATCTAATATCGACATATGTTCGGTTAAAATGCTCGAACCTCGTCCTCTACTAGCTTAATTGGTAAAGCACCTGTCCGGCAATCGAGGCGATGTAGGTTCAAATCCTGCGTGAGGAGAAAAAAAATTCTTGGGAAAAATTACTCCTAATTATTACAGTTAAAAGCAGAAATATATTAATTTGAGATTAAGTTACTGTTTGGATGAACATTGTACAAAATAACTTATTGTCTTAAACTAAAAGTTATTAAAAATTGTTATTAATGAAAGAGAAAAAGTATAGTATGCATAACATAATTTCATATGGACTGTTTTGCTTTATTTCAGTGGCTTAACGATGCCTTGCCATACCAGGATGAAATCAACATTTTTACAAGGTGAGTTTTTTTTTTTTTAATTAATATATAAACACGATATATCTAAACAAAGCCGCAAAATAGTTAACATATATCAGTATTAGGTCAAAAAATACAAAACAAATAATACGTTTTTTTGAAAATAGAAAGAAATTTAATGTCATTCGTCTATGACTAACAGAAACTATGTAATTTCGAAATTATTATAATAATATTAATTAATAATATTTATACTATCGTTATCTTTTACTTTGCCCATTATATGTAACAATTGTCGATCAACGGATCCCACGATACGGTCTGAAAGGGCAATGAAGTTAGAGAAAACAACGCAAACAGCCATTCTTGCGCCCTCTTGTAGAGAGAAGTAGAACGAGTAGCGGGAACGGGGGAGACAATGCGGAATAGTTTATAAAACCCTTGACATGTTTTTTTTTTTTGTATTAATTAGTTCGTGGAGTTCGAATCAGTTTCGGAAAAGCTAGCGATCCCCTTCGTTACCGGGCTAATCCAAAAAGTCCAGTTCAATCTTCTTTTGTTGAAATTCTGTAATTTTTCCAACTTTGAAAATTCGAAAACAGGAAGCAAACGCTTTTCTCGCGAAGTGATTCTGTTTATGTGTTAAAATCGTTCGAACAAATCCTTTTGTTTTATATAAAATTATTGTGCCTTAATATTTTGGATTATGAGAAGAAAAACCTACTCACAGGTTGGTAAGTCGAATCAAAATTTCGCTTATAGAAATAACCTTTGCGAAAGACTTAGGTATCGTATCTCGTTCTTTCTCTCTCTCTCCCTTGTTTTATAGTTTTGTGTAGAAAAAATTCACTGTGTTTATGTTTAACGTTATCATAATTTTAAAGTTATCTTTTTAGCAAAAATGTTTACACGACATTTTATTAATTTTGTTATTTTAATATCATTTGTTTCATTTTCTTCAATGTATTTTTGTTAAAATTACCATCTCTTCTATTTCAATAAATTTTAAGTTCAATTTGTACCCTCAACAAGTGTTTCGAAGAGGAAACCTTAAACAGAGAGACGACGAGACTGGCAAATTTTGACAATCTTTAGGCAAAATGACAGCTTTGTTTCGACTGATTGAGAAAGAACATCCGCGTCAAAATATCTTTGGTTATAACTAGTCAAACTAATCGCTACCAAACAAAAAGTTCGTTTTCCAGCGGTAGCCCGTCGGTGAAAAGAGCAGGTTGGGTTGTCTGTAAAACGGAGTGGTTCCGTTATCATTAGAGTAAAGCAGTTTCTGGCGAGTATTTAGACTGACCACCTCAAAATTAGCGGTAATTATTTATTACCATTACCTACCAAACAACCGTTATATTTAATTAATAATAATTAATGGTAATTAAAACTCAGAACACAAAAAAAATGTTTGCTTTATGTAATACGTTTTCCGTGATTTCGTTTTTTTTTGGACTACCTAAAGAAACTTGAGTATAAAGAAAAAGCCATCCACATAGGAAAATAGGAAAAATAGAACGAGGGAGATATTTCCACACATTTCGTAAAATTTTTGATAAAACTACCCCAAAATTTGCAAAAAAGGTAGAAATATGTTTAACAGAAAGACGACATCTGCTATAATTTTTTTTTTAATTAAAAATGATTGCTACGTGTATTTTGTTGTGGTTTAATGTTCATTTGTTTTTTTTTTTTATGATAAATAAAAGACAACCATTATATCTTATTGTAAGGGTTTATGAATAAAATGCCTACTATTTAAGTAATTAAGTAAATATATAAGAAAATAAATAAACAATCACTGGGATGTAAAATTATTTGTTGATAGTTTTGACGTTTAATTATTATACTGGTGAAGTAATTGTCATGGCCTGCCCTACTAAAAATAGGTTTTATTATTTCTGCTAATTATCAATAAATATCATTCTTTTTTCAAATAATATGTCATTAGTTTTATATTTTGTTATCTGATACTAACACATATTTACTAATTCGAGTCTTTATTCAACTATATAAAGTTTATGTGCTAAGCCAACCTGAAAATTAATGAAAAATTCATTGAATTTATTTAAAATCATTAATTATTTACAAAATTTGCATAAAATATCATAAATTAAAAGGGTTTTGCGCAAGAGTTTATTTAACATAAGCAAAGATATAGGATACTATTTAAAAAAATCAAATGACCTTTGACTAAAGTTAAGCAAATGGTCAGGATTACAGTAGACCCTGTATATAATTATATTGATTTTAGTTTCACGGTTGTATCAAGCTAGGTATATATGTATGTATGATATTTACAATATGAATATCTAAAACAAATGTATATACAAACTACACCGCCTTAACCAAAAACTTGCAACAGGGGTTTTTTACAAAAGCGTAAATAACACTGTTGCTATTACAGATATACATATAGTAGTTTATATAAAGTGATGTTATATGTTTTCGTAGAATTTAAAAATGGTATAATATATAGGGTTAAATAGATTAAAATAACGGTGTAAGTATGCGTTTTCCTACTTTTGGAACACCCTGTATAGTCAAAAATATGCAGCATTGAATTCTATAAAACTTTTATAGAAAAGGTTTTTTCCTAAAATTAAACGTACAGCACCCACTCTTTACTGAAACACCCTGTACATTTTTTTTTTAAATATTAGCAACAAATCAAAACTAAGCATAATAAAATATCGATAATAATAAGCAAATCAAAACGCGAATAAGCGCCAAATGTCACATTATCCCGTGACCAAATTTGTCTAATGTACCTAAGTGAGTACGCTGGTCAACCAATTTTAAACGCTATTTGAGGTATGACAAGTTGATGACGTAAAAATTACCTATTGTTGCTACTGCATCTATTCGACGTATCAATTATAATAATGCGGTTTGCTTAATTTTAACCTGTGCTCATCCGTCTGCACCTGCAATCGCTATCATATTACCACACGCTACTCTCTATTTCACACTAATTGATGAGGCGTAAAGCAGTCTGATGTTCCTGTGTAAATGTTATAACATAAAACATTCCGAACTTCATTCTACCCACTTGTATACGAAATAGATAGTAACATTCACCTTCTAGTTTGGACTTAATTCTATAGTAGTAACTGTACCAGCATGTGTATGTAATTTAAAATTATTAAAACATTTTCAAAATAATGCTCTAATTAGTAACGAGTGGTTGCTGACGAATTATTACAGATTATTTCAACCGAGATATGTCTATAATATTGCAAGATTTACATTTTAATATTACAAAATCTAGAAGCAAACAAAAATTTAACAAGAAAAAAGAAAACTGCTTTATAGTTAGATATAAAATTGACAAACTTCTGGTAAATTCCATTGTTACTCTCACTTTTCTACCGGCTCTGACGGTTTAGTTACGATAATTCCGAACTGACCTTGTCAAGGACTCGGAGAAGTATTTTTTTCTCTTTTTACCAGCGGTAATTGAGCAACATACACTGTTTATGTAATTAAAAGCATTAGATCTGTTAAGGTGTATGTGTGTGCTCGGGAGTATATTTTTTTTTTATTTGTTTTAATTATGTTGTAACAATATCGCTGATACGCCGATTTCAACGCTAAAGATCATTATTAAAACGTTCGTTTTGCATAGTAATTTCATTATGCGCTATTGCAGTGACGTAACAGCTTAGAAACAGCGACCTATTAATCTTATCGTAAACTTCAAATGGACATTAATTGAAAGTTGTTTGTTGGTATCTGTATTTTTCCCGTATCTTTTTTAATCTATTTACAATTACCATATATAGGATATGTGTAAGTTCGTTACTTGTAATTATTGTTTACAATTTTACGGGCTAGAAGATTATGTATATTCGTATTGTAGATACCATAGTTTCTTCGGTTAAGGAAATACATTGTTAGATAATCATGCAGACTAAGTTATAAAGGTAGTCACTAACTTTTCCACAAATAGACAATTTGTACGAGAAAATTAACACATTTACATTAATTTAACACACACTAGCCCAGCTTATGTAACATCAATTTGAATTTTGTTTGCTTAATTTTGGACATATCCAAAAGCATATGCTTTGAATAAATGCGAAGTATATATCTTTCGAAGGTAAATGCCCCAGTTCTGTAACTATGATGTAATTTACTATACACATTCGGCCAGTGAACATTTATAATCGGGGAATAAACGTATGCAAACGTATGCATCTTTTCAAACATTACAAGTACAAACGTTCAGTACTAATATGGCGGCATTGATGAATGTAGGTTTCGCTGCTATCAGCTGTGTCTTCTCACCTCGGCCTTTTAATTATTTCTTTTTCAATTAAAATATTTATAATCTTTTTGGCTATTCTATTTCGTTCTTTTTTCTTAATTCTTTATTTTAAATTTTCGCTACAATGTTAATTTACATATGCGAATAAATAAAAATAATTAATTGTAGTAAATTGGCCGTTTTATATCTGGTTTTCAAAATAGCCCCGTGTCAACTGTAGCAACAGATTTAAATATTATACGCAAGTGTGATTCCGGGTGTTGTGTCATCAATTGTTAAAACGTAATGACAAACAATTCTGCTGCTTACACAGCAAGACTGCACAATTGTTTTTGCAAAAAGCTTTTTGCAATGAGCGTATAAGCATGAGAACCGCAACAGCATGACTTCTTGGACCTCCCCATTTGACGCTGTTAATCTTTTATGACTTTATGAACGTGCCCATAGCCTTAATGACCTACTCCAAAAAAATATTTATGCTGACGTCAATAAGTATAATTACTAAAACACTTGTACGTACATACAAGAGGGCCACATTGTTGTTAATTCTAATATTAAACGAAGAAAAAGTCTTATATTATGCGGGTTATTGATATTGACTTAGAAGACACATTACGTGCAGCCACTTCGGCTACCTACTTACTACTAGTAAAATAATATAAATATAATTACTCATTGCTTAATAATAGGGGAGGTTACTAATGGGTATGACCTGCAGTGGTGAACTTGAGACATATCAGACATATTCATAGGTTTATAGCCAGTGAAGGGGGACTGTATCCTTCGAATATTATTTAACATAGAGGGTATTTTTATCTGTAAAGAAAATACAGATTAAAAAATAAAAATTTATATTTGTTATTAAGAAAAATATGAGCCGGGCAATCCTTTAAAAAATACACACACTATGTCTATTCGGGACAGAGACTTAATGTGGCTTACATAAAAAATAAATGACGACGGTCTCTGCAGACAATGCTTATTGATAAAGAAAAATCATAATGTGATTTGTGCCTTTCGTCAATTATAAAAAGACGAATTATGTTTTGGTATCCTCTTGCAAATAAATGTGAATTTGTGGGTGAAAAGTATTTAAACAAAACGTTTAGATTATCAATTTCTACAATTTCTTCAGATTTACTTAGTTTCATTCTAAAGCCTGTCCGCTTGTTATCGGTACAACTTAAGAGAGTACTTTGTTCCTTGTTGGGTCTAGATAAAACCATTAAATAACCATAAATCTTAAATTACGCTGTAATAAAGGGGGAAAAATGGATGTCATGGTTTGCTTTATTATCGTATATACCTGCCCTCCTCTATTTCAAACTATATCGCTAACCTTCTTATGAAGTCCAGTATTTTTTTTTTAACTCTTTGGAAAACATAAAAGAAAAGATGTGACTATTTCACATGCGCTAACTGCAGATCCATTAGCTTGCTAAATACATTTTCAAAAGTTATACCACCAAATACTAGCTTTAAAAAATAATTCATCTGAACCAACATAGATTTCCTAGTGGTAAGAGTATAAACACAGCTTTCTATGAAATGCACTCAGGAAATTCGAGATGTCTTTGAGAGCGACAATATATCTTATGGATTGTTCAAAGACATTACTAAGGCATTCGACATGATGTTACATAAACTGCTATTAGAAAAACCACATCGTTATGGAATCAGAGGCGTTAGCAAGTAGTAAAATTACCTACAGTTAATGATATATGTTCAGACATTACAACCACTAACGTCGGCGTGCCCCATAATAAAACAAAAACCAAAAAACCATTAATAATTAAAATAATAACCTTTGCAGAGGACACACATTTTTTTAATCAAAAAAATAGATATCTCATTAAAAGAAACTGGCCCATTAGTTTTACGAAACCTAAAATAGTGGTTTAAAAACTCATCATCAATCAACTGATATTAAATTCTGCAACGCTTTTTTAAATTAATGAAGTATGAAAACGTTAAATATACATTTAGATCACATCAAGACTTTTCGACTATAAAAAACGGACCGTAAGATATTACTAGGTCTTAAAGCAAAAGCTTCATTGAGTACCCTTTTTAGGGAAAATTATCTCCAGACAGTATATGGACTCTATATCTACGAGTGCTTGTTTTTTATATTTAAACAAATTAAGTTCAAACACCTTTTTGAAGAAAATGAGAAAAATCACGTTAAGATTTAAAAACGATAATAAATGGTATATTAATACATTATTACCATTCATTTAAGCAAATTAGCGCGTACGAACGACTCACGCGCAGAAATGCTCAAGTGTATACGTAGCAAAGTAGTGTGTGAGCAGATATTTGCGGGCATAATCTATGCGTTTTACAATGATAACACTCTGGAAAAAGTTGGGAATCTTCAACAATTTAAAAGATGGACTGTTTGTGGTAAATTATTATAAATACTAAAGATAACAAATTAAAAAAAGCTGTCATAACAACAAAATGATGTATCAACTGGTAATTGTCGCACGCGTTTATAAGGGCAATTTCCAAATGAGATTGTTTTCTGATGTTACATATAAAATTTGTTTGCACAAACATTCAGTATATAGTTAATTAATTACCATTTCTTTCTACTATTCTATACATTGTTTACAATAACTTCTTCTTAGTTTTTTTTTTTATGAGAAGAAGAAAATATTGTAGCGTTGTATTAAGCCATACTCTTTAACAGCTTATTCGCTTAAATAATTTCCTTCTAATATCCATGAAAAATAAGGAAAATTATTTACCGGCCGAGCAGCATTCTAAATGTCACTCAAAAGCATACAACTCTATTAGAAGATATTGTTAGGAATTGTGTCAATACACATGCTGCTTATGTACGAATGACAGGTATGTATACAAGAAATTTACACATATAAATTTAAAGAATCGACGCGCAAGATTGACAGATCGATTCTTTACTAACGGTGAAAGTCAGTCGTCTATTACACAAAGCTGCGCACAATATAAGAGTCGTTCGCGTCTGTCTGACATTTCAGCGGTTCCAATCACGCTATCTTCATATCAGGGACGGACACTGAGATGACGAGCGTTTTGCGGCAAGTGTCCCCGACGAGAACGCACGATGACACAACCGTACATGCCTACACACGCTGAATGGGCGTCAAATATTTTCCGTTGCATGTACCGTTTTAATTTGAGAAAAAACGATGCGTAGTAGTGGTTTATTTGAATGACGCGACCTGGGAGGCGACATAATTAGCTGTGAATCCGTTTCATTCATAAAAATGCCGCCACAGTCGCTTACGGATGTTAGGGAGTGACGCGTAATAAATTATCTCTGCCGACAGTGATAAGATAATCGCATTTCTTTTTTAAGCGGGCGTACCTATGTATATAAGAACCGAGATATGTTCCATGTCGCATATAATAAGGTCGCTTATTATTGCACTCTTTGATAGTTGCGAAATGTATAAAAATGATGGTGAATGATTAGATGTCACGTAGACAACAAGAAACATACGTAAAGGAATAGAGCGAATTCCAGTACAGTTCCAACTTTTTCTCGCTGACTTTAAAATTAATGAAATATAGAACAGAATTCGACTCGTGAAAAAGAGCTTCGACACTAGATTTATTTTGCAGGATATGCAAAATTTGGGCTTATCGCATGAAGTTGCATGTTTTCAAGTTTAGTTGCACGAAATTACATTTTTTCTAACTGTTTTATTTCTCATGAATATATCGTCCAAATAATTAATTATACAGGTGTCCCACCTAACTGAGTCATTAGAATTTTTGTAGTGGGAATTCGACTTTGAAACTTGCAGAGTAGTTATGGCCGACTATGATCTATCTAAAGAAATATATTTTCAGCTTTTTTATTTCGCTGTTTCCAATAAAAGTAAATATTTCATAGGCTATTAGACATTAAGATATTCTACTGATGTTCTACTGATGTGGATGCAAGCATACGGGCATAGGTATTGACCGCGAGAGCGGTGACTTCCATATCATATACAGGTTGCTTAGAAACTCATGTCCAGTATGGATATCTTTAAAGTAAAAAAAAACTTTTTATCTTCAAATGGAACGTTGTAGTTTTCAGTGCAGCATTAAATGGCATAATAGGCATAATATTAGAATTTTGTAATAAATATTTGTATTATAATTATTTTAAACAGTTGTTAGAAGGAAAAAATTATTTAAGGTTCAAATGTTATTTTACAATAATGTTGCATTAATGTCCTCTCATAATGCATAATGTGGTCCCGGGCCTTAAAGCGAACGGTCAAAAATACTTAAGTCGAAACTAATACATTATATTCGTATAAAAGGGGTTTTAGATAAGAAAATAAGGAGTTATTTACTTAATTTTTTATATTTTACAAAATAGTTGCCTATAATTAATATTAACGGCTGTTAATTGTAAGATTGAGCTTAAAATAAACTGACAACGGTATCTTGTGCCCCTTAAAATAGTAAAATAAAAAAACATAAACCATAATTGAAAAAAAAATTCAAAATGAAAAAAAAATCTAATTTTTAAGCAAATTGTGGCTGCCACTAGACACAAATACAAAAAAAATCTTTCACTAAATCTCTAACAAATTTAATACCTGACTATTTAATGCATTCTGTTTCTTTTGGGGAGCTCCCGAAAGAGGTCTGACTTTAATATGAGTCTATTTATAAAATCGGTATTAAGTTCTCGCGAAATTTTTTGAGTATGGTCCCGCCTATATGTCATTAGATTTTTATTATTTCTTTCCACTTACTTTCAAACCTACTCGCAAATAGCGACACTTTTACATAAATTAAGCACACGTTTATCTTAAAAACTAAGGTCGATATTTTCTGCATCTTCAAAGTTTCATAACATGACTGGAAGAATATGTTTGTGTTTTTCTTTCATTTTTCCTTTCAGGGAAGGGGCATTTCAACAAGTTACCGGAAAAAAAATCGTTAGTGATAAATGATAATTCAACTGTGTGAAATTTCGTTGACGTGCTACGAGAAAGGGATGCCAGTATTGAAACCTCTCCAGGTATCGACAGGCGACACTTGGCGAAAAGAATTCATGAATTTTACGTAATACTACATGTAGATAATTATTTTAAACCTAGTGCAAACCTGTGAACTTAAGTGAGTAAAACTGTACGTGTAAGTGAAATTAAAGTTTGAATCCTCATACTCTAATTAAATTTTGTAGGACTAAAATATTTTAACTAATAGAATATTACTTACATTAAAATATATTAAATATTACAATTTATATCCTATCATCGGATTTACATGGCAAAAACACGCAAACAAATAAATAAATTTTTGTAATTTACCGGTAAGTTTACCGTACCTTTTTTGGGTAATTTAACAGCTGCAGAAATCTGTAGAACAGTAAATCAAATAAGTAAAAAAAACATACAAAGGACACATATAGTTTATCGATAGATGTAATAGAGCCTCTAATATCAAAGATTGCGCATTCACTGGCGGAAATATTTAACATGTGCATCACAGAATCCTGACGAACTAAAAAATCCAAAATTACACCAATACATAAAAACAGAGATTCAGCACTCTATAGACCTATTGCTATTATACCCACCTTTTCAAAAGTTTTCGAAATTGTCCTGGAGACAAGACTTTTATCGTTTTTGGAAAGCCAAAAATATTAAGTAAGAACCAATATGGCTACAGAAGGGCAAACGCACATCAGCTATCATTGATATATTAAAGAACTGGTGTTGATTTGCTGCGATCTAACAAAAGACTTCAACTGTGTGGATCATGATCTGCTGCAATATTAAAATTTTCAGCAACAGGCAGGCAGTGTCAAAAGCACTAAAGGGCGTATAAATGCAATTCGAAACTGATCTAGAGCTGTAAACATATTCTAAGCAAATTGGGGATGGCTAATAATATCTTGCTAATCTGGGTACCTGGGCACTCACTTATTCTTGGAAACGAGGAAGCAGACATCCTTGACAAAAAGGATGCTGCGGAGCAATTTCAAGGACCAGAACCTGCCATTGACAGCACCTACGGTAGCTAATCAGCTCCAATACGGGAACAATTGTCTGGTTATGTTCGAACCAAGGAACTATTTAAACTTGACCGTAAAAGTGTCAAGGTAATTACTTATATCTTTACAGATCATTGTAGATTTAAGAAGCACTTACACATAATCGGAATCTCCGCTAAGACTGAATGCCGACTGTATTTTAGAAGACGAGGAAACAGTTTAGCATATTTTCTGTCACTGCTCTGCCGCTACGAGAATCAAGTATGTATATTTGAGAAGGTCGACCCTTCCCTAGAAGAGCTGAAAACAACCTCATTCAACAAAATACTGAGTTACCTAAAGGGCCTGAATTTGCATCTCGTATACGGTATCAACATAAATTTGTTGTCATTAGATTCTAGAGTTACAGTTATCCTAGAATTTATGTATTGGGAGTATTATTATTTAATGTAATCATGGCGTAGTTTTATTTTTAAAGTAGAAACACTCTTTAAAGCTCTTTAAACGAAGATAGCAACATATGGATTAGTGTCAATCAATTAAATACACAGTAAAATATTTATGAAAACTGGATTTATGTAAATGTTTATACCTTTACTTGCAACAGTATACAACAGAATGTAGAATAACTAACCAGTTCTTTCTTCTTAATAAATGCACTGCACAGTAGCTTGAGAATGTGAAGTCGTTTTAACTTCCTACCAAAGAGGCGTTGTATAATAGTGAAACAAGTTCGTAATTCCCATGCGCTTTTAAAATTACCGTCTTTAACATTTGTTATCTACCTTTTCACAATTCTTAACCGAGAGATTTCAGTAAGAGATATGAACAGATTATACCATTAGATACATACGTCTACAGTCCACACAAATGCATGCGTATGTGAATACAAAACTAATGCTCTAGTTAGCATGTCATAATCGTAGAATTATATATTACATATTTGACCTAATCTGGGCTATTAACTAAATATATAAAAAGTACGCACATTATCTCGTATATCTACATAAAAGCATCGGTTGGAAAATATCCCGTATTAGCATGGCCAAGCTTTGTCCCATTTAATTTTCTAATCATTCTTCGATTTGAATTAATAATTTGATATGCCGTAGAAGTTGAAATGTTGGTGAATGATAAAAATTTACATAACAGCATAATTATTTATAGGGTCCTACTTAATGGTGAAATTGCAAAAATTGTTTCTTTTCTGGTCATTTCAGTAATAAGGATGAGATTTTAGTGTGTCAGAAAGACGTGAGCGGCTTTCTACAAAAAAAATGCAGTAGATTTCGTTAGAAATTGTACATATTTTCCATTCAGCGATGTTTTCGTATACTTAAATTATATTTCAGAAACTTAATGTCGTTTCCTTGACATTGCGACTATAATATAAGAAAGACGTAAACAACTCTACATTTAAAGCTTGTACAAAATCTTTGTAATAAGTCCATATGGTTCGAACTTGCTTACTGCTACGGCTATCTCTATTTTTCTACATTTCTAGGTTATTTTTATCTTACGCCGCCTTGTATAGTATAGTGCAAATAGAATGTATAGACTAGGAAAATATATCAAACGGAAATACTAGCAATAGAGATAAAATAACCCAAGAATCAGGTGATCACGGTCTTCTCCGACAATCAAACAGCCAGATAACCTCGAAACTAGCTTAAATTTTCCTGGAATACTTAAAGACACTGTGGCTAAATACAACAAAGTTACTTTTGTGTGGGTAATTACAATGCATAATACATAATCTCCGTGTTATATGTAAAGGTACTACAGGAAGCTACTTATTCTAAATACTATATGGATTCCATAACAATTGAAATGTTCTTATCTAAGTAATAATGTTTCTATGGTTATAATAATAACAAAAATATAATAAATCGGTCAGCTACCAGTTTCTATTTTATTGTGTTTGTACCCATGGAAGGACTTTAGTTGTCTCCCAGCATTTGCCAAGGAGTAAGGGAAACACTGCAATAACCTTACTCTGGTAGCAGGACCTGGACAGCAGTCCCCATGCCTTGTCATAAAGTTGCCCTTTCCAGCAGGAGAAAAATGGACCAACGTAATGAGCTGAAAACGAATAAGACAACAGTAGTACCTTACTAATATTTAACAATAACTTATAATAATATAACAATCCTAATTGCTCTAATCAATTAAAACTAAATTACAAATTAATCCAGATCATTAAAAACTATGAAATATTCATATTTATTATATATTATAATACGTACCCTACTAACTATCTAAATATCATACCGTAACCTATCTAATTCTTTAGTAGCATTACTAACAAATGCGCACCATTTGACCGACTCGTTATCACTAATAAATGTTTTGCGTCACGGCCAATCTAATCCCTAAGCTAATGCTCTAACTTCCGTACGTGATCACCACCCATCAGTAAGTAGATATTAAAATAAAACATGCCTCGCTGTATCTACCCCATTAGATTCACGATGAGAATCATTGACTTCTCCAATTTTACTCTCAGATTGTTGCACTATCGATCGTTCTCTGTGTACTACAAGGGTTACCATTCTGCCCAGAGACTTGCGTCCTCTGGGGTTCACCAGGGATCGAACCTTGGTCCAGCATTGTTTATTGCTTTTATTGACGACCTCGCGCATTCACTACGTTGTAGATCCTTGTTATTTGCTGACGACGTTAAAATATTTTGGTCTGTATCAAGTATAGATGATTGCCGGCTTTTGCAGGATAATCTTGATTTACTGTCGGAATGGAGCAAAAGTAGTAAATTGCCACTCAATATATCAAAATGTCAAACTATCAGTTTTACTCGTAAGAAGATATCCTTAAAATTTGATTACCAGATTGATGACGTTGCTCTTTCCAGATCCGACTGCGTCAAGGATTTTGGGGTCTTCTTTGATTGTCAGCTTTCCTTTTCCCAACACATTCTAAATACCGTCTCTGCCTGTAATAAGCTGCTGGGATTTATTTTAAGAACAGGCAGAGCTTATGCGATATAGAGCGATGATAACTTCCTTTCCAACCCCTTACTATGGGTACCAAATAAACTTCTTTCGAGTTTGGTATGGTGAAATAATAGAATAATTTCTTTTTACACTAATATATTAAATAAATTTTTATGACAATAGAGTTAAACTAACAATCTACAAATTAATAAAAAGACAAGCAAAAGAGAAAACGAAACACAACTTTTAAAATGAATTTTAGGCTTTTCTTGATAACGTTGATTAATTTAAATTCTAGTAATTCTTACTTACAAGATTATTTATTAAGGGAGAGAGAGAGAGCGAACGAGTTACGGTTTTTACGTAATTAATAGAATGATTCCTTTTTACACTAATATATTAAATAAATTTTGTGACGATAGAGTTAAACTAACAATCTACAAATTAATGAAATAACAAGCAGAAGACAAAACCAAACTCAACTTTTTAAATGAATTTTTAAGCTTTTCTTGATAATGTTAATTAACTTAAATTCTAGTAATTCTTACTTACAAATTATTTATTTATTAAGGGAGAGAGAGGGAGAGCGAACGAGTTACGGTTTTTACGTAATTGCTTTGGTTAGTTTTAAGCAGAAATTTTGTACATCTTACCGGCCGATGTGGGTAATTAATTCTTCTCGTAATCCAAATTATAGGGCCCAAAACTTACACAACACTCACAAAAATTTAAGCAAAGAATATTGGGGGAATTTGTACGAATTTTAGCACTAAAACAAAACACCTCTCGAGGAAAGCTTTTGCTTCCTGTTCTCGAATTGTTAGGCTTATTTTGATTGCAAAATTTTAAGAAGAGAAGTTTTAATCTTTAAGATTTGGAAACGCCCGAACGGAATGGAGACACGTGCTTTTACTTTAGCTGAAACGAAATCCACGAATCAATTAACTCAAAACAGCAATGTAAGAATTTTTATAAACTTTGATTGTGACGTCATCTTGCACCGATAACTAGTTTGACCTCTCTTTAAAGGAGGGCGCAAGGATGACCGAAGGCGTTATTTTTCTGATCTTCAAACGCCCTACTTGAGAGTAACGTGGGATCTGCTGATCAGCATTTGTAACATACAATAAACAATGAAGTAGATAATATACAAAGTAATACCATGTTATCTCAACTACGCGAGTCTTTAAACGAAAATAGACTATTATTTCCTGTGAAGTAGACGCTGCTTCAGCAAATGCCACGGTATCTATCATCAACGTATTAATAAAATGAATTTAAACACTTGGTATTATACAGGATGGAATTTCGAATTCTTACACCCTGACCGTTTATTAACGTGTAACGTTACCGATAAATTTCCTAGTCCACCTCGCACTTATCGCAAAGTAATATTCCACATATCCTGCGAATCATTATCAAGTTTATCCCTAAACGCCTCTTTAACTACGTTAGCCGAAATTAACCCGTACGTAGTGCTGTGAACAGATGGTCCAAGCATATAAGTAAAGGGAAAATAAAAAAGACAAAATTAATTTAGCTAGCTCAGCAAAAATGAATTTAAATTCTTTTAGAGATTCTAAAATCTCAGGGAAATTTCTTTAAAAATTAAAAGTGGGCTTATGATAAATTTACTTTCTTTTAAATCCCCAAAAATAGAACTGGCAAAACCAAAAATAAAAGAACTAGTGATTTTAAAATGATATTTACAATCATTAAGTTTATTTTTTAAAAAAAAAGAAAAAAAAACATTTAATTACAATAATGATGATGCAGAAAATGAACCGTGAATTTATGATTCTGGACAAACAAAAACTGCAAGAATTTAATATGACAAAGGACGATTTAAAATCCTTTAACAAACAAAATGGAAGATTTGTTCTAGAGGGAATTTCATAAAAAAAAATCATCCACGCGGTCATGAAATCTAAACTATAATTTACACGTGGAGAAATAGATACAATTTACATTGAAATTTAAAATTTAATAGCTCAAAGCTTCACTTCACCTTCCCCGAGGTGATTAACAAAAATACAAAACAATTAATAAGAAAACGGATAAATTTAACACACTTTCGCGGAATCCTCTAGAACGTTTTTACAATAATTACTGATCTAACATCCAAAATGTGTACACAATTAAACAATACAGCAATAATTAATTAGGAGTTCCTTGAAAGCTAATCAATCAAATAACCGAGCAACAATTTAAAATAAAAATGAATTTACCTCAACGGCAATAAAAAAAAAAAATAAAACAACATTACTTACGGGCAACTTTCAACGAACTACTTGCCCTTTAGAGGGCCTCCCGCATATATATGAAATATACAACTCGTGCGTTGAACGCAGAACGCAACTCTAAGAAAAACTCTAACAAATATACTAAACAATACGAGAGTACGCAAAATGTACAAATAAATGATTTTAAATATATATAACTGGCCAAAAGAAATGAAACAAACAATCAATTCAAAATTCTTAATAAAACTTAGAATAGTGGAAACTCTGACATTGTTTTGACAAGGCTGATAAGGAATAAATAAAAATACACATTTGAATTTCCGAAACCCGGGGTGCCAAACCATAGCAGTAGTTATCACACTATCCCCTTAGACACCGCCTCTTCCGCTAATTGATTCGCCCTTTCATTACCGATTGTACCCCACGTGAGCCCTAGTCCTAAATTTTACATTTCTCTCACGTAGCATATCCCAAATATTTAATAACAAATCGGTCGAATTTTTTAAATTCCCTAACGCTTCTAATACAGTTAAACTATCAATTATAATTCTCACATCCTGTATACATTCAAATTCATGCCTAATATAATGTAGTGTCTTATGTATTGTAACTAATTCTGTCTGATGTAGCCACTCCCGTAATACCCGTACTTCGTACTTATTCACATCCTTACGCAATATAAGTTCCCTGAAACATAAATCTACTGGTAATATACCCAAAATAACGCACGCCGCGTCAGCCGAAATAGATGAATACGTGTTCGTGCACCTAACTGTTAAAAATCTTTGCCCTTCGATTAATTTTTTTATCTCTTTAGTTTTACATTCGTCCGACCATATCGGCTCCGAATATAACATTGCCGGCTCTATAGCGCCCCTTTAAATAATGCCTGCCACGTTACCGTTTAAACTATAATTTTACACTATAATTTTTGGTCATATTTTTTTTGTTAATCTACAGAGAAATAGCTTTTACTTTAAATATCTGCTTTTAGTATCATTAGAGCCGGTAAAAAATTATCTTTCACATTAAAGCAGAGAATCTGTGAAGATCCATAAAAGAAAAAAATCCGATAATACAAAAATATAGAGGGTCTTCTATTTAAAGTGTTAAATTTGAACCTATTTCCATTAAATATGGAAGTGATAAGAAATTATAACACAGGTTAAATAAGTGCAAATTCGCAGTAAATAATACTTGTTTAGTTTTATTGAAAAACGCATATAAATAAAAAAGTTATATCCGGAACTACCCGGAACACCCGGTAAAACAATTATTTCAGGGTATGTAGCGTGTCCATTTGCATTGATCTCGTAAATCACATTTATATTGCAACATACTATCTGTGAACGGTTAGAAAAAATACATTCGCCTCATATCGGTAGCACATAAGGAAATATAAACAAGAGTGCATGTTGCCAACCTCCGTGAACTGCTATAAATTTCTTTTTGGCGTCGACTTGTTGGCTATACGAAGCAGCAAGTCACAATAAGAAAGTAGCGATTATGTAAATAGGGAACGGAACGTTATGGGCCGTTGAATTAAGGTGACAGTAACATTTATTATAGTCTCGTTTTTCTTAAAACTAGATTTGAATAAGCTGGATTTATACTTAGCCTGTTGAGGTTGCGCATAAGCGATACATAACTTACAATACTTCTACTTACCAGGATTGTGGAACCTAATCGTATTAGTAAGATTATAGATTATACTAGCTAGATTAAAACATTTATCATCCAATGATCATAATTTTAAGACTAAATAAGACTTGCTAATGAAATGTTATTGTTTATAAAGATTCAACGTTAACAAACTTTAATTAGGAATATTAAATTTAAAATCTGTTTTGCCGGCGAGATAGCAAGTCTTATTAACATTCTTCGCTAGCAAAGTTTGACCTTTTTCTTTAAAGAGAATGACACTTTTACAGGAAACATCGTATCAATTATGAGAAAAGCAGCTTTTAAAATTAATTAAATGAACAGTTCTCATGAATAAAACTGTGTTATACTTGCGAAATTTATTAATCCTCAACAACCGAATATAAATATCTCCTAAATTAACATAAACATTTCTTTTGGCATACAAACTAAACGAAATGATTTTATCTTTGATATATTATATATTAATATGATTACGTATGCATGCGTAAGTTCGGGTTTAAATCATTTTATAATGAAAAATTGTTATTTTTGTACGGAGAAATATTTTTTTTAATGGGTGGGACCGAACACTAAAATAACGAACAGTTCACCTTGACATTTCATTAATAGAGTATTATTGCTAGTAATTGCTGGCATTTTCATATAAGGGACGCGCTTTATACGAAGTATCAAAACTTATTTCATGTGAACCCAATAATAGATTTTTTTTACACCGATAAATAATCCGAAAGAATTTTTTAATTATTCCCAGGAATTTTTATTACATTTTCATTTTGCCTACAAATTATTAAGAGGAAATAATATCACCTTTAATTAAACTAGTAATTAAATATGTATTTCAAGGATAGTTATGTTTTGATGTTGGTTATTGATTGTTGGTGGCAGATTTAGGATGATAATTTTGAAATATTTGTTAATTGAGAACTTATTTGGAAATTGCACAGGTTATTGACAAATATCACTGCATAATTATATAATAATTGCTATTATAAAAATTGCTAATTTGGTAAAATAATGGGGATAGATTGATGCATCTGGTAATTTTTTTTTCAAATTTTCGCTGATTGAACACCAAAGTTATCGCAACTTTGATACTCTATAAAAGAAAAATATGTAATTGGTTAAATAATATAACACTTAAATGTTGATACCATTGCAGAGTTAAAAAACTTGGATATTATCCAAAAATGATTGTTCAGTTGCTGAAGCAGTTGATATCTTCTCATTGTCAGTGTTGATTGTTGAATATTCATATAATCAGAGTCAGGATGTGAAGTAAAAAAAAACAGCTTCTTAAAAAAATATACAGGTGTCAGTGGCTCTAAGCCATTAGGGTTTGAAGTTAATGAAGTTAATGTTGGATGTTTTGCTCGACTTGAATGGTAAAATATTCAAATGCAATCAAACAGTATTCTTTCCATTCTACTTTATTACTATTTATAACTGCTACATGTTTCGGCCGAATCTGGCCATCTTCAGGCTTTTACATTGAAGTTCTAAGAGCCTGAAGATGGCCAGTTTCAGTCGAAACATGTAGCTGTTATAGGTAATAATAAATTAGAATGGAAAGAATAATATTTGATTGCATTTTGATGAAGCTAATGATCAAGAATTTAGAATTGATTCTATTTGTGTTATCATTATTCTTCATAAGTATTGTTCGTAAAATTTGTCGTAAATGAAATTTAAGACTCTTAATTGTTTCATAACTCACCGATAAAAGGCGATCGAGGAAGAATAAAGTGTTTAATTTAATTTAATATTACTATTAACAAGTGTAGCTTTGATATCATCATTATTGTTTAATAAAAAATTACCAAGATTTGATAATTAATTTTCAATTGAAATTAGCATCATTGTCGCTATATACAGGGTGTAAATTAGATGTTGTCAACTTTTTTAAACATAGAAAGATCGTTAAAAAATAATGTAATTATCTCTAAGCGAGAAACTTACAACAATTAAGGGAACCAAGATATAAATTTTTTAAATTACCCTTAAATGTTGCTTCAGTACCGCTGATATTGCAGCCGCGCCTCGGTTATTTGTTAAATAGCACATTTACGCATAACTTGGCGAACAAAAACAATAGCGGTCTGCTTTGACGACTAAACGTATAGAATTTTATTAGTACGGGTTTTAAAAATGAAATTACATTTTAAGATCTAGGCACAAAACAATACTATAGTTGAATTTAGTTTAGTGAGCTATGTTACCCTTAACAATTTGGACTATTATTTCAGAAATACCCTGTATATCAAAAGGTTTACCCCGTTTTGCTATAAAACCTTCTAAGCATAGTACATACAAATCTTTATCTACTCTCATTACTAATTCTAAATGTATTTCTTTTGTAGAAAAAGATAAATAGATAAGTCGTTCTATTTTACTCCTCCTATTTCTAGTTTTAATTGAAAATGGACCTGCGTAACTCCAGTAGAATGGAAACGATACATTAATAATAATAATAATAATAATAATAATAACTTTATTGACCCTTTAGGCTACAATAAATAACGTGTAGATAGGGCAAGTCATAAAAACGGTGATGGTCAATACAATGGTTAAAGAAATAAAAATAACAATACTAAAAATACATAAAATACACAAAAACTGTTAACAACATTGCTTTGTAATTAGCTGTAATTGATTAAGCAATAATTTTTACATATTTTAACACCTAGGAATTATTTTTTTTAGTAAATTTATCGCTACATTATAATTTGTTTCAACTTTTTCTAATGTAGAAATTAATGAGGCTCATTTTTATGGAGATATGCTAATTGTTGTACATTGCTAAGTTCATTGTTATTATGAATTAATGTGTTGAAGGAATATAAAAAACTTCTCCAAGCTCTAAATACATCATCAAAACATGGTAACATACTTTGAACGTTCTTGGTTGATTTGTGATTCCACTTCTGATCTAAAACCTACTAATTTCTCTGCTATTTCAACAAACAAAATTTGTACGGTACTAGTTAATTCATAATAGATGTCTACAAAATATCGCACTATAATATCTCCTGATTAGGTATGTACTTTTGTAGCACCTGCAGTTAAATATTCTATTTTATTTTTAATCGATTTTGCAAATTTCTTAGTAACTCGGATGAAATATTATCCCTGTGTAAATTATGGAAAAATTTGTTTAAATTAAGTACCATAGACTTTATATATAATTAAATGTCATGTACGTAAGAGAGCACATCGATGACTTTGTAAGACATAAAGATAATCATGAATACTTAACTCGATTTAATAACAACATTCAGGTCCCTAAGCACCGTTTAACACTTTATGAATCAAACCCGACGTATAAAGGAATTATTTTTTATAATCACCTCCCCGAAAACATTAAAAACTGCACAACTATAAGTATTTTCAAAAACAAGGTGAAGTCTTTACTAACAGATAAAGTCTATTACTCCACAGATGAATACCTTAATGATAAATTGTAAGCACATTTCTTTATATTAACATATATACATTTTTGTTTATTTCCTTTGCTTTTTTTTGCTTAATATATTTCTATTTAATCTTGGCGTATTACATAGTGTTACCTTATTTTTGTTATAAGTTTTAGGATGCATATTTTTGTTTCTGTTGTTAATGAGCATGAATCTTAAGAATTTAATCGTTTATTTATGTACTAACTATTTGATTTCTAAAGTAATGCATTCACGTACTGTATTGCTTGACTTATCCTATATCTTATAGGTCTTCAGGATGAATAAATTTATTATTATTATTATTATTATTATTATTATTATTATTATTATACCCTCGCGTTTGATTCTTAATTGTTTAAGCTGCCCTTGGGTATTAGTCATGATAAAATGTTAACACAAGTACAATAGATACCAAAGCTAGTGATATATCTAAGTAATGATAAATGATTTGATTTGCATTTTGTTTTCTTAATTTTCTTCCTGCCAAGATATGGGTCTGCTTTTCCTTCTTTTGGTGTTTGTTTTACTTGTAGTTATCGCTTCTTTTACTGCACCGCTGTTATAACTTCTTGAAAAAGTTTTGTTAGAGAGAGTCCCACACAAAGTCGATTACATATAACCATCAAATAAGTATAAACACTCGATACTAATTTGATGATTGTGTTTGTTGCATCTATTGCTTGTGAAAGTTTGTTAAACTTTGAACAAAGTAAATCGAGCTAAAAAAAATTGAGGTGATGCTTGAAGCCAAAAAACGGATACGTGTATGCAGATTTTTGTGAATAGGCCTCTGACTAGTCAAAAAAAAATAAAATAGGTAAAAACGATAATTTTTAAACGAAAAAACCGCGTTTATTCATATTTACATGGTTATATGGATGAAAAAATGTAAAACGAGCAACATTTAGTTGTAATAAACTTAAGGAAACTCACATAAACTTCATTTTTACTCCCGTGGTTACACTAATATAACATCAGTAAATTGGAAAACCCAGCGAATGGGCGCTTGGTCTAGTGGATAGCGCGCTCGATTTCTAAATGCAAAGTCTGCAGTTTGTGGTTGCTATCATGTTCATTTTTGTTTTTTTTTTTTTAGTAATAATATACATAAATAATTATTAAATTTAATTTTCCCATTTAAATTTCATTGTTGCATTTAAATTTTTGCAGTTTATTACAGCTAAATGATCCTTGTTTTACAATCTTTACGATGATGTAAATTACGAATTTACACAATTAAACGCGTTTTTCCGCTGTTCAAAAAAATATTGTTGCATTCATTTTTTTTGCTCCAAAAATCACCTCATTTTTTTTCATCTGGGTCGGCGATATGTTGATCTGACCGTCTCCTTGTCAGCACATTAATCTAAGCTGCGTACAATCTACCCAGGGGACTTAGAATAAAAAGGGTATAAATTACAACTCTTTCGTATTTTACTTATACCCTTTTTATTCTAACCTTTTCAATCGCGATTTTTGTTTTCCTGAATTTGCTGAATTTTGCAAGCACAAGTTCCTACATACTATCATTATCTATATGCTTATCTGCAAAGCACGAATCCATGCATTTTATAGCTGTAAGAGAACTTAGCTAACAGTTAAAAATATTAAACATTTAATATGCATAGATTTATTTTTAAAAAAATATCACAACATACTAACGCCAACTGTTGAATTATCACGTAAATAAAAATCATGATTTCCTTGAATATTATGAATTTACTTAATTTAGGTATTTTATGTTGAATTACTGCTTTAAAACATTGTACAACAATGTTGCAATTTTTTACACTTTTTGACGTTGAATAAATAAGATTGCTTTTGTTATTATTTTTCTTACATTTTTTTCTTTTTCCAGATAAATCTATTAAATTTAAGGTGCTGTAATATATCGACAGTTGTTTTGATTTGTAAGGATATACAATCATATACACCACTACATATTCTTAAGCAACAATATGCAATTTTTTGTAATACCAAATGTTCTTATCTGTCAATAATTTGCAGGACAAGCATTAAGATGTTCTGTAAAGAATAAAATCTTGTATCTTTTCAAGTGATTCTCCTGGTGATAGCAGTGTAAACCTATTACACTGGCTATTATAAGAGTAACTAGACATCATTACTTAATTACATAATGAAAGCGTTTGTCGGCACAATCAAGAACGGAACATAATGACACGTAGTAACAGAAGAGCAGATGCTGGCCATTATAAATCTAAATCATAGAAATATGCATATTCCCTTAATAAGTGACTTCCTAAACAGTGGAAGTCTTAAGTGTTCTTAAAGTAACTTTAATTAAATAAAATGAATGGAATTTCTTTATAGTACGGATAGGCTGAGCTGCAATTAAACTATACCGGAATAGTTCAAAGCGTACTTAATACGAAATGAATATTTTTGTCGTCCCACGTATAAGTTTTTACCGTGGCGTCGTCTTAAATTGTCCGCTATCAGGCTGTTTAGTTGTCAGTGTACGGTGCTTGTGATATCAACAGTAAAAGTAACTTAGAATGGTCATTGTAGGTGCGTATGTTTTCGAATATTTTTAAATTGCCTTCGGCTGGAACTGTAATTAACCTTATTTAGATTTACCTTAAAATATCAGAAGAGATTGATTAGAATAATTCCTTCTTATGTATGTTCTATTTTGAATTATTATTTTTTTCATATAATTTTAAATAATAAATTTGTACAAAACTACCTATTCGGTAAATAAAACAAACGAAATGTGATTTTTATCAAACCACCTCGTACTGGTTCCGATAAGAAATTAAATTAGACAAAATAAACCAGCTTCATGCTTTCTCTTTCAATCTATAACCTTTGTAAACTTGGTATTAAAAGAATATAATAATATATTTAACATTTTACGTTATATTTGTAGTGTAAAATGTAAAAGCACCATACTATAAACGATAGGTCGTACAGACAGCTATGGAGGTATAGTAATGAAGTACCACGTTGTTGTAGTTCTCCAAAGTACTCACTTGTATAATATACATGTGGTTTGATGAAAAAAAAGGTACAAGGTCACAAAATTCGTTTGTAATTTAATACCAAAATTAACAGAAATGCTGTAGTAGGACAAGCTACTGAAAAGTGTCCACAATGGCATCGAATTGAAAATCCATACAAAAGCTGCGCTTTGTGATGACATGTGTGTTCAGCCCTTTACAACTGATAAGGGGGTTGGTAAAAGGAAGTAACCCCCAAACTACTTTGTTTTTTTCTCCGTCTCTTTTTAACCAATCGATTTGAAATTTTACAAAAATAATTTGCTTAATTAGTACTCGCATTAAAAAAAAATGATCCTTCTGTGATAATTTTAACTAGTTAAAAAAATAAAATATTGTTGGGACCCAAGAGAGTGTCATTCCGAATGTCATTAACTGTAAGATTGCCACCAGGGCAGGAGGTCTAATGGCCCATTGTAGAGAAATCTGCCTACCAAGCGTCTTTAGTATTCCTTCAAAAGTAAATTTACTTTCGTCAGTATCGTGTATCAAGTATTATTCTCCATCCCCCCTTAAGGGATCAGAGGGGATCTAGGGGCCACATGCCAAACTCTCACTCTTGCAATAAATTGCAAACCACTGAACTATCGCGTATTAATGAGGCACTCTACACAGGTAACGCCACCTGCCGGCGCAATTGAGAGTTTGAATTCAAAGAGGCGCACCTAACAATGTTAACTTGCAATAGATTTGTTCAGGTATTGTTTTATTCAATATATGGCCTTATATGGTGCAATAATTTACCATTTTCTATTTTTTTTCTTCGTTTTATGATATTCCCAATAGCAATATGTGATAATCAACATTGATTCATAAAGATTATTATTAAAATAAACAGTTATTTCTTACTTTACTACACATTTGTTATTTATTTTTTTTAATTATTTCTTTTTGAAATTGTCTTTTAATAATCATCAAAAACAGGATTTAACCTTTATCTAACATTTTTGTTTCAAATCACTTCATTAACAAGATATCAAAGTTTCTTAAAATAATTTTAAATCACCTTGTAGATATCAATATATTCTGTACTATCGAACAAATTTCTTCGTAAATTTATTTTCAAACTAAATTAGATTTGATTCTTGTTCAGAAACTATTATAAACGTTTAGAAATCCATTCAACCCTGAAGAATTCATTTCTTTTCAAGCATCGACGCAGCAAAACTTATCAACTATTACAACTTAATAAGCGTTTTTTTTCTTTTCATAGAATCCGTCGGAAGGCAAATAGAATCGATTTTATCTCAAGAATATAATTTCATTATCGACAGTTGTTTAAATTAGTTATATTTTCTAACGAACAATGGCTGAGCTTTAGGCAAGTTCATGAATAGTCAATGAGCAACCTTTCGCAAAAGTGAATAGTAATTGGTTACCATTTTTGTCGATATTCTTCAAGACGTAGGTTAATTAATTTCGCTTCAAAGCATCGTTTCTTTGTATAATTATTTAATGATATGTTGCTATCTTTATAAAAAATAGCTATCGAGGTGATATGATGGTGTTAACTTTGTTCACAATGCGACTATATAGGCATAGATCACTTAGAAAGTAAAAGTATTTGTTCCAGTTGGCTTGATATACATACATAAAGGTGGATGTATCTAACTTGTATCTTTATAATACATAAAAATTACGCAGTGCGGGTGTATATCCAATAGAAACATATACTACATAACTGTATAAGAGTACGACATTGGCTGAGATAATTACAAATAAAAAAATGTAGAAAATTAATGATCGTATTCACAGAGAAAAAGGACTCGCCACAACTACCGAACCAGTTCGATATGACGAAATTAAAGGCTTTTAACAGGCGACCCCTTTTACAATTGTTATGTCTTGACCTCGATTTTGTGGTAAAAGTGACTTTACGTTTGGTGCATTTAAGTGATCTACTTTTTTACGTTTATTTCGTTTCACAGATTTGATTATACACGGGTGATACTTGA
The DNA here is from genome assembly GCA_004143645.1 of Protaetia brevitarsis. Taxonomy (NCBI): domain Eukaryota; kingdom Metazoa; phylum Arthropoda; class Insecta; order Coleoptera; family Scarabaeidae; genus Protaetia; species Protaetia brevitarsis. Next base: position 263,297 of record RXPK01000266.1, read on the forward strand.
TAGCTCGTGTACGGTAAGTTAATGCATGTAAACGAATGTGTAACGTGCATAAATCAAGCTATTTTTAGATTTATTTAAAAACAAATAGGTTTTACAACGACTCTATCAAGGGAAATTGTGTAAAAAATGGCAAATTTCTTTTGGCTAATTCTTTTAAGCTTTCTTATACCACCATAAAATGAGATTTAATACAAAATGGAACAATTCGTGATTGATGAGAAAAAGCGGTAAATCTTTACTGTATTACATAATTAATTAGTGATGATTTGACATTTTATGGGGGTACTGTTAAGTTTTGTAAAATTATACTTGCATAATGTTATGGAAAATTTATTTGAATGTTTTGTAGAATCCGCCTTTGCCTTGACCATATTATCACGTGATTATGTAAAATACATATATCGCCCGTCCCTCAAAGCTACAACTGTAAAACAGAAATCTTAGTTTGCATAATTAAATTTATTTCTCTTTTTCAAATAGTTACAATTGCAATAAGGAAACTCTTAAAAAAGTTAATAACGATGGTAATACTTTTAAATGACTTAGAATTCTATAGTGTTGTAACGGAACCGGGTTTTCTTGTCTGGAAACTTTTGGGGATGGCCAGCCCAAATTTAAATAAGACAAGCCAAATTCCGTCTCGCAGGCAACCCCTCCTGCTCTTTTGACCGGCGAGCCACCGCTGAGAAACAGACTTTTTTTTTCGGTAGCGAATGGTTTTAGTAATTTTAGCCAAAGTGGTTTCCCAACGGTGTTTTCCTCCGTCAATCGAAGCAGGGCCATTAGTTAGCCTAAAGATTGTCGACTTACCCTTCTCGTCGGCTCTCTTACGAAATGGTCTTCCTCTCCGGGTCTTTACTAAGGGTTCAAACTGATCTTCTTTTAAAATGACGAAATAATAGAACGTCTTATATTTTTACAATATTATATATTAGATTTGGAAAACTATAAGACACAATTAATGAAATAACAATGAAAAAAAGAACAAAATCACAATTATCTTAATGAATATTTTAACATACTATATTGTCGTTTAACATAAGCAGAAGTAATTTTTTTTACTACAATAATAATTTATTGAGGGAGAGAGAGGGAGCGAACGAGTTACGGTTTATACGTAATTGCTTTGGTTAGTTTTAAGCAGTTTTTTTTTTAAATCATCTTACCGGCCGATGTGGGTAATTAATAATTCTTCTCGTCATCCAAATTATAAGGCACAAAACTTACACAACACCCACAAAAATTTAAGCCAAGAAAAGGGGGAATTTAAACGTATTTAACACAAAATCACTAAACACCTCTCGAGGAAAGCTTTTGCTTCCTGTTCTCGAATTTTTAAGCGTAGTTTGATTACAAATTCTAAAAAGAGAAGTTAACTTAAAACTTCTCTTAAGTTTTAGAATCGCCCGATGAAGGGGACGCGAGCTTATTCCTGAAGCTAAATTGAAGGACCGCGGACTAATTAATTCAAAACAGCTATGTTAAGGGTTTTTATAAACTTTGATTATGACGTCATTTCGCACCGATAACTAGTTCGGCCTCTCTTTACAGGAGGGTGCAAGTATGACCGAAGGCGTTATTTTTCTGACTTTCAGACACCCTACTTGAGAAGAACGTGACAACTGCTGAATAGCAAATGCAACATACAATAAACAAAGAAGCAGATAACATACAAAGTAATACCATATTATTTTAATCACGCGAGCCTTTAATCGAAAATAGACTATTATTTCCTGTTAAGTAGACGCCACTCAGCAGATGCCACGGTACCTATCAACTACGTATTAATAAAATGAATTTAATTACTTGCATTATACAGGATGGAATTTCGAATTCTTACAGTGTTATATTTACATATCGAATGCTATAAGTACGTTTTAAAATTCAATCAAATAAACATTTTATATTGTTATAAGAATAAAGCAATATATTCATATAAATGAGCAAAACTACTATCCAACAGTATTACATTGCCACATTACGTTTTACTGTTCTTACAAGATGTACTAATTAATAATATTCAGCAAATAATAATGTTGGATTAAAAATATTTCAATGAAATTAAAATTTTATCGAAGCATCGTTTGATTAAATTAAAAATTCAGGACGCTATTTGAATGCCTTGGTATTTGATTGTTTTAGTAATCAGGTATTTAAAAACAAATCATATCCTCCTAATAAATGAAATTCTACTTTCATAATGTATACAATTAGCTATACTGTAACAAAGAATATGTTCAGCTTAATTCTTGTCAAAATAATGTTTAAATGGCAGGGCAAATTATCAATAATAAATAAAGTAATAAAGTATATATATGGAATATATTTTTGGAAGTAATAACAATGCTAATTAAACCTATTGAATAAAATAATAAAAAGACAAAGATCCAACCTCACAAGATTCAAAAATTTTAATAACAGGGAATAATTCCATAAAATTCATATTTGACTCTGTACGAGTTGTTAATATAGGGAAAAAGAAATCAAATAAAGGTCTAGTTCCTCACAAAATTCTTTAATAACACAAGACCGGTTTCGCTCTATTCGAGCATCTTCAGGTCAGACTTTAAAAATAGTTAAGAATAGTCAAAGTTTAAAATTAAAATCAAATTAGAGAGTGCAAAATAGATAGTCAAACTTATGTAAAACTTCTAACAAACAGACATTAAGTAAATAATAAAACACATAAGTGTTTTGTTTGATTTCTTTTTCCTTAGAATGATTTCAGGCTATGTGGAAGCTAGAAATTGCAATAGAAAATTTAAACAAAAACTTATTAAATTGAAAAGAATTGCTTATATTTCCAATTATAATTTCTGGCTTCCAGCTGGCCTCAGGGTGAGGTCATCCCGAAACTAATCAGCTTATTAAATATTTTTGAGAGTGTAAGATTAGACCTTTGCCTTTCTATAATTTTTATTCAATATACTGATCTCAAACTTAACGATTTTGGATGAGCTAATTAAAAATTCTAATGTAGATAATATAGAAAAAAAGACAAAGTAACGTTGTATGTACTATACAAGTGTGCTTATTTGACTTTTTAAAATTTTTCCATTGATACCTACCTTCAACTATAATCTAATGATGTAAATCTTTAAATATTTCAACTCCATTTGCTCGGTTTTGGCAAGTATTGTATTCCAGATTTAATGCCGTTCCCTTGCATTTAAGTATCTATATTGTCTATGACACGATCTAAGCTATAAACTTCGACTATTTTCGAATTCATATATTCTATTGTATTTATATCATATTTAGTCTCGCTTTAGTTTACGATTCACAGATGAGTACGCCCGATAAAATCGATGTTTGGCTTTTATAATATGTTATTTACAAAAATAACTCCAGTTACGTGTTTCAAATATTATATTTGTTCATTTAAATCGCCCCCAATATATCTAAATTATGAAGTGTATTATTAAAAACACTTTCTAATTCTGGCTTGTCCATTGTTTTGTAATTATAGTTTGTTAGACGTGTTTAATGAATATTAACGTAAAAACATATGACAGGTCTGTAGCGTAGTAGTAGTCACGTAAAATATCCAATCACTTCGCGCTACATGCGATTTTATTAATTCGGGAAAATTGTTTCGGAAACACGTGGGCTCCCATTATCAACCAAAAATCAATCAATAAATTAACAAAAAAAAGAATTACCTGAACATGCGACGTTCTCTTTCTCTCTTTATATATATTTAGCATTTTATATTAATGGTAACTAACAATATTTTATTTTATAACTATATTTTTTAATAAGTACGATTAAATAGGTATTCGATATTAATGTGCTATACAAGTGCGAAAAGTAAGGTTTCTAACACTGCGATATAGTTTCAAGTACTAAAGTATATTAACAGATACTAAATATGTCACATCAAACCACAAAACATATATTATGTGCAACTAATAAACGCGGTAATTTGGAACACTATTAGTTAGCGCCAATAATAGCATTGATTGGTATAAATAAAAACTAACTAAAGAATAATAGTCAGTGAGTTAGAGTAACTATTAAAATTTTGATTCGTTCGTGTTCGGGTAAAATCGATTGGGTTCGGTAGCACTTCTAGCGCATATTGTTTATATTATGCTGTACTTGTGCCTGGTTCATAAGTACATACGTGTCTAACTGTTTTAGAAAGATGATGCTACTATTTATTTATCTCATTCATCAATGGGACAAGCTGAAATAATTAACCTACAGTGACAGTGCATAGGCTGTGTTGCAGTTATCTTTTATGCTAAGTTGTAAGTTATATTTTTATAAGATGGTGGGCTTATATTTAGACTATTTAAAATTTTTTTAAACATTTTTAGATTATAGCAATATGATATAATAAGTATATTATGTGCATGTATAAGGATATATACCTACAATCAATAAAATGTGTTATTGTTTAATGTAGCAGTTTTACGTTAACTTTACACACCTTAGTGATTTTAGTACCTAAACATTAAATTAAAATTATAACATAATCGCCGCTGATGATATATTAGTTCTTTTGGAGCAAATTATACAACTGGTAATCAATTTATTCTAAAATACTTACGGTGTATTGTGTGTAATACTATTATTGTACTATTATTCTTGTGTTTAATCTAAAGAGAACCAATATTACTATAAAAATGATTTACGCCTGACAAAGTCAGTTAAGATAACTGTAAAAGAACGTGCCTTCAAATAAATAACTTTTTGGGGAAACTGTTATTCTAACTAGATTTTAGTTATGGTATCTATATAACTATAACTAACAGCTTCTTGCGGGTTTCGCCGTGTGTCAAAACTTTCGCTCGACGTTTCGCTGTTCATACTGACAGCTTCTTCAGGATAACTGAACTGATTCTCCATGGTCCGACATTCTTCTTATATATACGCCCCTGGTGCATCCAACCGTGTAGTTTCCGCTCCATTGACCGTGACGGTTCGTAGTAGGCTCTTCCACGTGTTGCTAAGGTGGTACCCTTCTTCTCTGTTAACGGTTTTATTCTTTTCTATTTCTATGGCTTCCCTGATGAGTCTTTTCCCGTAGTTCTTGGTGGTAGTTATTACTTTTACATTCTTGAAATCCATTTTGTGTCCGGTGTCGTGCATGTGTTCTAGCCACCGCTGATTGCTCGGTCCTTCTTAATCTTGCGTCCCTCTCGTGTTCTTTTATTCTTATGTCGATGGCTCTTCCTGTTTGTCCGACGTAGCACTGTCCGCATTGGCATGTTATCTTGTAGATACCTTCTGTGCGCCCCTTGGTATCTTATCCTTTGCGGTCGGTAGATACTGCTGGATCGACGTTGCAGTCCCGAAGCGTACTTGTACGTTACGTTTCTTCAAAATTCGGCCTACTTTTTCGGTGACTCCTGCTATGTAAGGTAAACACGCCATCCTTCTTCGTGGTTCTGTAGTTTTCTCCAGTGTCGTCTTCTTCTTAGTGGCTCTCCTTATGTCGATGTCAGTGTAACCATTCTTCTTTAGTGCTTCCTCCAAATGTATCTTTTCACTGGTAAGATGTTTTTCGTCACTGATGGTTTCAGCTCTGGATAGCAAAGTTTGTATTAATGTCTTCTTCTGCATCGGATGATGGTGAGATCTTGCCAAGATCTCACCATCATCCCAAGGATAAGATACCCAAGGGGCGCACAGAAGGTATCTACAAGATAACATGCCAATGCGGACAGTGCTACGTCGGACAAACAGGAAGAGCCATCGACATAAGAATAAAAGAACACGAGAGGGACGCAAGATTAAGAAGGACCGAGCAATCAGCGGTGGCAGAACACATGCACGACACCGGACACAAAATGGATTTCAAGAATGTAAAAGTAATAACTACCACCAAGAACTACGGGAAAAGACTCATCAGGGAAGCCATAGAAATAGAAAAGAATAAAACCTTTAACAGAGAAGAAGGGTACCACCTTAGCAACACGTGGAAGAGCCTACTACGAACCGTCACGGTCAATGGAGCGGAAACTACACGGTTGGATGCACCAGGGGCGTATATATAAGAAGAATGTCGGACCATGGAGAATCAGTTCAGTTATCCTGAAGAAGCTGTCAGTATGAACAGCGAAACGTCGAGCGAAAGTTTTGACACACGGCGAAACCCGCAAGAAGCTGTTACACCGGCCGTGAAAGCCTACGCAGTGTTATGGTATCTATAGTTATGGTAAGTAAATTCAATTAAGTAACAGTAGCAAATGAAAACATTACTGGCAAATAATGTGGATATTTATAGGAATTAACACGCAGTAACTAATACCAGCAAAGCAAATATTAACTCCAAATACTGTAAAACATTTGGAATAAATAATGTTCTTCATTTACCAGGAAAACTAAAGTTAGTTAGTGGTAGCCTTCATTGTTAGAAACCTGACTTTAGTTGCTATAACCAGTCTGATCACTTGTCGACATGCACAAATGAGTCAATACTAAATTTTTACTTACAGTTAGTAAAAAAAAATTCTCAGTGCATTCTATTGTACCTACGTTCTATGCACATGTAGCATCCAATAGAAATGTGTTTGTTCTGTAACATTCTTAAAACAAGTAACAAATTACAAAATTAAACAACAGTACTGATTAGACTATAATTAAAGAAACCGGAATCAAATTAGAGCTTGAAGAGTACCCGTTCACTACTATTAGCTTAACGACCATTCAGAATTTCTGTAATTTAAAGTGCATATTGACACATAAAGAAATACTCGCTGTAATAATTACAAGCAATGTATAATCAAATATGACAGCAGGCTGGAAGAACGTTCCTGTATACAAAGTTCAATGAAACACTTTTTTATTATAGAATCAAAATAGGAATTTCCAGTCTCGCATGTAAAATACACACCAACTCAGTTGAATAAGGTTATGAAAACGCCTTAGTACAATAACAATATAATTACGAAATAACACATTTAATAGGATGCTCCAGGCAAACTTAACAGTTCGCTGAGAGAAATATGCGGTAGTCGGAGTACTATGTGTGGATAATTGCGGTAATTTTTAGCAGACAGTGTTGTTATTCTATGAGTAGGCGCGATGTATGTATGTAGAAATAACGGTTAACTAACTACTTACGACGAAACAGATTGCCAGGGCGATTTATAATGCGGCACTTTTACTTTCGTACATAAGGAGAGAACGCTGCTTTCTAGAAATTATTAACTTAAAAGATATTGCTCTCGTGCTAGTACGTATGCCGCCGCAAACAAGAAAACTTGCGCAATTATTTACTGTTTGTCTTACCTGGATGGCGATCAAAACTATACGGAACCTATCTGACCTATTATACTGACTACCGTAACGTAATCTAGACACCATATTATGGGGGAATTCGTGTTGGTAATCGATTCTCGGATCAGTAATTATGAATTTTTATAAAATATTTATCCGTCTATAGTGAAATGTAATTGTAGTGTTGCTCCTGTTTTAGCGTTAATCTATCTGTAGGTTTTGAAATAACCATTCTGTGGCAATAGTGGCATAATTTTTAATATACCATCGTTTATAACGTGCAAATTTGCTATAATGAACAGTTACCTCCACAGAATAGCAATAAACACAAACCCAAATCTTGTATATTTCGTAGAAAACATACATACACGGCCAAACATAGAACTAAGACTGGAGCGTGCTTACGAAATATAACGCTGTAACAAATGAAGCACGAGTTGTTTATATAGTAGTTCAATAATTTTTCTCAGAGGTGCTACACGTTACGAACCCCGTTCTAATATTTAATTTAATAGAGAAGTTAAGTAAACTTCTCTATAAGTGGCGCCCAACGTGGGGCCGCGTGTGCGTCGTGAGAAAGCTACTTGAAGACATTCGTACATTCGGAGCATTGACGCATATTAAAATTTACACATTGACGTTGATAATTGTCAGTAAGACAATTTCTGTCGTGTAAGAAATATATGATTACTCGTTCTCAGACTAAAAGTGAAGAATCAGATCAGATGGCGAATATAACGCTGACGGACGAGCAGTTTCAAGCGTTGCTCAATCGGTTGCAGAATGTGAACTCGCGTGAGAATACCCCAACTAGTGAGGTGTCGCAAAATGGAAATTTTGTCAAGTGCACTGCCCGATGGAGCAAAAAGTTATAATGTTGAACCATTTATAGCAAATGTTGAAGTTTTCAAGATTACCACTGCTACTGACTGATAATGTAGCTATCTGGTGGCTCGGAATTCGAGCAGGAATTGATACATGAAGCGAAGCTATTGACGCATTACGTCTTGCTTTTGGAAGACAGCGTGAGCCTCCCCAAGTGTATCGTGATCTTTTCTTTTGAATGGAACATAAAGAAGGAATACCTACTGATAATTTTATTAAGAAGAAGACGACCTAGCAAATTCCCGAAGCTGCTGGTTCAAACAAGGGACGTCTCTTTGAACCAGAGGGGGAGTATGTAACAAATGAAGCACGAGTTGTTTATATAGTCATTCAAATTAATATTCCCTTATTTTTCAAATTACTTAGCTAAATTAAATAAATTTTTAATTCTACAAAACGTAATATTAAGAGTTACATTAAATACGAAATCAATTTAACAAACAGTCCGTAGATCTGGCAGCTGCTTCATAATACCTGAGCTAATATGATAAAGCTGGTAGTATGGATAGCATAACGTCGTAGAAAATTGTAGACAACAAAATGCTATTAGAGGCGATTATTGAAGATTTTTTGTAATTGCGAAATTTCCTGAATTTTCTATCACTTTTTTGTTATTCTATTTATATACTCACTCCCTTTTTTTACATTGATAACAGATAGGTACTAAAAATTATTGAGAAAAAGTAGTGTCAAATATTTCTAAAACATAGTTATACAGGGTGTATCAAATAAAAAAGTAAATTTTGCTTGGGTGTTAACTACACGACATATAAAGCACAAACCCACCGAAACCGGATTTCATCATTAAAGAATAAAAAAAAGTAAAATTTAGAGCCGAAAATTCTTTAGTCCGGGCCTGATGCAAGGAAACGTCATGTTAAGCACCCGCTAAACGTGGTATTATGTATAAATACATTGCACTCATTTAGTATTATTCTTAATGGTATGCCGTAAGTTCATTTAACGTCATTCTGAATAAATAAAGGCCCTTGTAAAAATAGCATAACTGAGGCATTTTAAATTTCTTCTTTTTATAAAATAAACATTCATTTTTTGTTAAGAGCATTCTACGTAAGTCTACAAAGTATTATTTTTAATATCCTGATAATACGTTCGAGTTTCATCGGATATGCGACTTCAGTAGTTACAAAAAACGTAAATATTTTTCTTTTGCTTTGTCGAATCGAGGGTTAGTTGTTAATAAACGGTACCACGTGAATCTGAGTTATTTATTTTGGATTTATTTAATCATATAACGCAAAATGAATTGAATCGAATTACACAGAAATAAATGTAGATACAGAAAATTTGCAAACACGCCTTTTTACTATGATATCGCGCGAAAATGAATCTATACATTCCCGCGCTTTTGTGGATGCATCAAGCTTCGATTTTCTTTATATGAAATCATGATGGTCTTGAAAAGGATTGTTTTTTCGAGACGGGAAGAATTTAAATAAAATGTTCGAAGTGGCTTGCACTCCAAGCGACGATCCACACAAAACTAACAGCGATAATGGCTGAATGATAGTGGTATGTGGGAGTATACTCGGGACAGCATTTAGGTTGGGCACAGGTGCGGCTCTAGCCCACGGCATTTATAAAATATTTTTTTTCTCGTTAATGTTTACAGATAGACCCCCTGTGCATTAAGACTTTTTGATTGTATATGATTACAGCTGCTACACATTATTATATTTACCTCTATATCTGATACACCCTGTATAAATATTATATGCTACTTGAGTTGTATTTATCAACTTTTCTGTGAGAGGATATATGGCAAATCATTTTGTATGAAATAAAATTATATAAAAATAAAGCATTATAAAAGCTAGTTAGTTAGTTAGTTTAGTTTTCTTGAACATGTGCTTTCTTTCTTTTCTCAAAAATTTAATCTGATTAATTGAAAAATTAAAAGCGAAAATTCGTATTCCAATCCTATTTTATTTTAATATCTTATTGCACAAGTTTCGGTCCTATATAACCATCATCGGGCAACTATAAGATGAAAGATTTTTTATGTCAAAAATTATAAAGTAATTTTATTATTACACTGAAAATTTTGAAATTTTTTTAACTTCTAAAAATTTTTAACAATTGAGAAAGAGTTTTTAGTTTAAATTTAAAGTTCATAAATTAAAATTAAAATTCAAAATCTTTAAAATACTACTCTTAAATTTACAGGAATAAAATTTTAATGGATAATACTTACTAAACGTCAATATTCGTTTTACGACGACATTTTATATAAAGCGAATATTGACGTTTAATAAGTATTAACCATTAAAATTGTGTTCCTGTAAATTTAAAAGGAGTATTTTAAAGATTTTAAGGTTTTGAATTTTAATTTATAAACTCTAAATTTAAACTAAAAGCTCTTTTTCAATTGTTAAAAATTTTAAGAAGTTTTTAATTTAATAGTAAAATTTTTAACGTAAAAAAATCTTTCATCTTATAGTTGCCCCATGATGGTTATTTAGGACCGAAACATATCGCAATAAGATATTAAAATAAAATGGGATTGGAATACGAATTTTCGCTTTTAATTTGTCAATTAATTTTATTTGGTGTTGATACAAATTTCCTAATAAAAAATTTATACAGACTCCTTTTTCTCAGTGTATAATCTCATGTCATCTCAAAGATCGCAAAATACTTACGCTGGCATCTATTTATATTTTAGAATGTGCTGTTTTTGCTGCGAAGAATTTTTTGAAAAATATAAAATAGATCATGATTGTAAGACAAGAGCTGCTTACCAAGAAAAGTTGTCACCACCATTCACACATTTAACAAAAATTCAGAAAAATGTAGTTCATCAATACAGAAATATTTATAATCATATATCACAAAACATAAAATTATTGACTGATGTACAATTTAAAAACTATTTAAAAAAATACTTACTTGATAAGATATTTTATAACGTAGATCGGTTTTTCAAAGAGATGGTATCATAACTTTTTCACTTTGAATGTCCTGACATTTTAATATGTTATTTGTACTATTACTTGACGTACTGACTATACTTGACGTTTTCTATACTGTATTATTATTATTATTATTATTATTATTATTATTATTATTATTATTATCATTATGTCTTTATAATATATCTATACAAGCATTAGCAAAAGCTGTTTTTTATTTTTACTTAATATTATATACAGGGTGTTTTGAAACTTCGTTTAAAGATTTTACGGGCATGTAATACGATCGAAAATAAGATTAAAAGTCATAATAAACATATGTTCACAAATCAACCGTTTACGAGATAACAGCGAGTGTTCCTAATAGTACATGGATATAACATACCCCAGTAAACAGGTGCTTATCAGCTATTGTTTTATGACAGTTTAATTTGACGTTTTGTGCAGTTTGTAGCAATTACAATGGTTGCGTATTCTAATGCTGAAATGAGCGATATGGTGTTCATGTACGGTCGTGCTAATGGAAATTCTTTACAAGCACGTCGCTTCTATGCTGAAACGTTTCCTGATCGCCAACTGCCTTCGCATGTGATGTTTCAGACGGTGTTTCAACGACTAAGAGAAACTGGTTCGTCTGAGAAGCGGTCTTGTGATACTGGACGGCAGAGAATAGCATGTACTCCACAGATAGAAGATCAAATTTTGAATATTATTGATGAAAATCCCGAAACTAGTGTTAGAAGAATTTCGACTCAAGTGGGTGTAAGCAGCAATCTTGTTTGGAGAACTCTTCACGAGCAACTCCTATACCCCTACCATATCCAACGGGTACAAGCGACATACACCGCATTATCAAGCGAGAAGGGCTTTCTGTGAGTGCTTTTTGCGAACAGCTGCTGATCGGCCAGATTTCGCTGATAACATCCTTTTCACTGATGAAGCTGGTTTTACTCAAAATGGAATATTTAATTTCCAAAACAATCACGTTTGGTGTGACGAGAATCCTCATGCTACCGTTGAAGCCAGACACCAGCACCGTTTCTCTCTAAACATCTGGTTAGGCATGATAGGGGAACGGTTGTTAGGACCGATTGTTTTGCCACAACGCTTAACAAGTCCTGCATACCTCGAGTTCTTGGAAAATACTTTACCTGAACTTTTGGAAGATTTACCTATAAATCTAAGACTGAACCTCTGGTTTATGCAAGATGCACTTTACGCGTGCTGTTAGGGAACATCTTAACAATGAATTTCCTGGGAGATGGATAGGGCGAGCAGGTCCCATTGCTTGCTCTCCCGATCTAAATCCGTTGGACTTTAGTATCTGGGATTATTTGAAAAGTTTAGTATACGCAACACCAGTAAACGATCTTCCAGAGTTGCGCCAACGAATAGAACACTGTTGCCAGATAATACGAGAAAAACCCTTGTTTTTTGAAAGAGTGCGCGCTTCCTTTCAAAGCAGATGTAGATCCTGTGTCGAAATGGAGGGACGTCTATTTTATGTTAAAATGCAACAACATCTTAATAAAAACCGCTAAAGCAAATTTATTCTGCAATTGCGATAAAATCGCTGCTATCTCGTAAACAGTTAATTTGTGGACATATGTTTATTATGTCCTTTAACCTTATTTTCGATCGTACTACATGCCCTTAAAATCTTTAAAGGATGTTTCAAAACACCCTGTATATAATCATTAGATTTTTCATGATTTACCTCTCGAATATTATAAATGAATGCTCATGAGAATTGAAAATAACTCTCATTATTGGGTTCATTGTAATTCAATCATTTTAATTATATTATTGATAAAATTATTTATGGATCAGGTATTCAAATATTTTCTTTTTCACATATTTTGCAGTGTACCTTTTGTTTATGATTTTTATATGCATATATTGAGATGATTACATTTTCTGCTTCAGTATGCTAATAAGTATTTAGTTCATTTCATGTGCCTCTCCTTTTTTCAATTATAGGTGAGTAATAAACTACTTTATGGAGATTTTGTTATTTAAAACATGCAAATAAGTTACTGTATACACGGAATTAATTATTCATTTTTTATTAGTAATCATTTTAATTAAGTGGATTCCATTTTTTATTAGGTATTCCGGATTATTGAACGTATTATTCTATAAATGGTCTCAATGTAATACTCACTTCACATCATAAATTTTAAATAACATTGATGATGAAGTTTCCAAAATTTATGTTTAGAAAGCAGAACTGTTGTGTAAAAGTCGGTAGGTATTATCAATAATTATATCAAAAGGATCACCTTTTGGTAACTGATGACATTTACGTTTAAATATATTATATATTATGTAAATTTAGTTTCTTTTTTTTTTTAATCGTAATTCTTTAACCAGGTAATAAAATATCTCATAAAAGTATTATCGATGTCTTTTTACGGCGAACCATTAAACTGTTTTACGAAACGATTTTTCTTTTTTACTCAATACCATTACAAGGATGATTTGATTTTGTAACTTGAGCACATCGTTAAAGGTCAGTTACAGGAAGCTGGAATCGATACTATCTAAATAGCTGTGCGATTAATTCGCATTTCGGGTTGGATTAAATATAACCTTCGAAGTAAAGCTTTAGTAACATGACAAGTGATTGAAATGTATGTTCGTTCTGCGTTCAATTATTTTAAACTTAAAGACAGGTACATACGAAATAATTTATGGAATTATTTTGGCCATACCTAAATATAAACATGGAACTATCAATAATATTGACGTATGCGACTATGCGACATAATTTATTTGATCTTTTATATTCAATGTTTATATACACTGAAATATAAAATTCATGTCTTCCTAAAATTCCCAAAACAAAACGAATTAAAATTGTGAAACATAATGCTAACGCATATAGAGCCAAGACTTGGTCTAAAAATACATATATTAAACACTTTTTATGAATGTAAGGACGGTTTCTTCGTACACACATTCACTAACCACATTCAGTCGATTTTAACTTACAATTTTGTTTTGGTTAAATACAGTCAAACACAAATATTTGTTAAAATAACAAAATGTAAGTGTTAAAATAGTTTTTAAGCTGATTTTATTATAATCTTCAATATTTTGAGCGCAATAATTGTTCTGGGTGAAATAAACAATTATTTCATGGCAAATCTATCAGAAGAATTCATTAAAATATAAAAGCAGAAGTTGTTTACTTTTTAACTGTGTTGTAATTATTATTTGTTGTCTTTATTAAGGTAGCTAATCATTGTTTCTTTCTTTTCAGGGCTTCTTTGGCTATTTTTATTACAACTCGGATTTATGGCGGTGTCACTTGAACCAGGGGTGAGTACAGCACAGTATGTCCACCATTCCAAAAAGTTGTATAACCTCACATCGTCTTACCCAAAATTAGTTTGCTTAGTAACTTACAAGGGAACACCGGCGGGTGTCCCCCTCCGATTTCGATGAAACTTAACAGATCGAAAGAGTACCTTAAAATAAGAGACACGTTTTTTTTTTTATCGGCGTATCCGCACGATTTTGGGGTACAGCCCCCTCCAAAGTTTGGACGATTTTTCAATTTTTGCAAATATTTCCTAAATTATAACAGATATTAAATTTTCTTCTTAACATAATTTGCAGCATATTGCATGGCCCTAAGGGTGGCGTCGTCCGTATTCGCAAAAAGTTAATAACGGGGGACGGGGGACGGGGTACCCCGTACCCCCATTTTTTTTACATTTTTTCTTTTTCTTATTCATCAAAAGAAGGCTGATTTTACATAGAATACGATGATGTATAACAAATTTAGGAAATTAATAATTGTAAAAATTAGAAAAATAATAATAAAGCTTCAAAATTAATAAACTTGTCTATTGATATGAATCAAATGAACTATAACAGAAATAAGTTTTTATACTTAATATAATTTCCAGCATAATACATGGTCTCAAGGTAGATATCTTCATAAAAAGCTAATAACGGGGGACGGGGTACCCCATACCCCCGCATTTTTATAATAATAAGTTTATTCATTATTCATCAAAAAAAGATCGCTTTTACATAGAAAACGGTGATGTATAATAAATTTAGAAAATTAATAATAGTACTAATAACTCAAAATAAATATATGTACGTGTCTATTGTGGTGAATTTGATATGCCTGTAAATCTGTATATTTCTTCTTCGGTATCTGGTAAGCTCACTTCAAATCATTTCAAAACCTGGCCAGCAGATGTTTTTCTCTCGAATACCTAACAGCAATTAGTGCCAAAAGACAAAAATTTGAACATCAGTTTTCTTCCCCAAGATTTTTCGACGTATTCAAGTACTCGTGCTATAAGAGTGGATACGTTGAGGAAAGACCTGGGCCCTTTAAAAATCCTGTAGAGTTTTGTTTTAACAAAGATGCGCAGTCTACACCCTTGTTTAGTATTTGCAATAAACCAGCTATTGTGCGGTGTTCATGGTGCAAACAAAATCTGTGTTTTAAACACTTTTACACAGACTATCATTACTGTAATACTTACATAGCCTAATTACTGTATGTATATTAATCTTGTTCGCTATTGCAATACATATATACCAATAATCGCATTACAGTATGTCATGTATTTAAACATTTATAAGCATTATAATGTTTTTCTAATTCTGTTCTATTGTTTCCGAAATGTTATAATCGTTACAAACACATTAGTTATTTTATGCTCCATTGAATACTTACATTGTACACCTACATTGCACGAAAAACTTGAAATAAATTAAAAAATATATATGTATGTATTATTTAATCCTTCGTCCTGTGTAGCAAATTTGTTCACATATACGCACTAAAGGATTATGGTATTCTAAGAATGAATAACATTTTATTAAGGAAATATATAAAACGCAGTCACTAACTGCAATTGATAAAACGATTTATATTGCTACCACCGATAAAAGTTTCGTATAGTATAAGTTAGTAGGCATAGAAAGGTTTGACCGCAGCTTGTCGAGTAGATAGAATTCTAAATTAAGAAATATTTAAGTAAGGAGAGCAGCGGAGTAAACGATAACAAATAATGTTTGTTATGTACTATATTATATTATTACAATTATTTTTATTATTAATCCTCCAAATTTATTACCATTGTTTTTCTATGTAAAAGCGATCTTTTTTGATGAATAATGAATAACTTATTATTAAAAAATGCGGGGTATGGGTACCCCGTCCCCCGTTATTAGCTTTTTATGAAGATATACCTTGAGACCATGTATTATGCTGGAAATTTTATTAAGGATAAAAACTTATTTCTGTATAGTTCATTTGATTTTATATCAAGACAAGTTTATTAATTTGAAGCTTTATTATTATTTTTCTATTTTTACAATTATTAATTCCTAAACTTGTTATAACATCATCGTATTCTAGTAAAGTCGGCCTTCTTTGATGAATAAGAAAAGAAAAAATGTAAAAAAAAATGAGGGTACGGGGTACCCCGTCCCCCGTTATTAAATTTTTGCGAATACGGACGACGCCACCCTTAGGGCCATGCAATATGCTGCAAATTATGTTAAGAAGAAAATTTAATATCTGTAATTTAGGAAATATTTGCAAAAATTGAAAAATTTTTAACTTAACCTCTTTTCCAAAAATTAAATACTAAGCCAAAGATTTTTTGTCCACTACACCTATCGAACTCCATCATTAGTATAGCTATCTACTGTTAAAGCATACAATATTTTCCAGATGTGTAAAAGACCTTTGTTGACAATAATAATAGGTAAGCAGTATTTTTTCTTGGTTCTATCTTCCAAGAATTCGAAGATTTTAATCACCAAAATAATCAGAAAAGGATTAAATTTTTCTTGCCTAATGCATAAGCTTAGTAGAAATTCCAAAACATTGCATGAAAAGTTCCAGCACCGAAATGGGCAACATTTAGGTATCATAATATTCCATACATGAATTTTCGATATATGTATATCGTTTTAGATTCTAAATAAAGTTATTTAAAAAAAAAGGGTAACAGCTAAAAAAAAATTGTAAAAAGCTCTGAAACACATTGTCTTTTCTATTATAGTTTCTTTTCCCAGTTTAAAGAAAATTAACAAATTTAACAGTCCTCCTGGCTTTCTGACTAAAGAGCAAGATTCTAGACGGTTTATAAATTTGTCAAATTACACTTTTCCTCGTAGTATAAAGAACTTCTCATGTTTTGGTCCACATTTTGGCATTCGTAAAGATTTAAAAATACTTGCTACTCGAGGTTGCATATATTTTTATGTAATGTGCTCCTTGGTGACCGAAATGAATTTACGCCAAAGCTATTTATTTGATTACGAATTTCCTCCATAGTTCAGCAGTCACGTGATTCAAGGAGAAACTTTCTTAAAAAAGATTCTAATATTCTAATGGCCAGAGCTGGTAAGGGTAATACTGCTGTTGTATTAGACAGAGATACCCACTTTTCTAAATCTTTTGATTTACTCTCTACCATCACTCTCTTACGTGATATAGACGTAATATTGACGACTATTAAACGTCATTTTACGTTACTCTACTACCTGGGTCACTGTGCAACTTCTTCTCGAGTTTCTTTGATGGAATCCATACGTAGTTAATATTCTTATTATGTGGTCTGGAAACTATGTACAACTGAATGATTTCCTTCTTTACATCAACACCTTACATAACACTATTAAATTTACTTTAGAAGTACAACTAAATAAGAGTATTAATTTTCTGGATTTAACTACTATTCACTCTTATATTGACAGTAAACTAAATTTTGAGATATACAGGAAACTCACTCACTGTGGTATGGCAATTGCCATAAATATGCTTCCTTCTATAATTACCATCATAGACTAGTTAATCTTCTCACTGAAGAATCTTTTAATAAGGAACTGAATATCCTAAAACAAATAGCTTTAATGAATAATTATAATTTAAATATAATAGATAAGTTATTACACAAAATTAATAAGCAGTTTTCTACACTTGACAAGGACAAGTACTTTATTTCCATACCATATACAACGTGTGTATAAATTGTCGCAAAACCTACAGGTAGCGACATACTTCATTCGTTTCTGAATCGAAAATCTAAATGGTAAAATATTGTACTATGCTTCATAAGTCTTCACGAGGTTCTTGAAGTTCGGTTTTTTAGTTCCTTAATAAGCGTTTGTGTTCGTTATTTGTCGGTATAGATAGCTGCAATTTTGAATTTAGACCATTTCTTATTCCTGTTTTTTCATAAGCAGTTTCTTTTTGATCTTAGAGCCTGGTTTCAACATTTCTTCATAAGCATCCTCTCATGAAAAAACACATTTGACAACATTGTAGGACAATGACTCTGTATTCTAATTTGATTTCAATCAAAACCATTACTGTCAAATTTTGACATTAATCTGAAATGCTCAATTTTATGCAAGCTCTGCTCTTTTTCGTGATTACTCGTATTCTCTTGATTAGTTTTTCTATTTCAGTGTTTTTATCGTTCTCGTATTATTGTTTTGTTTATTTACAATGGTTTTTACATTTAATGAATATGCCGATATGTATATGGTATACGGTTTTTGTAATGGAAATGCTAACATGGCAGAACAGGAATGTCGCGTACGTTTTCCAAACCGGGGACATCCTACTGGAAACGTATTTCGACGGCTGGACCAACGTCTACGTGAAACTGGTTCGTTTAAGAAAAGAAATGCCAACGCTGGTCGACCTAGACAACGGCGTACATTACAACTGGTAGAGGAAATTCTAGACTCAGTTCATGAAGATCCCTCCGTCAGTATTCGACAGTTGGCGTCCACATTCAATATCCGCAGTAATAAGACCGTTCATTTGGTTCTACGTGAAAACCTTCTTTATCTATACCATATAACTAAGGTGCAGTCGCTTTATGAAAACGATAACATACACCGTTTAAACTTTTGTCATAGTATCTTAAATAGGATTCAAGAAGATGGCGACTTTTTAAGAGGTGTTCTTTGGATCGACGAGTCTATGTTTACCAGAGATGGTGTACTCAATACCCATAATTTTCACCATTGAGCAGATGAAAATCCTCATGCGTTTCGGGAATACGGTCACCAATGAAAGTTTTCAATTAATGTTTGGCTGGGTATAATAAATCACCGTGTCGTTGGGCCAATCTATCTGCCAAATCGACTTGATGCCAACGGGTATTTAAATGTATTAGAACAAGTTATTGACGAGATGCCATTGAATATACGTCGTAACATGTTTTACATGCATGATGGAGCTCCGGCACATTTTTCTCGTAATGTGAGAGAGTGGTTGGATGAACACTTCCCTAACAGGTGGATTGGTTGCGGTGGTCCTACCTTATGGCTTGCAAGGTCTCCCGACCTAAACCCTTTAGACTTTTTTGTTTGGGGTTTCATAAAGGTGAAAGTTTACGCAACACCTCCACAAGACGCTGACGAAGTTATAGGACGAATTAACGCGGCAATATTAGAAATTACACCGGAAAGGCTTGAACAAGTAATACAGACAATACCTCGTAGATTGCAAATGTGTTTACAAACAGACGGATATCAATTTGAACATATGCGTAGGTAATAATGTCGGTAATTTATTATAAGAGATGCGTTCGAAAAATCAAAACTACTAATTCTGTTTTAATAAAGCTTTCTTATTGCTTTTCCCTATGTATCATTTGTGTTATCCAATTTGTCATTTGTAATTCTGGTCTGTCAATTTTTGACAAGTATTGTAACTACCATTACGGTGGTATGCGACTACAGTGTTGCCAAATGTATGTTACTTTCAAGTGGCTCCTGAAGACGCATGAAGCATAGTGCCACATTTTACCATTTTAGATTCAGAAACGAAGTAAGAATGTTGCTGCGTATAGCTTTTGCGACAATTTATACACACGTTGTATAGGTCCTTTCTCCTATAAAATTGCAAACATTCTTCAACCACATGTCCATGTATCATTTAGAACATTACATCGCTTACGAAATTTAATTATTAACAAACAGGTAATATAGAGCCACTAAAAAAGAAAGAAAACCTTCCTACATGTTATGATTGCCATCGCACGTACGTTGGAAGGACCTTTAGAAATTTAGAAATTAGGATAAAAGGACATTTACGTAGCGTAAAACCCAATGCTACTGTAGATTCCCTTGTTCGGTAAACATTTAAAAGAAAACAAACACAACTTTGACATCAATCACAATTTCCAACTATTAAATACTACCAAAAAAGGTACCTACCTAAGTAATTTAGAGGCATTGGAAATACTGAGGCAGCAGCTCACTAGTAGAGACCATTTTCATGAAACTCACGAATAATTTTCGAGTCCACCCCCTTTTTCAAATTTTACTCGATAGATGTCCTCCTGCATATATGGTTTCCAAGTATTCTATTACGTCTTAAGCACAACATTACTTTAGTTTAGTGTTTCCATAGTAGATGACACAAATCTATTGTAATTTTCTGGATTTTTCTACGGTTATTTAAATTTTAGTCTCGACTTTACTAGAATCATTTTATATCCTGAGTTCGAAGTGCTTACAATTATTTTGAATAAATTTAAAGTGTTGTTCGTTCAAACTTATGTGTTTTTGTTCTTTATTTAATATCTGTTTTTTACAAGTTTTACATATACATACAGGGAATTTAATTTTAATTTTAAATTTTATCGTTCTTAACTGCTTTTATTGTATGTATCTTTTTTAAATTCGTTTACCATTTACCTACTCCCTGATTAAAAAAGAAAATTCAACCATATTGCTAATAATTATTGTACATTCTTATTATATAATACTTCTTTAGCTGGCCTGATGATGCTCGAATAGAGCGAAACCGGTCGTATGTTGTTAAAGAATTTTGTAAGAAACTAAGAACTTCTTTGATTTCTTTTTCCCTATAAGATATTTTAAGTACGTCCTTGAAAATTATAACGTATATTCCTAAGAGTTGTTGTATCCTTGTATATATCTGGCCTGCAACACACATTTTGTATTATTTACAACTATTAGTAAACTAGCAAACTTACAATTAGCTTCCCTATAAGTTTCTCTAGCCCATGAGTATTATTCTGCATAATATATGTATTATGTTAATCTATTACGTAGATAATGTGTTAGGATTCTCTAAAGCACAACAAAAAATACTAATCTTCTACTATAGAAAGGAAAAATCATTTAATTGCGATAATAAATCAATGGATTATAGGAAATAGGTATATATCTGCCTTTGATGCCATTTTTTTTTTGTTTATTTCAATGTGTAGCAAGTAGCAAGTGTGTAATGAGCGGTTATCGAAAGTGCCGCCGTTAACGGTAAAAAGAAATCTAATTAAAACGGTTTCACTTAACGTATGTGTTGAATTATTTAAAACATGTACCGGCGCTTTACGCGATTTCCTTATTTACCAAACTATAAAGAGCTTATTTTAGTCAGCTAGTTTTTGGTAAGTGTGCAGATTCACGTACGCTATCTCCATATATTTACCATAAATTAATACTTATTTCCATACTTTTCAATTACCATTAATTGGCGTGAACGCTTAGGAAACAATTATGAAACATAAATAAATCAGTTACATCTTTCGCGTAACATCAAATAACACCCTCGTATGGATACTATATTTATTACGTAATGGCGTCCTTAGTTGTACTTCACTGATTAGTTAAGGTCACAATTTAGAACGGATCGTATTATCTTCTTTGTGGCGGCTTAGAGCGGAGCCCACATAAAAAAACTGGTCTTGCTCTTTAACACTATCGAGTTGGTGTACGGTAATCGAACAACAATCACGCGGCCTTGACGGACGACATACACTAACCTTATTTCAAATGAACCGTTAAACAATTTCGTTTCGACTACTTACATCATAGCGTCATTCATCCTTCTTAACGCAGTCTCATCGTGAACATTAACACGCATAATGTAGCAGCAAATTGCGAAGGATTTTCCATGAAGTTTGTTTGCCGCAAGCTTCACTCGATACATACGAATATCTAGGATTAAATTTCTGTTCTGTTTTTACCATTAAGTTAATTTTATTCATATTCATGCAAGTGATTTTATTTTAAACTCTCTGTTCCTCTAATGTATACTTTTCTGATAGAAAAGCAATTATTTGGTGGAAATATCAACTTAATATTTCCGTGATCAGTTTGATATAACAAGAAAATATTATATGTTATTGTTTGTTTGTGCCAATGGAGCGAGTTCAATTATCTCCCAGCACTCGCCAAGAAGTAAAAGAAAATAATTGAAAACACACAGAAAAAGGAGGAAAACGGAAAAAAATACCCAACATAACTAATAACTAAAAGCAAAGTAAGCAAAACCTAATAATTAAAGAATTCATTTACAGAGTAAAATTGTTTTGTTTGAGAAATGTCCAATACGTATGATAGTGGATATCTTATTAAAAATTTTAATACCGCTTTCTGTGCCAAAAGAACCCTCTCGGAGTGAGGGTATGCAGCCCACAAAACAATGGCATACTGAATTCTTAACTGAATTTCCGCATAATACAGAGTCATCAAAGTACACTGTAAAAAAAGTTGCCTACAATTTTACAGGTAAATTTGCTTCATAAGGTAAAATTTCTACCATCTAGTAAATTTCACATGCTGATGTGTTTTTCAAAGATTGTACTGTAAAATTCGTATGTAATATTTGTATGAACTCTATATTTACCGAACACTGAAGTAATTTTCATATATATTTTTATAAAAAGAGCAAGCAACTTACCTAATTCTTTTATAGCACCTAATAGGTCATACTGAATCGCTCAACCAGGGATCAAGAATGAACACGCTTACGCGAAACCTACGATTGTTTGTGATGTACATGATATCATTGAGCCAATAATAGGTTCGACAAACGAATAGAATTACCTACGCGCACAGATAAATAATCCAATAACCAATCACATTGCGGCGTATGAATTTCGTATTTTCCATGATATCTATAGTTTTACCCGAAAATTCAAGTAAAAAACAAATAAATATAAGGATCCTCATATTTTTACAGCAAAATTAATAGTTCACTAGTAAAATTACTTTTAAAGTGCACTAAATATCCCAAAAAAAAATGTTAATTTTACACTTTTAAGTAAATTTTGAGAGTAAGCACAAAATTGTACATATTTTTTCCTGTATTTTCCTTTTGAATTTTTGTTACATCTTAATCTTACATGAAAAAGCTATAAATTTTACCGAAATTTCTTTTTCCATGTTAAATATCCTAGAAAAAACATGTAAAACAAAATTTACATGATTTATTGTGGTAAATTCACGACATTATTACATGTAATATTCCTAATTTACCATGGCAAAATTACTGTAATTTTTTATAGTGTACTGGTAGATACACAAGAAAAGCTTTTGCAGAAATTTTCTTAGCTAGTTCATCACAATATTCCTTCCAAATGAGATTCTGGTGAAATATAACGTCTAGAAATCTGGTAGATTCACTCTGAGACAGAGAATAATCGTGCACCTCCAGAGATTGTCTTTCAATATACTGCCGGGTATGGAAAACCATACATTTTTTTCAAGACTCATGGCTAAATCATTTTCTGCAAATTAGATGTAGGTAAAGAGTTTCTAATAGATTATTTGCCAATTATGTTATATCACCAGACGGCGCTGTAACCAATAGGGAGATGTTGTCTGCATGCATAACAAGATATGCGTCAGATAAGAACAGGGCAATACATATATTATATACATATTGAATAATACTGGTCCAGGTACAGACCCCTGCGGTATCCCACTAGCCAGAGGTAAGCAATGAGATGTTGTCGATACTAAGTTACGAGCTTGGTAGATCTTGGTTTAAATATCATGCCGTAACTTATCTAAATATTTAACATCATTACTATAAAAACCCCACCATGCCCTAGCTTCCGTAGTACACGATCGCCACTCATTCGTGCGTGGACATTCAAATAAAACATGCCCCGCTGTATCTACCCCACCGCATTCACACTGCGAATCATTAACCCTCCTAATTCTGCATAAAAATGATGTAAATTATATAATGGAGTCCATATTATCTTAGAGCCAACATGTGATGTAAGTCATAGAGATCGGCTTACCCTATGATGTTGTAAGATTTATTTGATTAATTAAAAAACCAAACTGTTGGAGGCAAGAGAGCATGTCTTATGCATTATCGAAATTTCAGGCCATGAGGAACAAGGTTTGGTAAATGTATCAATTAACTGTTTGAAGTCTGAAAGTGTTCCAGATAGTGAAATCTGAGAGGACAAGAATACGACCAAGGCGCAAATGAGAGAGGTTATAATTGTTTGCAAGAGAAGAAGAATTAGAATTGAATTCTAGAGTCTTTCTTGTGCCATGTGCGGCGCACAGTTTAAATTTACTTATAAATATGCTGCTAAATCATCTCTAGACGTTACCGATTTCTTTCAAGTAGTGCAAGAATTAGAATATATAAAACTTTACAATAAATATATCCAAAAGAAATTGCGGAAGAATTCAATACAATTTTAAGCTTCCATCAATTACTAATTTCTATTTGCTCTCTGTCCTTCTGCTTGGTTGGAATTTCTGAATTTGTTCCCCGTATTTTTCTATTTTTCGAACGACAATACTGTTTTAAGTTTTTCACAACCAACGTCCCTATTTCACCTTCAGAACCAGTCTCATGGACCTGCCACCCTACGCATTCAGAGAAAGTGTATTTGGCATTATGTCACATACCACTCTACTAGCACTCATTTACTTATCTGTATTGCCGAATATAAAAAATTGAAATAAAAGAGGTTGGCGTTGGAGAAGCCATGTACTGTTAGTATGTGTCAGACAAGAGCCCATTTCTACGTACTTCCTCCTTACGATGTTTTCAGAGTTTCGCCATTGAGAACCTAATGTTCACCTCAGTTTTCTTTAACCATTTTGAAACATCTACTATGTCGTACGTCACTTCTCGTTAACGACTATCACCAGGTTATTGGCGTATCCGAACAATCTCACACCATACCTGATTAGTATTCTAAGCACTCTATTCTAATACACTTTATTTATGAAAAGCTAGATAATTACAAATCATCCCAACCCCGTGCTCCACCTAAAGGTACTACACGAGGCTACCTATTCTAAGCATTATATGGATTCCATAACAATTGAAATGTTCCTACTCTAATTAAATAATTTCTCTATGGTTGTTAATAATTAAAGTATAATACAATAGCCTCGAAATTATGTGAACACTGTCCTATGTTAAACGCTGAAATGTGTGAAATGTGATTAGTTCAAGTAATCGCGAGTCTACTGTAAATTGGTTAGCTGTCAGTTGTTAGAATATTTGCGCCCATGGAACGACTTTAGTTATCTCCTAGCATTCGCCAAGGAGTAACGGAAAGCCATGGCAAAAACCTTAAGAAGTCCCAGACCGTGTTGCTAATAGCCGACAAATTATCATTATCCTTCTAAATTTTGGAAAGGCAGCCTCCATGTCGTCATAATAATACCTAATAATACCTAATTATCGCACTGTCACCCCCTAGACACCGCCTCTTTTGCTAATTGATCCATCCTCTCATTCTCGATTGTACCTACATCAGCCCTAATTCAAAAAACCTTTACGACCTCCTCACGGAAGATATCCCAAGTATCTAATAACAAATCAATCGGATTTTTTAAATTCCCTAACGCCTCTAGTACGGATAAGCTATCAGTTATAATTCGCACGTCCTGTATGAATTCCCATTTTCTCCTATTATAACATACTGCCTGATTTATTGCAACTAATTCAGCCTAAAAATTATTGTAATAATCCCCTTATTTAAACTTTTGATTGTATATTTCAATATCCCCACTGTACTACCCTCACCCTTCGACTCGTTCGTAAAAATTTATAAATCCTCTCCAAAAATTTTGATAATACTTCTTAATTCCTCGATATGAATTCGCCCCCCTCCTATATCTAACCCCTTTTCTAAATCGCCAGTTCTAATCTAATTCCCGTTCCCGTAAATAAACCCTCGAACCCTATTTTATTCACGTCCCTATAAATTTAACTTCCTTCAAACGTAAATCTACTGATAATATACCCGAAATAACGCACGCCGCGTTTGCCGAAATAGATGAATACGCGTTAGCGACTCTAACCCTTAACAAACTTTATGCCTCGATTAATTTTTTGATTGAAAGAATGGTGGAAAGCCACTGTAGCACAATATACAGACATTTTTGCACATTACCTCCCTTTTACCAGCCAGTGAAGGCTTAAAAAATATTGTGTCAACTTTAGCCCGATTATTTATATTTAATGAAGGTAGACGTGTTAGTGAAAAAAAAGATTGTAAATATGTAGATCAGGTCAATAGCATTTATTGGAATCCTTGAATGATTGTCAATAACAAATTTAACAATGGAATGTAATTAATTACCGTGGCCAACTATTTAATTAACACAGAAGGTTTCAGCAATCTTAAGATTTGATTTAGTGCTACAAGTTCTCAAACCTAAACTCTCATTCTTTTAATATCCTGGTGACGAATAAAATTTTTATTCATGATACTCCAGTTAATAATAGATTTCGAAACGATACACTTCCTATAGACCTTCTTCTTTCAAACAAAGATATTCAGAAGTGATACGTATCTAAACTATGCAGACATATTATCTAAAATAAATGACTTCTACATCCTCACAAGCCTATTTTTAACCAAAGAAATATAAAAGTATTTGGGTATCAAATATTTTGAAGAGAAGGTCAAGGTGTACTGGTGTTAAATATTCAAATTTTTATAGTCGGCAGTCAAACGCAAAGATTCTCTTACATTACCCATATATCTATTATTTGTTGTACAAATAAGAAAAACCTTTTATTTGCATTTTATATCGCATTATTTTGTATCAAAAATATTTAAAAGCGTTACTGGAAACAACTTTCCCAATTTTATTGATGTAACTCCACAATGTATTCAGCAAATAGTAATGGGTTTAACACTTAATTAACTCAAATATGTTTACATTTGTACATATAAGTATAAAAATTATAAGGTTGCCAATAAATTGATTTTTTCTGGGAATAAATTGAAAACTGGGAAACTAATTCCTTCGGTTTTATCACGCCATAAGACTACCAATTTCTATTTCTCAAATCTTAGTTAAAGTATATGCTGTAGAAAACCTACGTTCTGGGAAACTTCATTTGAATCGAGCGCATTTGTGGAATACCAGATGTACAGATTTACAAACCAAAATGTTTGTGAAATAAATTTTATAGTTTTCACTTTCACGGTGTGGAAGATTGCGTAATACCTACTTTCCGACATAAACTTTAACGCAATAGTTTATATTGAATCAAATCCTACCGTTGCATAATAATGAAAATTATTGTGGGATCCTATAGGCAAACATTTAAGGAAAACTTATTCGCAAGATTGAATGAATTTGCAAGTTGCGTTTGCACAGGATTGATGAATCACATGTACTATGTATATTTATAGTAGGCGTGTCAGTTATGACACTAATTTAATGTAATTATTTATACAAACATAACTGTTTCACTTAACTGTGCATGCATTATATAAGGTCTGGGTAATTGTGTGAATTAAGAAAATTTATAAACGGATATTTATACAATATCAAGGTCTTTAATAATCAATATTATATTCACAGGTAATCATAACAAAATATTGAATGTTACGATTAAAAACCAGTATTATATTGTCATTATTGTGCAACCGGCATTGAGTTTCATCCAATTCTGTGTAGGTGCTTTCTGAATCTGTGGTGGTCTGTAAACACAGAAACAATTACTTTGACACTTTTGAAGTCAAATTCAACTAATTACTTGGTTCTAACATGTTTGGATTTGAGCATGTACCAAACCAGGAGGATTGCGCAGTATTGGAGCACTTCCTGATTTGTTCAGAAATTGTTTCGCTTTTAACTGCCGTAAGTGCATGGACCAGAACCTGCTGATTGGTTCTGATCCCTGAAAAAGTCCTTTCTCACAAAAGTAGCTGCTTCCTCATCTCTATAAACGGATTGGTGCGCTGATATCCAATTAGAGATGGATTATTAGCCTTTTCCAATATATTTAGAGTGTTTTACAGCTCCAGATCAGCTTTGAGTAGTATTTATGCGAACCTAGTGCCTTCAACATCATCTATCTGTCAAAACTTGTCAATGTTTTTTATTAATATTTGCCTGATGCTTTTATTCCCTTTAGCACATATAAAATTTTAAGCCTGAAAGATGCTTGTGCGTTGTCCAGAGTTGTAGTATTTTCTGACACTCTGCTTTCTTTTCAAATCGTCCGTGAGAGGTGTTAATAATACCATCAGTACTTCTATTCAACTTTATTTGAATTGTTACTTTATGTGGTTAGTTTATGAGCACAGACTTTCCAAAAAAGATATTTAAAGCTACCAGATATATTAGAAGCTATAACTACATATTATGTCTCGATATATTAGTAAAATCAGGTTTGCTTCAATTCTGGTTCCTAAATTTCCCAAAGCATATTGATAGAAAAATGTAAAGATTTACACGGTGATACATGGGTTATTTTTGAATCATATCTTGGCGATTATACACCACACATGCATTTTTGTCTATTTAATACCCTGTCTAAAATGTTCTATTATGACAGTATGAATATCATCTGTACTTACAGCATCTGCAATACCAATGTTTAAAGCCTTGAGGTAAGTGTAAACTTAAGATGTAATTCTCCAAGTAGGATGTACAACATTTTACTTGCAGATAATAAAATTACATCTACTATGAAAATACAAGGGTATCATTTTAAATTTTTATTTTTGTAAATACAGAAGCATTTTGTAAGAGTGAAAAGAGCAAAAAACTCGTTCTTTCGTTCATAAATATTTTAATAATTCAACGTCAATGGGATTATTGTCAAACAATAAAAACACCAAATATGATAACCATATTGTGTAGATAAGAATATTTGTATAATAAAAACTACAGGATAAGATAACTGGTTTAAATTTTGAAATTATTGGTGATGACATTAATTTAACTAGTTTTAATATATGAAACGTGTAAATATTACATGTGTAAACCAAACTGCAAAAGATTGTTTATTTATTGACTGTTTAAGCGTTTATTTATACATCCTCCGAATGAAAAATTAAATATTACAGATTATAAAACTATTGGAAAACTGTCTATCAACAAAACAGTTTTCCATTGTACACGAAATAGACTCACTTTCCTGTTTAGTCCATTAAATGAATGCTATTGTAGAATGTAAGCTCCAAAAGCAAAATATGTATTTATTACTACGTCACAATTGGTTGTATTTTGCAATTAAGTTGTTTCCTAACTATTACAATGATAACATAAATGTGTTTTAGTTCTGAGTGCTAAATATTGAGTGGTAAATTTTACGAATAACACTATTAGTCAGTGCAACTACATATATGTATTATCCTATGTCTTTGTTTTCTGTTTTTTTTGCAGCATCAGTTAATTAAACTCTGTAGTTATCGTCATTTCCGCATTAAATGTGTTAAGAAAGAAAACTACGCGAAATACTAGCCCATTCGTATAAAGTGTATAAAGGAATTACCATCCCGATAAAGATGTATTCAATATTAGAACAGAACTGAATACCACAAGACATTTTTATCACCTAACTTTACGAAGCACATGTAAAGTTACTAAGTTGTATCTACTTAAAAGTCTATCGTAGATGTTATAATAAAATTTGTCTTGAAAATTACATTTTCGTTTGTAAAGTTCCATACGTGCATAAAAAGTTATAGTTTTATTGTTACATACTTACCATGTTTAAGTAAACATTTACATACAAGCAACTACGACTGTATGTATTACTGCGTGAAAGCTCAGTTTTTTTTACACCTACCGCCATTGTAAATAGGACCGACAAGTCTAGTATGATTATTTTACACAGTCGATAAAAATTTACCTCAATTTTTCTCAGTATATACAATATATTTTTGAAAACTATTTGTATCTCAAGCTCCAATCTATGTTAAAATATAGAATTACCTTCTACAATCATCGATATTAAGAGATTTTATACACCATGCTAATAGAATTGAATTAAAGCTAACATTTTTTTCTCGACTTGTTTTGTCAATAAAAAAAACGATCAGTTATAAGTTATTAGTATCTATTGACCATGAAACATTGAAATTTTTGGACTAGTATATCATATTTTTTGATTTTCTTCGCGATAGTTTTTGCGTGTTTAGAGAAGTTTAATTAAAATCATTTTATAACACATACCTAAACTCGGTAAGCTTGAATTCATACTTTTATTTATCATCTTAGCATTGGCGCTTTCTTTATTTTTATGAAGTTGCTTCAATACAAAAGTAAACTTCTTTCACTATATTGTAATGTTATCCTCTCTCAGGGTGTATTTAATTTTGTGAATTCGGTTGTCTAAAACATGCGTTTGATTCCACAAAATATCGATATCCAAAATTTTGAAATAATAATAAAAAAAATATTAATTATTGTTAAATATTTATAATTTATATATAATTTATACTATTTCATTTACAAATTCTTGACAAAACCCTATTTCAACCCCTACTAGCTGTTATTTTTATGTATGGTGTGTGTATATAAATAAAATAAATTTTGCAATCAATAAAAAAATAAATATTAAAGTCCGACCTTGAATCAAACCTTCTTTAACAGCTCCTCTTCAATTTTTTCCACCTTAACTTTAAACCAACCTTCAAATAGTATCTCTTCAAACAATTCTTCTATATCTTTTTCTTTAACAGCTCTTCTTCAATTTTTGCACCTTAGCTTTAAACCAACCTTTGAATAGTATTTCTTCGAATAGCATTTCTTGAGACAATAATTCTATCAACTTGCGTTTAATATTTTTTTTATATTATATGTTCTTAAGTTTTAGAACTTTTATTTTATCTTTCAAATCAATCAATAATATTGCCGTAACTAATAATAAAATCACTTTTTATTTATCACCATGTGCACCAGAACACACATATACGATAAATTGCACACAGCCTCCCAAACATCATATTTTATCTTGACAATTTTAAATGACTTCGAAATTTTGAAATATCAACATTTTTAAAGTGTTATGTTTTGTTTGTATTAAATTAAACATTAATTTCGTTTACAAAATAATATAAATTAAGTATATATTTTAAGTTTATGCAAATACTGAAATCCTATAATAAGTAAATACATAATGAATTCCAAATCTAATATTACATTACACTACAATATATTTAATAAAATTTGAGATTGCAGACTATGAGAAGAATTCCTCTAAATAAAAAAGGTATTTTATTTTACTATTGTGTCATATGTCCTGATAATTTGGAATTAATTATCCTTAACCCTGATTTCACTTTTATCTGTTATAAAAAACTTGATAACTAA
Source organism: Protaetia brevitarsis (assembly GCA_004143645.1). NCBI lineage: Eukaryota > Metazoa > Arthropoda > Insecta > Coleoptera > Scarabaeidae > Protaetia > Protaetia brevitarsis. The sequence continues at coordinate 294,712 of RXPK01000266.1, forward strand.
CAAAATAAATGGCAACTTTTTATGTAATCCAAAAATTAGCTTAAAAATAAGGCACTAAAATAATAATACGGACATATTTGTAAAAGATCATACAAATCACATTTTTTCTGTATTTATTTTCATATGTGAGAGGAAGTAACGAATACTGATCACTGAAAACTTCCAAACGACGCTTTATGGACCTAATCAAACATAGAATTAAAAAGCTAGCAGATAAAGCATGTTACAACGAAGTGATTTAAAACTTTGGATTAGTTGGTAACTAAGGATAGTAAATTAACCTGGGAGGCACACATTAATAATATTTCTGGCAGATTATCTACTTGCATATGTTTATTTAAAAATTTATCCCTCTCAGTAAAACAAGAAGTACTTATAATTGCGTATTATGGGTTATATCAAAGCATATTGTGTTTTGGTATTTTATTTTGGAGGGATCAAGCTATGCAAATGGAGTTTTAATTTTACAAATACGAGCCATAAGGACTATAGCCAATGTAAGTCACATGAAGTCCTGTAGACCATTATTCAGGAGATTTGCAGATTGACCTGCATAAATCGATAGGTTTACTAAACCATAATGTACGCATATGATAATAAAAGCATACTACAAGAAGCGTATGAAACTTGCTTTCGTCCGGTAGCCACACCACTTTCAGATTTGCAAAAAACGTAAAGTCTTTCAGATTGACATCTGTGAAGTGCTATGATAAACTACTAAATATTTGCAAAAGTTCGAATTCTTTATGCTGTGTAAGTAAAATGAAGAGCTTTTTGCCGGAGTATGTGTTCTACGACCTCGGGCAGCTAGTAGATTATAATTTTTAGAGTGTTGTAATATCTAAGCAGGTGCAAGTTTTCGATTATGTGTTTTTAGATGCAAATATGCTTTGTGTTTTGAGCAAACGTGATATGTGTCTATAACTGTAAGCTGTCTTACGTAAAAGTAAATACCTATAATCCAAATTTCGTACGCAAGAAATACTTTCTAATTAAATTGTGTTATTAATTGTTGTTTCGATAGTTGCTCTGGTGAACGACTTTATTGAGAGTCGAAAGTTTTGCAAACAAAAAAATAAAAGATTAAATCTTCTGTGATTGATTGGGTTCATAAGGGCGCCAATTATTTCCTCAATTCATAAGCATAAAAATATCAAAATCTTGGCATTGAAAATTGTCGATAATGATAGCTGATATGGTTATTATCAGTTTCAGCAGAGGAATTGTTATGGTGAGAAAATTTTGAAACTATTAGTGTGTATAATTGATTGGTTATGATATAATATTGTTTACATTGCTATTTAGCGCGTTAAATTTAATGTTGTTGCCATTTCATGCTTGTCACAGTGATAAATATTTACTTTCCTTTGTTCAAACGAATTTCTCTCATAAACAATTGCTATTACAAATTCATTAAATACATGGCTTTACTGGCAGAATGATTACATTTGCCAAGATACCATCTGAGTAGAAGCGATTCATCATCAATTTCTTTAGACAGATATAACGGCCTCAGCATCTATATCTATAAATACGTTGACCTGTATGCAAAATTTAACTTTAAAAATTCATTGATTCTAAGATTAGCATTTCTGATTTAGTTATATAAAACTCAGCAACAGCACCATGGGAAAGATATGCAAATATTATCATAAATAATGACTTTATAATATCAAGGAGAATGATCGACATTTTATGATAGGATTTTCTGAAGGAAAGGGCAATCACCGTTGTCCCAATCTACAGCATAAAAAATGAAAGGCGTTGTCACAAATAAAGTATGTAAGAGAAAAGAATATAATTCATAAAATCACCTTGCGATAACGGGTGATTCATTCCAGCAAGGCTATGAACTTTGCTTGCGTGATTTGCGATAGCCATGCTATATACTTACTAGCTTGTCACCTTTCTTTTTGAAACCTTTCTGTGACTACAGAAGTTTCATAATTTTATCTGTAATGTTAAAATAAGTTATTGGCAAGTATCTGATCGGGATTGAGAAAAAAATCTTATGTCTGTAGGCAACTTGAAGTGTATGTTTAAGGGTTTTTGAATAAAATAGGGCTTAATTTTGTTTTAAAATAATTTTAATTTGATATTTTTTTTCTTTTATAGTACCTGGACTTCGATAATCTACCGGATACGAATTTTTCTTGCATAGGAAGAGTAGTTGGGGGTTACTATGCTGATACTGCAACCTCATGTCAGATGTTTCACGTATGCACCCTTGGACAGAATAATGAAACCATGGACATACGATTCTTATGTTTGAACGGAACTGTATTTGAACAGGTGAGTTATTCAATTGTCGGACTTCACAATACTTTGCATCCGTGTTATTGTACTTATGTCGCATATTATTTGATTATTTATTTTCCCGCTTCATTCATTACCTAAGTAGACTGGTAAAGAATACTATGTGGCACTATTTCTTTTTATATTTCCACTATAAATTGCAATAACATTACAAGAAGTTTATTTATATATATAGTTTTTATGTATATAGTTTTTAAGCTTTTTGCATATTGACTGGTTGGCAAGAAGTGCCAGCATATCAACAATATGCAAACTTTACACAAATTTCTACTTTTACTTAATGTTTTCAATCCGTCTCTTAATGCCTCATCTTCCACGAATACTTGGAAAATCATACCTACTTTTAAAGGTAGTAATCACGAAGACTTATCAAATTACAGAGTCATAGCAATTCTGTCTAATTTTGCCTGTATGCTAAAAGTTTTACAACTGTCAGCCCTTACGTTTCCTCCTTTTCCTCCTGCTTCAGTCAATATATTTTTGGTATTGTTGACTGTAGACGTCATATACACATTAGGCTAGTGAACATTTATAATCGGGGAATAAACCTGTGCATAAAAGCTCGCCTCAGATGCCAAACGCATTGCTGCGAGAATGGGAAACCACACTCAGCGCCAGTCTTTACTCTTGGACGCAGCTTTTCCAAATACTACAAGCGTTCAGTACTAATCTAGCGGCATTGATGAATGTAGGTCTTCGCTGCTATCAGTTGTAAGTCTCAATTTGTCAAAACGTAATGACAAACAATTGTTTTTGCAAAAAGCTTTTTGTAATCAGCGTATAAGCACGAGAACCGCAATAGCATGAACTCTTGGACCTCCCCATTTAACGCCGTTAATTTTTTATGACTTTACGAACGAGCGCATACCTTTAATGACCTACGCCAAAAAGAAAAATGCATGCTGACGCCAGTAAGTGTAACTATTAAAACACTTTTGCACGTATATACAAGAGTGCTACATTATGGGGTATTGCCAGGACAAAAGGCGATTTGTTCGGGAATTCGCTAAATTAAAATAATGGTTTTAGTTAATTTTAAAAACTTCTTCATTTTTTTACGGATTATTTTTATTTAGTTTTCTTATAAGCATCTCTATTCTCTTTGACATTTAGAAGTAAAGTTTTAATTGATATTACAAGATTTCTTTTTTATTTCGTTTTAATATTTTATTTTAGAACGTTGTAAATCTTTGTATTGTATTGATTGTTTATTTGGATATCTTGTTCCTATATTGGCATATTTATTGCGCAACTGCTAGTATGGAAAACAATAAGTAGCACTTAGTGCTGTATATCATAAATATTAAGAAAATATGCATTGCAGCATGTAATATGAATGGGGTGCAATTATTATCGGTAAAATTAGAACAATTTGACAACGTGTAGCTGAATTTGTATGGAAACACGCATTCAAAATGATGTATATGTGATCTATATAAATATCTCTAAAGGTTTGGATTATGAATACTTTCTTCGAAAGCTTGTAATGTTTAGATGAAGTAACAATATGATTCATTTTTTAAATATTATTTAGACAATAGGCCCCAATATAACTTTTTTAATTGCTACTGCTCGAAAAGTTATGCACACTGTAAAAAATTTCAGTAATTTTGCCATGGTAAATCAGCAATATTACATGTAATAACGTTATATAGGGGGAAGGAAAATACAGGAAAAAAACATGTACAATTTTGTATTTACTCTCAAAATTTACTTAAAAAGTAATTTTACTAGTAAACTGTTAATTTTGCTGTCAAAATATGAGGATCTTTTATATTTATTTGTTTTTACTTGAATTTTCAGGTAAAACTATAGATATCATGGAAAATACGAAATTCATACGCCGCAATGTGATTGGTTATTAGATTATTTATCTGTGCGCGTAGGTAATTCTATTCGTTTGTCGAACTTATTATTGGCTCAATGATATTATGTACGTCACAAACAATCGTAGGTTTCGCGTAAGCGTATTCATTCTTGATCCCTGGTTGAGCGATTCAGTATGACCTATTCATTCATTCATTTATTCAAGTTAGGGTGGGGACTTGATGTCCGGGTACTTGAGCTTGGTGCTCATTGTACCATCCCTATTAATTCTCTTATTTTCACTCGAGCAGCTTGGTGTTCTCTATAAGCCCAGTATCTTGCCCAGTGGAAACTGAGGACTTCGAGGGCTCCAAGTAGATCTCTCCGAAATATTTCTGCCTGATACCTTTCAGTTCCTCACATGGCAGATTACATGTAAGCTCGTTTCCTCTGTAGTTCGCATCTTCTGCACACGGTTCGCTTACACGGCCTGTGTGTATAGATGCTTTTTCAGAAGCAGTGTCCAGTACCAACCCGCGTAATGGTTTTAACTTCTTTCTTACTGCGCTTGAGTAGGTTATCAGAGAAACTACCATCCCCATCCCCTATCAGCGTTTTGGTATGGAGTTGCCTTCATCGACCTCCATTTCTTTGTACTTTCTTTATCTAACCAGGTCCAGATCTCCCTTCTTGCGGAATCCTTGGTAATCCCACATACGGGCTCTGGACCCATGAAGTGTCTCTTAGAGCCCTCCTTGGCTAGTTAGTATGACCTATTAGGTGCTATAAAAGAATTAGGTAAGTTGCTTGCTCTCTTTATAAAAATGCATATGAAATATGAATTTTACAGTACAGTCTTTGAAAAACACATCAGCATGTGAAATTTACTAGATGGTAGAAATTTTACCTGGTAAATTTGCTTCATACTAGATGGTATGAAGCAAATTTACCTGTAAAATTGTAGGCAACTCTGTTACCAACGATTTTACATGTAATTTTACTGCAATTTTTTTTACAGTGCAGTAATTTTAGGAGTATCTCTTTAGGAGGGTTTAATCTGGAACATTGCTCTTTAGTATTTTTTGTTTAGTAAAATTAGTTAAGGCGTCCATTTTTATAAATGCCGGCAATCTTAAAATTTTTCATAGAATTAGGTATTCTTGTTTCACTAACTGATCTGCTTTGCAAAATGACATTAAGAGTATATTGACCTTGTATGTTCCATGAACATCTTGCCTTTAATAATAATAGTAATAAATGTAAAGTCATTACTTTCAAACAAATTTCTGCTTTTAGTTAAGGTCTTCAGTCTATCTCTTAATATCTCATGTTTCCCAAATAATTGGAAAATGGCTCGATTTACTACATTTTAAAGCAATATCTAGTATTATAGATATTTATATAAATATGAATGGAGTGAATTAAATCACTTTTTGCAAAAACTATTTTCCCAATCCCTATAAAAATAGTTGCCCGAAGCTTTTAAGCTTTAAAAAGCTTGCAAACTTTGCATATTCGTCATCCTGCCGGCCTTTCAGGATCTAATATCGATATAGGTCGATTTATCGCTCGAACCTACCCGCACCTCTCTGGCTTAATTGGTAGAGCATTCGGCCGGTAAACGAGAGTATATAGGTTCGAATCCTGCGTGAGGAGAAAATTTTTCTTGGGAAAAATTTCTCTTAATCATTACAGTTATTAGCAGAAACACATTAATTTGTTAATTGAATAAATTTGTTAATTGAATACTATTGATCAAAATTTTGCTGTTAGTATACAGGGTGTATCAAATAAAAAAGTAAAATTTAGAGCCAAAAATTCTTTAGTCCGGGCCTGATGCAAGGAAACGTCATGTTAAGCACCCGCTAAACGTGGTATTATGTATTAATACATTGTACTCATTTAGTATTATTCTTAATGGTATGCCGTAAGTTCATTTAACGTCATTCTGAATAAATAAAGGCCCGTGTAAAAATAGCAAAACTGAGCGATTTTTCTTTTTATAAAATAAACATTCATTTTTGTTAAAAGCATTCTACGTAAGTCTACAAAGTATAATTTTTAATATCCTGATAAGACGTTCGAGTTTCACCGGATATGCGACTTCAGTAGTTACAAAAAACGTAAATATTTTTCTTTTGCTTTGTCGAATCGAGAGTTAGTTGCTAATAAACGGTACCACAGGAATCTGAGTTATTTCTTTTGGATTTATTTAATCATATAACGCAAATGAATTGAATCGAATTATACAGAAATAAATGTAGATACAGAAAATTTGCAAACACGCCTTTTTACTATGATATCGCGTGAAAATGAATCTATACATTCCCGCGCTTTTGCCGATGCATCAAGCTTCGATTTTCTTTATATGAAATCATGATGGTCCTGAAAAGGATCGTTTTTTCGAGACGGAAAGAATTTAAATAAAATGTTCGAAGTGGCTTGTACTCCAAGCGGCTATCCACACAAAACTAACAGCGGTAATGGCTGAATGATAGTGGTATGTGGGGGTATACTCGGGACAGCATTTAGGTTGGGCACAGGTGCTGCTCTAGCCCACGGCATTTATAAAATATTTTTTTCTCGTTAATACTTACAGATAGACCCCCTGTGCATTAAGAGTTTTTGATGTATATGATTGTATATGATTACAGCTGCTACATATTATTATATTTACTTCTATATCTGATACACCCTGTATACTTCGATGCTTTGATTAGATACAGCAACCTGCTTCAAAAATTACCAATGTAAATGACTGGGTGTCATGACTTGATGGTGATATTTCTGTCACAGTCAGGTGATGGCTTACAGTGAAACTAGGAGTTCCTCGACGTTAGATACTGGTCCTCTTTTCAGAAAATATTCTTTTAAAATGCAAAGATTGCAGGCTTTTTGCAGTATGAAATAATTAAAAAATTAATGTATTTCTGCCAATACTGTAATAATTAAGAGGATTTTTTCCCAAGATTTTTTTTTCTTAATTTTTACCCTTATTAGCAGAAATACATTAATTCGTTAACGTATAATATATATAATAATGCCTATATACACACGACACATCCGCCATTGTTGTAACAAAAATAACGTGGGAACCGATGTAATTACTAAACTGAATCAATTTTTCAAATAATTGAAAAAACACGACATAACATTAGATGCAGTATGTAATACGGTTATGATTTACCTTGAATATGAATAATTGCATTTATTGATTTTATGAATGTAAGCGCTAGAAAATAAAACTGCTTCAAAATTAATATTAATCTACGGATAAAAAAATAAAATAACCGTTAAATAACAGAAGCTCCATACAATTACAATACCAAGCAAATGAATTTGTTGAGGAATCTGGCACAGCGGTTAATCAGAAGTAACTGCTTTACGATGAGGCAGAGCGTTGCCTTAAAAAGTCAAGGTCTTTTTTGTAAGCAATTAATAAAACCTGCGACTTACATAAGCGCAAGTAGATGTTCGTCGTTTGCAAAAAGGCAAAAAATGCCTTTATCCAGTGAATTGTATTATTTATAGATATGTGAAAGTTCCCTGCCGCGGCGACACGTAATTTTGTCTAGTCCATAGAGGCAAGTTTGTTTTCATTACGCGTGTCACATGTAAAAGATGGGTGTTCCGGTATCTTTGAAGGTTATCCTTCGATGTTCTCATGTAATTGTTGTGAATTAACATTATAATATCCCATGTTTACCGGTAAAGATATGCTAAGAGTTTGTCATATGAGTTGACACAGTTTCAAACGAGTTCCGTAGATAGTCGTATTATAATTATATTAATAATTAATTTAGATAACTGGTGCATGTAATTTCTGAATTACATGAAAATGTTTTTTCCTTTATTCTGCTATAATTCAATAATGCTCAAAAAATTATAGTGTCTTTAATTTTTTCTAAGCTGCTCGGTATATACGAAATATGTTAGCTAATTTTCTGCCACGTCTTATTATCTTAGGAGGTATTCTTAAAAATATTTAATTCCTCGTATTGTTGAGATCAAAAAAAAAAAAAATCATTACACAGAAGTCACTTGAACAGCGGCAAGCAAATAACAAAATACTAAAAGAAAATTAAACGGCATTTTATTATTAACAAAAATTCACCATTTCATTGCAAAAAGATCTAAAATTAAAGTAATTTATATGCCAAATGAGAGTCTAGTTGCTAATGAATAGAATGTACAAATGTCAAAATAGAGAAAACCGATTTATTTCAAAAATATAGTAATGAAACAATGTAAACGATGCGATGTTGTTAATACATTACTTGAAAGTAATATTACTTGACGCTTGGCAGTTGAAATTTGACCGAAACTATTTGAAGGGATAGTAGGCAGAATATTTATATTGATGCTGAAACATCATTGCATAGTAGACACACTTAGAAGCAGATTATCAAATTAATGTATTTCTACATACAGATATACGTTAATTTGTTAATTTCTTACTGTAAAAAGCTTGCAATCTTTGCTTAGAAGCAGATGTTAAAGCCCAGGGCAACTGGGAGATAGCGTCGTTTCGAAGAAACAACTTAGAGAGAAACAAACTCAACAACCTTCCTTGAAGCAGCATTTGTTTTTATCGTTCCGTAATATTTTCAATATTCAACTAAAATATCCCGGTTACGATTTTTGGACAAGTTGAATTTCGACGAGAAACAACTTACCGTGAGTAGAATTGAATTTTCGAAGTATTATAAAGAAAACATCTTTTATCCCGGATTATATCCATACCATATTTATCCGCCAGTTCTAGATCTGGAGGAAGAGAATTCATGATCGCAGATTCCAGAATCACACAAGGATTGCTTAGAATCCTATCTGGTTCTTCGAAGAGTACGCAAACCCTCAGATCCCATTCGAACATTACCAAGAAAGAAAACTAATTTGTAACATCGAAATTGCATTACTTTTTTTCTTTAATTCGTTTTAGTTTAATCGTTAGTACCAGTAGTGTCATGGCTTTTTGCCGAGCTATGCTAAGCAGATTCCTTCTTCGCATTTTTTTTTATTTCGCTTTTATTTTGTGATTTTGTTTCAATCGTCACTTATTAGAATTCATTTAGAATCGTTTTAGTTTTTCTTTATTAAGTTCGTTTTTGAGCCTTTTGTTTGATCCAATGAAGAGCGTGCCAGTGCTTTTTCCGCCCTTCCACTGAAATTCCCCTTTCAGAGGGAATTATTCTATAAAATATTAATTATTATTATTGCATCAATAAAAATTAAATTTAATTTTATTGCTTTTTTTTGTGTTTTATTTGCTTTAGTTAAAATGAATCCGTCGTTGCATCGGTACACTTATTTTAATTTATTAAAAAAAAGTGAATAAGTTTGTATTTGTCGCCTAAAAAAACCGAATTGCAGTATATCAAAACGGGAATTTTTCGTATCGGCGCCGGGGATTGCCGATGAAGACATATACGAACACTGGCTATCGATAAAGAGAACGAGTGCATCATTGTAATCGAAGGTACACATAACCACTCTCCGTATGAGTTACAGTTTGTAAGATTTGGGAGGCGTAGTTATTTAAGTTGTGTGGAAATTTTCAGTATTATTCCATGTGGGACTTGTGCCAAGTGGCATTTTGTTGAGAAGAAGTGTTTCTCACAACTCTCGTTGAGGATTTTTTGCCGTGCGTGACCCCTATATCTTGTGGTTAATCGAACAACGAGAGGCCATTGTGCTAGCCTAGACGCCAGCAAATTTCAAACTTCGTCCACAGCCAAGCGAGCACCGGTTTCAGTTTACATCGCTAGCAGAAACTTCACGGATGAGCGAATACGAATGTAGAAGAAAGTCGTCATTTTCGACAGAAGTCGAGATTTTATTTCAGTTAACTTTTTTTTACGTAACTGTACACTCTAAATGTATTACTATTATTGTTGTATGTATTGTTGTATGTATTCTATCTGCGTTATTCGAACAGTAGTTACGAGACTAGTTCTCTAAATTTATTTAATCCGGCCCAAGAGCCTAGCAACGTTTTATTTTACCAACTACTGTAACATAATGTTCTATTTCTTTTAAGTTAAATCATATTCAGTCAATAATAATTACATCAAAATTTTCGTACCTTTCTATATCGTTTAACGTCATTTTTAATTTAATACACTTAAAGAGTTAATCCTGTAGCGTATTTATATTTGTATACAGGTGTCTTAGCGAGACTGTTCGTTAGAAGTTTATAAGGTTCTAGCCAAAATTAAAATTTGAAAGTTCAGAATTAGATACAAGCGGTTGCATTCCCTTTAAGTAAAATGTTTTTAGATTGCTAGCACTTCTGGTTATACCGGAAGTCACCATCTACTTTGTTGTTTTAATTGAACACCCTGTATATTTTTACATATCTGGATTTGCTTCCCTTTTTAAACAGCTAGATACTCTTTATTCTTAATCTTACAATTAGGTGACTCGTGTACTACTGTTCTGATTTACCTCTACTCCTCCCCACTTTTTTATATGGCGACTTTGCTGAGTGGAGATAAATCAGTCAGGTTGTACATCTTAACCTAACTTAAAAACTACTTAAAATATTAATAATAATAATTTCGTGGTATTATAAATACTTTTTGTAATTTGATTCGGCCGTTTTAAAGTTATTCTATTAGACCTTTATTGAAAAAAATCAGAGAAAACCTGATTTTGCGTTGTCAATCTAGAATCCAGAATATATTTAAACAACATGTAGGAGTAATTTTTGGGTCGAGAACAGCTGTCTACATTGTGGGGTTACCTTACAATGGCACGTCAACTTTTCGAAATTTTGAAAAATCGCATCTAAATTGTTTCAAATGGCACCTCAAATATTTTGTTACTTAGTCGCCTTCGTCGTCTAATTTTACATCTTTTATATCCCACATATGCTATACTTGAGATTGATAGCTTAAGAGATAATTATAATTTTTTGAAAAGTGCACACATATCTCATTAATACTTACCTAGTGTATCATGGAAAACATGCGTTCTCAATGAATTACTGTCAAAGTCCCAAGCACGCCATGTAAACGAGCCCGAATTTGTATTGAAAAGTAAAGCACTTAGTCCAGTTGCAAACCCTCAATTCTACCTCCAAACAAGAGGAGCGCAAAAATCGGAAAGTTAGTAATAATAGTAATAATAATAATAATAATAATAATAATAATAATAATAATAAATAATAATAATAATATCATTTATTGGCATTATACAATTCTATACAAGTACATATCAAAATCATATAGCAAAAAGGCTAAATCATCTAAGATGTTCTTCCTTTAACCTCCTTATAACGTTCAGATTTTCACATTTTAATGTTGGCCAAATGTTTAATTTATGCAATTATAGTCATCCAATTTATACTTAATTTCATTTTTCGAAGACCCAAGCAATTTTAAACCAAAAGTAGACCAAAGGTAGGATTCCTGTCACTTTGACAAGTATATATTATATTATATTATATTATATTTTTTAAACGTTTACGTAGGGTACTAAGTTGGCAGTCCCTACAACAGCTGTACTCCTTGTCCTTATCTATTAGACCGACCAAAATGGCTACCCAACTACGTGTGAACTCGGTTATACCAAATTAATTTTCTGGAATTTACTGAAATACGTCGGCAACGCTAAAAAGAACTTTGATTCTTCTTGTAATAGAATATAACATTCATGTTATTAAAGTTACATCGACGAATCGACGTGAATATTCGAGTTAAAAGTGGATAATTTATTGCTAAACAAGAACACGTCTGCTTGGAAGGAGACGATGATTTTTTTTAATGTTGGAACATCTCCAAAATGTGTATATAATTCTGTAGGATATTGTTGCGCCTAGTAATTAATATTCGCAGGGATTTTATATACATATTTTTCGAATGTTTTAACTGTAAAAATAAAAATCTTCGTGACTGTCTTCTTTTAAGTTTAAGGCGTATTTTTTTATTCATCGATAGGTATATTGATTAAGGTAAAGTCAGGTAAGTGTGTAACCGGGGCAAGTGTGTAGTTTGGCTATATTTATTGTTAAAATTGAATACGGACGTCCTCGTTGTTATAATATACTAATGTACTAAACTTTCATACTAGTTTTACAAACCAAAGTTCGCATCTCCTAACGTGTAATAACTTGAATATCTTGTGAATATATCATACCTTATTAAACAGGCATCAGCTTAATATTACACTCTTGGCCAAACTAAAGGATAATGCTATTAACATATAAAATGCGAAACCATTACACACTTGCCCCATTTTGCTGGGTAAGTGTGTAGTATTGACAGTGCTTAAAATTTCTTTTTTTTTCTAGTAAACCGTTGATAATTATAAAAGGTGTATCTATTGAAAGTTTTCAACTGAGCATATATTACGTCCTTCCTTTCCCTACGTGTAAAATTTATCAAAATGTCTTATTATGTGAGCAGTGTTACATTTTCTTCGCACTATGCAATTTTTACTACACACTTACCTGACTTTACCTTATAGTGTTTTTCTGTTTATATATTAATTAGATATCGATGAATGAAAGAATGAGCCTTTTGTAGCGTGTTTTTGTTTGACCATAAATTATCTCCTATCAATAATAAATAATTTGAAGACCAATAATTACATTTTCAAATTAACGCGGTAAAAAAAACGCCGTTGGTGTCTGGATACCGAACTAATTCCCAGATGCACAGGATTTCGGCCGAGTTCAGTATCTTTTCTTAAGTGATCTGTGGTCCCAAGGCCCAATCAAAAAATAAATATGATCTAAAACATGTTTACTTCCAGCGGCCTCTGTGTTTCTATTGTGTAATCCGTGATAGTGTACTACATTGACAGCTATTATACAATTTAAGGCGACATCGCTTGGAATAGTATTGCATAAGAACGATTATAGTGCTCGCTGAGACAGCCTGTATGTAGTATTTTAGCTAATTATTAACATACAATCCTTACCAAGATATTAAATAAGTAAATTTTGTATTTTACATTTGATATTTTACTTACGTTATTAAACGAATTATTTACGAACCCGTTCTTGCCTTATCAAACTTTTGTTACCAACCCTGGAATAGCGTACCAGATAACACCTCTGGTCTTTTGCAAGTAACAAATTGCTATTATCAATAATATAGAAGCGATCCACAACCCCGCACAACCCCGCATAGTCCCACAAAACGAATCAAGGCGTGTGAAATCAATTTATTTGGTTTATAAGATCAAAAATTCAATTCCATACCTAAAATCGTCTCTAAAACGATGTTAATTTAATTAGATAGCCTCTTAGATACGCATCTTTATACATTTTTTTTTTACTAAAATTAAGATAGATTTAAATTAAAAAAAGTTAAGTACGTTTCTGTAGAAATGTGCCTTTTGTTAACTCTTACCTGTAAAACTGCGAATTATACATACGTATTGATATTAAATATTAATTTTTTTCACGAACTCTTTGGAAAAGTCGCATAAGCTACTGCATTTAGTAATCAATGAATAACTAATGAGGACTATCTACGATATATCAATGCGTGTTTGTATACTTAAATGATTACAATGTTGTGCACACCTTTGACTTTTAAGCTACTGTAATCGCTTGAGTGACAAATGCGGAAATACGCCAAGCAAACAATAGAAGTTGGGAAAAATTTCACTTTAACAAGTTATTTGGAGTGAAATGTAATTAGATAACAATATATTACATACAAGGAAATTCAAGCTGTCATAATATACAGTTATCGTGCGGCTTTATTAGTGACGGGATTTTTGAAAAAAAAAAAAAACATCCAAGAAGGAGTGAATGAATAAATATGCAATGAGATCTACTCCTACAGCAGCAATGGAATGCTCCCTGGACTTGTCTCCTCCTTATTTAGCATCATGGAGTAGGCACCAGGCAGAGGTTTCCGCCCTTGCAGCCCGTGCTGAAATGATTGCAAAAGGGGGCTACATGAGGAGGAAAATTAATATAAGAACTGACAGTCAGGCTGTCATTAAGGCAGCCTCGAACCCTGTAACTAGGTCAAAAATAGTTAGAGGCTGCAAACTATCTCTCAATACACTGGCACGAGACAACACGGTGTCTCTGATTTGGGTGCCGGGACATGATGATATAAAGGGCAACGTAATAGCCGATGAACTAGCCAAGGAGGGCTCTAAGAGACACTTCATGGATCCAGAGCCCGTATGTGGGATCACTAAGGATTCCGCAAGAAGGGAGATCTGGACCTGGTTAGATAAAGAAAGTACAAAGAAATGGAGGTCGATTGAAGGGCAACTCCATACCAAAACGCTGATAGGTGATGGGGATGGTAGTTTCTCTGATAACCTACTCAGGCGCAGTAAGAAAGAAGTTAAGACCGTTACTGGGTTGGTAACTGGACACTGTCTCCTGAAAAAGCATCTATACAACACAGGCCGACTAAGCGAACCGTGGTGTAGAAGATGCGAACTACAGGAGGAAACGAGTTTACATGTAATCTGCACATGTGAGGAACTGAAGGTATTTAGGCAGAATTACTTCGAGAGAGATCTATTGGAGCTCTTGAAGGTGCTCAAGTTTCCACTGGGCAAGATACTAGGCTTTATAGAGAACACCAAGCTGCTGGAGTGGAAATAAGAGAATCAATAGGGATGGTACAATGAGCACCTTGCTCAAGTGCCCGGACATCAAGTGCCCACCCTAACTTGAATGAATGAATGAATGAATGAATGAACGAGTAGGCAAAAAAGGCATCTCAGATTGCAAGAACCACCAAGTGGCAGATATGCAGAATAGGAATACAATAACATTGTTCATCATGTAGAAGGCATTTTTTTGGGAATGAGATTAGACCAGATGATTTCTATATATTTTTTAACAGAAATTTTGAAATGGAAATCGCGGATCGGCAAATCTGAACATGAGACGTGTGCGCCATTATAGCTATTTACTATTGTTTGCCATTAATTTTAGCTAAAATAATACGTATTTCCACCACAAATCACATTATAAAATTAATTTATTTGGACTTTCTTTATATCTACCTTTAATTGAAAAAAAAATAGTAATAAAGGAGAGAGATCAAAAACTAAGTGTTGTCAGAAAAGAAATTATAAATTGGCACACGTCCAAGAAATAAAATAGAAGTAAAAGTTAAAAGTAGTGTTGTAAATAAAAACATGAGGTCTTAAAACTTTTAGCATTGTAAGAATTTTCACCGCTTGCTGCATAATTTGATGAAAGGAACCATGCAAATGACACATCCACCAAATGTAGGTTACAGTAACTTGAAGAGGATTGACATTGCAGAATGCGTGTTGCAGATGGATAACAATTATGGTAAGGAAAAGAAGGATCTGAAACTGAATCTAAATGTTTAAAATGACTTATAGGAGTGAGATGAAAATGAACAAATTAAAAACAAAAATTATAATAATAAAGGACAAAATCAAATTAGGATTGATCAGAAAAAAAAAGCAAAAAATGTTCTGGAGAAAAAACAGCAAAGAGAATAGAGAAAACAAGTAAAGAATACTAACTGTAATGCTTCATAACATAGTTTCCAGAGAGATTTATAAACTTATCCTTATTTTTGGT
The DNA here is from genome assembly GCA_004143645.1 of Protaetia brevitarsis. Lineage (NCBI taxonomy): Eukaryota > Metazoa > Arthropoda > Insecta > Coleoptera > Scarabaeidae > Protaetia > Protaetia brevitarsis. Next base: position 310,379 of record RXPK01000266.1, read on the forward strand.
TGCTAAGATACATTTTAATGCATAAAAATGGAAGTGAGATGTCTGCTGTGGATATGAAGTACTTACAAAGAATACTATGTAACATTGTACTAAACAGAGTATCATAAGAGAAGAACTGAAACACAAAAAAAATTGGGTTGATGGAGTGTTGGAGCGGGAAGAATACCTGCGAACCCTAAACCTGTTACAAAGAATTTGGGGAATCTGGAATAACAGTGAAGAAGGAGAGAGGCCAACATAAAGAATCGTGGATACCATTGCTAATTTTTGACCAAACGAATAAGCTAAGTTGATTGAAAGCTAATGAGCTGGACTTCTATTAGAATGAAGAAGATATTGACTTTTTAAAAGTTTAAAACTAATTAATAAAACGCAAATACAAAAATAATAATATAAATACGTTACCTAAGAAATCAACCAATTTCCTCAAACGTTTATACTCTAATAGTATTGACGCATAAATTTGAAAAAGGATTAATGTAGGGGCAACTTTGTTATGGTATTGATAAGCAGAAATGAGAATCTTTCATCAACATGTCAACATCTTTAACATATCAAATAAAAAATAATGACATTTGAACATGCGTATTTGCCTTATGTAAAGATGATTTGCAACAAATTGAAACCTATTTATCTCCGTTACACGAACTCCCATGTACGTTGCAAAATAGCACCTACATACAAAAGACACATCTACGCATACTCGTTTGAGATGTAGCCCCAGGTGAAGCCACGAACATCTATTTATTCTCTCAGAGTGGGTTGGTACTTACATACATACATCGATGGAACGGTTGCCAATTAACGAAATTATATATTTTCCATGGCTTTGAACTACAGTAAAAGTTTTAAAAATTATTCACATCCATAAAATAATGTCAATGCAATTGTACTTAATAAAATGGCTATAATAAATATAGTGATTAGTAGGAAACTTTTTGAAACATAAAGGTTATATAATCATTAATGAGAAGACCCCGACCTGTCATTGCTCGTGTATTGCGTTATTCCTTGTATGTATTACCTGCTTAATTAAAACATAAAAAAAAATCCACAGACGAAATCTATGTTATTGAGATATAAAGTTATAATTTGAAATTGCTTCATTAAATTTGGACGCGTGTATGTTCAGTAAGACTTGTTATTATAATGTTGTTTTAGATTGCATCCAACGTCTTTTTCAGCTAACTTTGTCTTTGGTTTAGACTTTAAAAATGAAAGAAAATAATATATCAAACCATTAATATTATAGGAGAGCAATGCATTGTCCAAAGTTAACTGAATTTTCATAGCTAGGTAAAGTATTCTAAACTGTGGTTTTCTCTTATTAGAAAAGGCATTTAGTTGCAAACAATAACAAAAGAGAGTCCTTTTGTAAGATATTGAGGCACTTATTCATTCAAAACCTGAATTCGCGATTTAAAATGTACTTTTTTTAATACACTATTATAAGAAAGTATCATAAAATTTAGTTGGCATTAGGGGACTGAAAATTATTGATTTTATTGTTTGAAAAATGACATCGATAAGCTGAATGAGATATCTGTTGACGTCCTAATATCCAGCACTTGGTAACCATGATGGACAAAAAGTTGGCCAAGTGGCAGAAATGCGTGTCGGCCCAATCTTTAGCAAATATATTATCTAACGCTGAAGATGTTGTAGACCCAAAGCGTGTTGATTCGTTTACATATGGGATCAACTTGTAACAAGCAAAAATATTTAGTAAATTATTTGTGTCCTTGTTATTGAGAGCAATATTGATATTGAAATCACCGCAAACGATAATAGCATCACCCCGCTCTGAAACATCATCAAGTAATTCAAAAAGGCATTGCAAAAATACTGTTAAATCAGGTACAGACATATTATTACATATTTGACATTGTTTAATGTAACTATTGCACACGTGTACTCGAAATTCTACTCAATTGATTCCACGCAACAAACGTAGGGGCTAGCCACAATATCAGATTTGGCAAAAATAACTACAAGAGCCGGCTCTTAACTTTGTTCTTGAATATTTGTTGACTAGTATATAGTTATTCAGTTCCACACTATCAATTTCTTTATCTGTAAGCCAATGTTCAGATAAGCACACAAATTCAGGAAAGTTGAGTTCCGAGAGCACACCTTCAACTAATGGTATTTTATTCTCATGCTATATAATTTGGAGTGAAATAATTTATTCACGATTCCCATCTCTACAACCTCTGGAAAATTCATATTCTCTTCTGATTTTCATAGTTCCACTAACATTGATATGAATCTACAGACTTTATCTGAATTAAATTGGAGAATGTTACATATTGAGAATTTGGATTAGCTGGCTCTGGACTAGTAGTATTCAAAAAAGTTACATAATCGTACATATATACCATAATTTTATATTTGCCGCATAGTCTTATATCTAGAGCATGCTTGGTGATATCGAAATTATCAATAATTCTATTTATATTAATGAAATAAACATTTTCTTGAGTAACTCATTGATTAACCATGTTAAACACATGCTTATTAAAGCCATAGACCAATCTATTATAGATCGTTCTGTTTCGCCAGTATGCAACTGAAAGCACAACTGGATTTGTGTTACTTAAGTAATTAATCAGCGAAGATAACAACGCTCTCTTAGAGCCACATCCTTCATCACATCGTTATTACCTGCACATAGAAACACAGATTTAATAAACGATTCTGTAAGTTTGGCTACATCACAAATCACATCCGCAAATACTGCATTAGGCTTGAAAAAGGACAGGATCCTATATTCAAATCCACAGATCTGCGCCGCGACATCAGCCATATACGATTAAAGTGGCTGTCCCCAAGTAGGAGTATCATGTGACTAAATATATTCATCTTTGACGTTTCGTTTGGTTTTTCGTTATTATCAGATGATATCTGGGGTGCACAGGGTTCTACAACGATGTCAGTTGTTGCTTTCGGCTACCGAAAGCCCAACTGTTAAACTAGGTCCCGAAAGAGAGACAACCCCAACAAAAACCTAAATCCTAAGGTGGAGGACTAGGCTGATGAAATGCCTGGCTGGATAGAAAACCAGTCTACTAGTCCAACCTTGAGGCACCTGGAGACCCCATTGTATTTAGCCTTACCTTTGCATGCGGCGCTCTGTGGAGGTAGACCTTTTCTTCTCTAGCTACTCATGGTATCAACCATGGAGGAAGGACGTTTATTAGCGGAACGACACCACTAATAAACAGTAATTGGAGCAGGACGACCATAAAAAGTCTTCCACTTCCAAAGTGAGAATAATAATAATAATATCTATTGGGATCATACAAAAATATATACATTTGCATATTGCCCAAAAAGACCAAATCACCATAATAGTGCTCTTCCTTTGGCCTCGAATAACGTCCAAATTGCGTTGGTTTTAGCCAACAGCATAACTTTTGATTTTACATGTATTTCATTTATTCTTCGTTTCTTCATACAGCGTTCGTCTTCAACCATAATGGATAACTGGAACCATGTATATTTGAATTATATTTTCCGTAAAAGCCCAGAAAATATCCAGAAATTTAAAACCAAAGACAATTTATATGTCACTTTGACAAATCATACCTCACAAGGAAGGAACAAAGGGAGAAGCAAAACGACTGGAGCAGATTGGGGAACAGGATGGCATCCACCCTCTCTCAAATTACGTAGCGCTGTGCAACTTAAGGGCTTTGGTCCTGGGAGCATGTGAAATCGATGAGGGAGACTTACCTAACCTGGGGCCTTCTGATATCCTACACTTTCTGAAAGGAATAGGATTGGAAGGACGGCTGTAAAACAGCAAGAACAGGGGACACAATAGATCTTTTTGGTCGCAGTGTAATATCACCCTTGCAGTATATACATACATACATTTGGGGTGATACGTCTGTGACAACAAGTCTACCAACAATTTCTGCGTGATTTGTCTCGGTGCCCTGTTAAATAAGTAAGCCAATGTACTGTAATAGTGTTGAAGAATTCACTATAGAAGACAAAGGTCTTGCATCAGATTTAGAGAGGGATATAAATAAAGATAAAAAGGTATAGACCATATATAAACTGTACGAGCGTAATATAACAAGCATGTGTTTTCTGGAAGCCAGCACGTACATTTTGAAGATAGGAAAATAGCAAAAAAATAAAATGATGCCGCAAAATATACGACTCACATTTAGAAATACGTGTTTCTAGTCTTCCTTTTTCAAATAATAGGTAGTTTTGAATTAGGGTTGCTACCTTTTATATGTATTCGGCGAGAACAAACTTGGGCAGACCAGATGTTAGGCAAAAATTAGTAAACTAGTGGCATAATCAAAACAATAATTCCTCATTCCTTTTTTTTATGTCACAAAACATTCATTTCGTTTTGTAAATTATCTAGATCCTATTCGCATCCCTGATGTAATCACCTTTTTCGTCAAAGGAGTGCAAGACAACACAGTCTCAAAACGAGGACAGTCCGTGCGAAATGAAGATGGTGGCAACCCTACTCTCCATCCATAACTTTTTCTCCAGTTTTTTAACAAAAACAACACATTTACGTTTGCTCATGAGATTCCAACGGCGAGATGATAAAACTAAATTTAGTATTATAGTAAACCTAACTTAAATCAACTCAATTTTCTGCCTTTTCTAATTCAAGTTTTTCTAATTCCAGTCTACCCGGGTTTGCGAGCGAATAGACGAAGTCGACTGCGACAAATCCGAACATTACTACCACCTGAACAACGAATTATATGGAGGCATGGACCCATTGATCATACGAGGAGAGAGCGAATCACCAGATTCAGCTACAACGCCCAGCACCACCACGACCACCGCTGCTGTAACTCCCACCACTGCAAATCCCTATTTCGCAACACCAAAGCAGACAACAGCCCGCCAGCAAATCTCCTCCATCTATGCATCCGATTCCCCGTCAGACATCAGGTTCGACCCGAAGATCATCAACCTCCAGTTGAATTCCGATCCATCGTTGGGAGCGAATATAAAGCCTGTCTCGTACCAGCAGCAGAGCTACAACGACGATAAGAATCACCACACGATAGTAACGACGCATTCGTATAAAAACGATTTTAAGGGACAGAGTTTGAAACCTACTGACGTAAATTACGAGTTTGAGTATCAGGATCAAGAACAATACAATCCGAATAACAGGAAGAATTACCAAGTCGCTAATCTACCAGCTGGTTACTCGCCATCAGCAGCTGAATTGGAAGATTATGGTGAGGACGTCTTCAAAGGAAGTACTTATAGGACGGTTTATCCTGTGCCAAAAATAGTGCACCAAGGTGATTCATCCACGTACAAAACGCCCATAACGTTCGCACCGTCTTCCAATCCACAATCTCAATATTCTTTCGAAAGAACAGACGTCCCTGTTAAGCATCAAGTGCAACAGCAGCAGCCCCACGCACAAGTGACACCGTCTCCTATTACTATTTTCTCTGCGCTAAGCTCCCCAGCACCATTTTCTCATCCACATCACCTGGAAACTAAGAGGAACACGGATCACCACAAGATTAAGAAAAGCTTCAGCTTAAGCATTTCCGATCAAAATGGGAAGGAATTGATTACGGTGAAAAACACTCCAATTGACGAGGTCACGTTTCTTCCCATATTCGAAGACGTGCCCAGATTACACAAACGGAGGCCGAAGAGGGAGATAGAGAAGAAAATATTCAAAGCGGATCCAGAAGCTGCGGACGCTTTAAGATTCCTCGCTGATTGGTATACGAAATACGAGAAAACGACCAAACTTTCTTCCCCACTCACGTCTGAAGACATAACGGAGATAAACGACGTACTCTCTACAAGTGAGGAAGAAGACTCAGATGAACAGGAATCTAAAGAAGTAGTGTCGAATGAAAAGGTGCCAGAATCACAGGAAGAACCAGATGAAAATGAAACACCACCAAAAGAAGAATTAGATGGAAAGGAACAAGAATCTAAGGAAAAATCAGGAGAAGGAGAGGAAGATTTCAAGAATGATATAAGCGACTCGCAAATCAAAGAAAATGAATATTACTACGATGATGACGATTACTATTATGATGACATTGTAGAAGTTGATCAAAAACCTACTTCTAATATTACTGTTTCTCACATAGAATTGGAAGAGCGATCAGAAGCTAATAAGAATGAAACAAACCTTAACACACCTAAGGATAATATAAAAGAGAGCAATAAAAGCTTCATAAGCAAGGATAGTCAAGAAAATAAAAGCTATTTAGAGGAATATGTTGACGATAATTACGAACCACATACTTATCAAAAAGGTAATAGTACACTAGAGGAAAAAGAAGTGCAAAAGAAAGCGGAATTGGATATAAATGAAACTTCTAAAGACGCAACGATAGCACCAGATGTACTTTACGAATACATTGATGATAATTATGAGCCACGGTTAAAGTTCATAACAATAGTGAGGAAATTGAAGGTGATATTGGAAATGAAACCCTGGAGTAGTGCTTACAAATGCTTCTACTGTTGTAACGCTGCCAACTACAGCAACAACCACACAAACTCCCAACCACGACGGAGGCAGAAGTTAATGATATCATAACAACAGATCCTATTCATTCTTCAACTGAAGAAACTACTATATTTATTACCACAGATTACAATATCGTAAAAAATGTTGTAGATGCTGACGAAAATGTTCTTCAAACGAACACTAGTGAGAACCAAACAATCGACAGTCATATAGATGCTGGTAATGAAAGTCACGATGAGACCTTAGAGGATATTGTCACAGAATATGTTACTGACAGTAACAATCTTGATGAGGAATCATATTTTACAACATTACCGTCTATTACAGTAGATCTACCTTCTAGTACAACTGAAGACATCCCCAACATAACGACTCTTTATTATTCTACACAACTATCGACTGAGCAAACTACCGTTAGCATTTCAACCGAATTGTCACCGACAACATCAACCACGACTCACAAGCCTGATAATATCGAAGTTCCTATTACAACAAGTAGTTATATACCAGAATTGTTGGAGACAATAACCGAGAATGCATACGTCATTAGTAAAATTACAAGCACTACGATGCAAACGCCTTTGGTGACGGAAAAACTTAATGTAATGATCAAAGACATAGAGGTGGAAACTAAGAGTATTGCCGCAACTATTGTCATGCCAGAAGCAAATGGTAAAATCCCGCCATCGACACCAAAATTGGAAAACTCGGTTACTGAATATGTCGAGGAATTGACCACGACTGAAACGCCAACTGTCGAGGCAACTGTCACTACGACAACTCAAGTGCCTACATCGATAATCACCCCAAAGTTGTTGGAAACAACTAAGCGTCCATATTATGTTCGTGGAAGACATAATTATTTCTCACGGAAGCCAATAATTCCCACCACCACAACTAGAAGCACTCATCGTTTTGGCTTACAACATCGGAGAAGATTTGATGTCAGAGCAGAACGTCCAACTATCTTCAAGGAGAAAAAGACTATAAATTCTAGTGTTAATGATGTACATAAAGACGAAATTAGTAATATTACAATTAAAGAGACAACACCGGAAATATATAAAAATATTTCTAGCACTGAAAATGTCACTAATACAGAAGTGCCAATTCAGAACGATCACCAAGATTTAGCACCGCTTCCTAAGATTATAGAAGAGACTATAACAGACGCTTCGCTTTCTAAAAGCGCCAATCCGACTTTGGCGAAGGAAACCAAGTATTTCCTAGCGACAACGCCAATTTCCAAACACGTTAGGGTGAAATTCAAAAAGGAAAGGGTGAACAAGAAGTACGTGTTTACGTGTTTCAATAGGAAGATAAACAAATTCTATTCAGATCCCAGAGACTGTAGGTTGTTCCATTATTGCTCGCAAGGATACACGAGTAAGCAACTAGTGGACATGAAGTTTGTGTGTGATTTAGGGACTTATTTCGATGACGCTAAATTAATTTGTACGGAGAAGAAACCTGCAAGATGTTTATAATGTATATTTTCTTAAGTAGGGATAATATTATGAAAATTTAAAAAGTACTGAAGTAATATCACCGATCAAGTGCCCCTCTACTTGAGGTTCTCTTCACTCAAAGTGGAACTCATTCTTACTTATAAGTCTTCTCTTTGTAAATAAATGCAACTCAATGATACCACAACACTATAATTTATCGTTGTAACTTTAGTTTATTTAATTATTTTTTATTGTTACCTAAAAGCAACGAAATTAAATCATATCGTAATGTACTATAGTTTAAAAACAAATTATAATGTATGTATAAATATTTTTTTAGGTTAATTAATAAATTAAATATGATCTTATTCTTAATTGTTTTAATTTTGCTATAGTGTAAGGTGATTTTATAAGGCATCAGAAATGCGTATAATTAAAATTAACTTATTACATTTGTAATCACTGAAACTATCTCAATGTTAATGATCTAAATCGCCATTTTGGTTATATTTTCAGACGGTTTCTTTCATGTCAGGCGAATACATACATATATACAGGTTGATTCTAAATATATGCGACAAATTTTAAAAACTGATTCACAGAGTTACTATGATCATAAAAGTTCATTACGAATGTATATCCTAAATGGCTTTATTTTAAAGTTACAGAATGCGTTAATATTAAATTAGATCATTAAATCATCATCAATTAAACGTACCCTCAAGTACAGAAAAATCGCGTACAGTTCTAATATGTTTAATATATTTTAAGAATAAATTTAGTTGCTACTAAAAATACTTACTAAATCAATTCACTTAAGTACTACTATTTATATTAGTATTATTTATTTTGACCGCTCGCCCAACTCTTTCTTCTGCTTTTCTAATAGCACTCTCCAGTAACAAAGTGACTTGTCCTTACTCGAGCACTGTTACATTTAGGCGCTTGATTCTGGAATAACAAGGAGCTCTCCTGAATTTTCTAGTATACTGTACCCAGAAATTTCTCTTCATTCTACCCGTCGTAGCAGAAAACCGAAATTCAACCAACTTTGAAAGACGAGTGATTCAACGTTGGTTTGAATGTCAACTTTTGTATTAGCCTCTCTTTATGGGCTTCTTGCCACCACTCTCTGGACTGATTATGTATCCATTCATTGATGCATTTTTTTAATTTGCGATTTGGTAGTGCCGAAAGAAGGCCCAGCTCCAACGAATGATTTTGACGAATCTCACCTGGCCAGCTCGTCCTCCGCCTCATTTCCTCTCACGCCCGAGTGGCTAGGGACCCAGTCCAAGATTAATTTCCTTTGGGTGCCCACCTCATTGAGGGCGCTTACACAGTCTCAAATCAGCTTAAAGTCCACGCTTATGGAACTAATCGCTTTAAGTGTAAACTGACTGTGGTATGGTGTATTGCAGCAACTTCAGCTTGGAAAGAGCCTTTTTAGTCTTCTTAGCGTATATTCTATCTCCAACGCAGTTTTAGATCCGTTTGTATACTAGTTTCAGTCCGCTCTTACTGGAGTACCATTTTCCCAGTCCTTCTTATCTGGTATTATGACCTGATATTTTCTATCTAGGTTGAATTTTTGAACCATGGCATCACATGGCATTCCTAAAAAAGGTGCTTCCTTGAGTTCATCTAACAGTTTGTTTATACCTAGTGCCGTGCGATTTACGTATCGGTACTTGACTATGCAAAAATTCCGTGTACTGTGGGCCTTGCAGTTCTTTGTATTTAAATATGTATTGGTAACAGGTTTAGAATTACTTCCATTGCGGTGGTAGGAGCCGATTTTATCGCCCCAGTAGCGCACAGACATGCCAGTCTCTACAAACCACCCAACGTTTTGGCCGCCCCCACCTGCCGCACCTTTGGCCACCATGTTATAGCTCTGTATACGTTATGGGGGTGGGTCTAATTACCCTTGTGTATAACCAGATAGTCATCTTGGGGCTAAGTCCCCAATTCCTTCCACACATCCTCCTGCACCTACTTAGGGCCATAGTGGCTTTGCTGATTGTTTTTTGGATATGTGGGTTCCAAGTATGTCTTCTGATCAAACCATACCCCCAGGTATTTCGCCTTTTTGACATATGGAATCCTTTCGCCTCCTATCACTAGTGACTGTAGGCTCTCTAGCGTTCTTTTTCTTAAGAACGTGGCAACTTGTGTTTTTTGGACATTGACTGATAGTCGCTCTTGTTTACACCATTTGTCAACCATATTTAAAGCGTTTTGCATGCGTTCCACCAGAACCTTTGGAACCACTATGTAACGACTATTGTAAGATCGTCAGGCAATGAAATCCCTTTCCGGTGAGCTTCCGGATTAGGTCGTCCACTTTTTTTCCAGTAACTTCACCGAACCTTTAGTTGTACGATTTCTAATTTCATCAATATTCACAATAAGAGTCCTATAAACTTGTGGTTTAAGGTGACCTCAGAGCAAAACCGCAAAAGAGCAAAAGAAACCGAAAATATAAGGTTGCAGATCGAGAAAGCCACGGTTGTAGGTCTTCTCGCTCGACTATATCGACTTGGTCATGCATAGTCCAAAAACTCACAACCAACTCAACTGAAATGTGGACACTGGAACACCATCATTTGTGTAATTTATTTTAAAATTTTTGACAGGATTTTGGCATTGTAATATTGAAATCTTAAATGAATGTTTTCCCTCGAAAACGAATATTTCTGTTGAGCCAGGTGCAATATTAAATTTTGTTAGTTATACTATAACATAACTTTTAATTCACACTAAACATTATGTAACTTTAAAATTAAGTCGTTTAGGACATACATTTATATAAACTTTTGTGATTATAATAATGTTAGCATAATATTTGTCGCATGTATTTAGAATCACCTGTATAACAAGTACCCAATACTTGGGTACTAGTAAATTTATATATAGGTATACGAGAATTTCATGGCTACTATTAATTCGGTAAGCTATTTACTGAAATTTCTGGAACAGTATAACTACTCTATCTGATTTATTATTTTTCAAATAGAAAGACAGCTTCTATTTCAAATTAATTTGCCGCTAAAGCCACAAAGAAAAGAGAGTTCGATTTAAAAGTTTTTTTCGCTTCGATAAAGTGATCTGGAGTAGGAACGTGGCATCTAAATCAGCAAACGTTGGGTTTTTTTTTAATTTTCTTAGTTATTTCGAAGAATTAAGAAACAATCAAATCACAATTTTGATATTTCCGTCGGTTTGAAATGTTTTTCAAATAGTGTCACTAAAGAAAAGTAGAGAAAGAGCACTCATTATAAGGTCTCACCCCTCATTACTATAATGTTGTGTGTAGTAAATTTAGGAGTATGCAGTTTAAATATTAACTGATAAAGTTAATATTTAAAGGAACAACTTAGTTTCATTTTACTTATACTTGAATTTACTTATGGATAAACATTAAAATTAAGATGTTACCAAAACGAAAGCCATTCGAGAGTAACATATCCTCACAACAATATAGATTGAAAGGAATGGTCGTTAAAGTTTCCAGAGAAGCTGGATAAATATGAAGCAACTACACGTAGGTTATAGGTGGACTACTAAAATTTCAAAGAAAATTCACGAGTTATCATGACAGAAAATAACATTTATTATAGCTATACATGGATTAAAATCAAGAGATCGCTATAAAAATAAACTTTTTGCACCTCCGTCCAGAAACATTTTGTAGTAGTAGCAGACAAAAATGTCACTAAACGTTGGCCACACTAGATTCCACATGACAGACGTGTAATAAATTACCATTAAGCTACTGTTCAACCATTCTAAGATGAACTGGTGTCTTCATTGCACTTATTATTGATAAATAGATATTAAACTAGAAAGAAAATTACAGAAAAAGATTTATTCTCGAAAACGTCAAAATACTAAGGTATATAACATGTGTGCCAACTTGTATTGTCAACTCCCTAGTGTCAAATTTTTTTTCTATTTTCAATTCAAAATTAAGATTTGTCGGCCCAAAAAACGTTGTGTATCACACAGCCAGAAACTCTTTTGCGAGTATTACTCATACTCGCAAAACTCTAGTTTCTGGCCTAGTGATACAAATAACTGAGGAGCAACTAACCAAAACGTATTAAATCCATTTTTTATGATTTTCTAAGTAAATATAAAAATGTAGTGCTTTTTAGCCAATTTATCATTAGAATAATCCAGTTCGACCCTAACGCATTAAATCCATTAGAAATACCCATAGCGAAATCACTCAGCTACGCAAAACGCATCAATTCCAATGTGCGTTTAAAGAAAGTGCAATAAATCCAACTCGCCTTGTAATGAAGCCAAAGAACAAAAAATTCCTGTCGGAAGAGTTTGTATTATGTTGTTTTAATTATCTCAGGATGAACATTCGTAAATAGATGTCGCACTGTGATTTACATTTAGCAGATTAATAAATATTTGTGTTAATAAAATAAGTATTTCACTGAAGTCCTACAGTTTATTGGCCTTAAAAAATACTGTAAACTTAATTACTTTAAAGCAAAACGCAATAAACCAAATAAGAAGTACTGAAAAAGGAATAAAATAATTTTATTTCTTTTTGAGTACTCACACTAATCAGGCAAAATGACATAAATCCACATTGTGATTAATCAAACTGCAGTAACGCCACTAAAAAAAAATATACATATTGTTGTGAAAATCGTCAATTTAGGATTAACCAGGAAATATTTCTTTTTAAAACTATTAAATCAATCATTCTGCGCTAAATGAAAATCTTAGTTTTTCGTCAAACGTATTTTGCTAGTTTTTTTGAGTTTTACTCAAAGCTGCATATTGTGGATTTAATGCGTTTTGGTCAGTTGCTCCTCAACTATAGTTTATCAATAATTACTATTCAATTTAAAAATTAAATTAACTACATTGTTCGTGAGAGCAACTCTAGATCAATGTTTATATAAGAATTATATGCTAAACCAATGAAGACTCATTTCCCCTTCTGAAGTAAAGACAATGTTTTTTTTTTTGGATATTATGAAAGGGATATTTAGCGGAATATTAAACTTAGGGTCCGTTTAACCAGTTATGTTTATTTATTGACTATAACGTTCCTTGTTTGATAGTCAAGGAAACTGAATTGAACAAACAATTGAATTTATCTTTTAACTAAATATGTACACTTCTCGCAGGAAAAAATCGGGACACCAGCAATCGCGAATTTTAAAATTTCTTGGATGTAAATGCAGTTTTAAACAGAAATATAAATAGAGAGAAAAAGGTTTATACATTGAATAAACACATTCGAGTTTCGATGGCGGCGTTTCCATTAGAAATATCGAATACGGAAATACTTATGCAAAAAAAAATACATAACAACAAAAAGGCCTGATGAATAGACGGCTTCATTGAGAAACATAGTATATGTATTTAATTTGTTTGATGTTATGTAAAGATAATTCTTTTTTAAGAAAACATATGGATTTTAAAATTATATTATTAGTGCTACTTTGATTTAGTCACTTGGTTCGATTGATGCTCGCAAATATAACTTTAGCGATGGAAAATATATCAATCAACCTCCTTCGTTTCGGGAAGGTGTGATTTTTCATAGATTTATTGATGTATTAACTATCATTGTTGGTTAATATTCTTAAATATTGCAATAAATATAAAGTTTTATGTATTAAAAAATTGCTAACTAAGAAACTAGTTTTAAGGTTATTTATAAAATTCTTAAAGCAATTAAGTTCGCCAAGAAATTATTTATTTTATTAACCCTGCCTTTATTGTATATTCAAGAAATATGATTTATTTATGGTCTGTGTAATCCAATGTCGTTCTATTTTCTTAAAATATGGCCAACACTGGATCTGATCTGTTTACAAACCGACTTTATGTAGCACAGGTTTATTTACAATATTATTGCATTTATATACATAACAAACATCGTAAGAAAGCATATTGTTCGTTAATCTCAGTTAGTGCTAAAATATTTGTTTTTGAATTTGATTCATTTAATACTTTCTCATGTCTACTGCCTGGAACTGTGCCACAGACCAAAAGTGTTTCAATAAAATTGAAGAAAGAAAATACAATAAACGGAGGGTTAATAAAAAAAAAATTCTTTGCGAACTTAATTGTTTTAAATCTTAAAATTGTTTTCGGTATTTTTTTAGTAGATAGAAGAAAACTTTAAAGTAATACAATATTTAAGAATACTAAACAATAATAATAAATAATGCATCAATAATAGTGTAATCAATAAATCTGTGAAAATCGCATTATGCCAAAAGTCAGGAGACTGATTGACATATTGTCTATTACTAAAGTAATTAACTAATATCAAAGTAGCACTAACAAGTAATATAATTTTAAAATCCCATCATCATATGTTTTCCTAAAAAAGAATTATCTCTGCATAACATCAAACAAGTTAAATACATATACTATATTTCTAAATGAAGCCCTCTATTCAAGAGGCATTTTTGTTGTTGTTTTTTTTTTTTGCATGAATATTTCGGTATTCGGTATTTCTAAAGGAAACGCCGCCACCGAAACTCCAATGTGTTTATTCTGTATATAAACCTTTTTCTCTATATACATTTATATTTGTTTAAATTTTTAATCTTTACCTTTGATCGCAATAACACACACAGAAAGTGATTTATGGCTTTGATAAGTGAATATCCTCTGAAAGCTGCATTTACACTCAAGAAATTTTAAAATTGACGATTGCTGGTGTCCCGATTTTTCCTGCGAGAAGTGTACATGAAATAAAGTGTTTCTTACTAACTCATTTGTGTATGAGGAAAAATAACAAGCAATTAAAAAAGTTCTTTTTTTTATTTAAAATGTACAGCAGTAAACAATAAAAATTATAAATAAATTACACAATAAGTCAATTGTCACAATAGTTCTGTATGTATATGTTCGAATAATCAGAGTAAAGTAATAATGAAATAAAATATATACACGTATGGAACACGACGTACTTCACCTATAGCTACCCTCTGTACAGAATTCCAACACTTTGAAGTACTTCTTCTGAAAGTTATACTAATAACAGTTCCTAACAACACAATACATAGATAGCTTCCCTTCTATTGCTTATTGCCGGCAGATTTCTTAAAATCTGTGTCGATCTCATATTCATGATCGTGTTGTGGATTGCTGTCGTAATAGGCGTAATCATAACTAACATTTTTATCTTTCTTCGCGGGAGCAGACTGAGCATTAGTCGTGGATGTGGAAGGATTCTCAACTTTAGCTATCGCTTTCGGAGCTTCAGTTGCTTTGGGTGTATTCGTGCTGCTAACTGAAAATGGCCTGGGAGAATCATAGAAAGGTTTAGCGGTTGTTGATGTCGATAAAGTTGTTTTCGTAGCTTTAGCCAATTCATTCCTGCTAGCTGCTATATTTGTACTGTGGGCGGTTTTTAGGAATTCTTCGTTGGAATCTTTGTTGTCGTAGTTGTCATACTTTTTGATGGTACGAACCGTCGTCATAGTGGGTTTCATCAAACCTGTTTGATCTGATTACTGGCGTGGTTGAACTGACTTTTGGAACGGTGGGAGTATACTGTGTGAAAGGACTTGGTTTAGATGTTGTCGCTTGGAAAGAGTTGAACTGAGTGGATTGAGAATTGTACTGCTGAGTATTTTGACTAAACTGCTGCCTATTTTGCTGAGTAGATTGGGAATTGTGCGCGAATTGCTGCGACTGCTGTTGCGTTGTTTGTTGACTTAACTGCGTAAAAGCGGAATTGGTTCTTGGCGAAAATGTCGAGGGGTAATTTTGGAAAGCAGTCTGTTTGGAAGGAGAATATGTAGTTGGATAATTATCAGTTGGTTTCGCAGGAGTGGTTTGTTGTTTCTGCGTACTTGGAGATGGTAATTTTGAGTTTGCTTCACTTTCGTCGATTCGTAAGTAGCCAATGGTGTCGTGGGATAACTTGACGTTTGCTTCTTCGGGAAGGAAGACGGATAATTTTCTGTTTCCTTCTGCGTAAAGGTCGATTTTTGTTGAACTGTTGTTGTGGTCGGGAAACTTGATCTTGGTTGATTATACGTAGATGGATAATTCTCTGTTTGTTTTGTTTGAAAGGTTTGTTTTTGTTGGGGAAATGTTGAGGGATAATTCTCATTTGCTATTTTTGGTGCGATTGTAGTTGACACATATTGATTATTATTGTTATTATTACTATTACTATTGAACTGTTGAGTTTGCCTAAATGGTGCAGGAGTACTGATGGTGTAACTACCTTGATTGTAATTATTTTGATTATTGTTGTCGTAGTTCCTATCTTGCCTGAAGTTATCACCATTATTATACTGCCCATTATTCTGGCGTGGACGACCATTTCTTACCCTGGTCACGGGTTGCTGTTCAGATACAGAAGCTGCTGTACTACTAACCGGCTTCGGGCTGGTTGCGTAACTACTGCCAGCAAAGTTATTGATAAATCCCGATGGACGCCTAGGTTGGCCGTTCTGATTCTGTGGTCTCCTATTCTGTGGACGACTAACTTTCCTTCTCTGCTCCTGATCCCTATCTTGATTGACGTTTACGTTTCTATCGTCATCATCGTCGTCCAAATCTTTACCACCGTTTCTGTTATGTAGAAGTTGGAGCTGCTGGATCCCTTCAAGATGTCTCTCTCGGAGTTATCAGCATTGTTGTACTGGTAAGTGGGTTTCTTCCTTGCAAAATTCGCTGATTCTAGCTGCTTCTGTTGATTGACTCGTTGGACTTGGTGTTCGTGATTGATGCGAGCGTCGCCTGTTTCGGCACGTTGAAGGGCGAACGTTTCCTCTTCTTCTCCGTATTTAACGGCTTTTGATTCAAAACCTAGAACGAAAAAATGAAAATTTAATTTTTCACTTAACATTTTTCATTCTAGTAGTTGTATAATCATCGGCATTAAAAGATTCTTCTTAAACACAATGAAGAAAAAGCATTTTGCAGAAGGAATAACGAAGTATAAACAAAAATATTGGTACTAATGAAGAATTAATTCGAAGATTTGGTATTATATTACAAACGTTAGCATTTAATAGATCTATAAATGCACAAAATTTAAAGAGTACGCCTACAAAATGAAAAGATTATATGTTGAGAAGTACAACTTGTACTTTACGCCATGTCCCATGCACAAAATACTCATATGTTTAGAAGCTATTGGATCTTATTTTGCTTTGCTATAAAGGTTATAAAAGTTACAGACTGTATCATTCTCGCAAATGATTCGAACTGATCAAGATGTCTGCAGCAAATTAATCTATGCTTCTAATTTCTATCTTTCGTATATAAAGTCTACACTTAATGAACGAGTATTAGAATTGGATACTGAAATTATAGTTTTCTTATTATAGATATAAGATACTTTGGTTACTATTGGGCTATTGAAAGCAAGCTACGGTCTTCTATATATAAAAAATTAAAGTCTTTCAATAACTGTTTGTTTAATTTTGTTATTTCTGTAACAATTAACCTTATTTACCATTTTAATAATAAACAATTTTAATTAAAATTCTCATTTATTTCAATCAACTTAGTTAATAATTTAAGACCAATTAAGTTGTATTTATGACAATGTCAATCCATGACGATGGATTACTAGAATACGAGTTGATGTTTGAGTTGTTTCCATCGTCTGTTAGATTGTTTATATTGTTTCTACTTCCGTCATCCGGCTAGCTCTGATAAGGACTGCGATTTGCCAATTCTATCATTTTGCAATGGAAATGTATTTGCTCGTGGATATGAAAGAAACTGCATAGAACAAAGATCACATCGGCACTCAGATAGGTTAATAAGGTATAATCAGAATTCTACACAGTCCTTGTCAGGGCTATTACCCTGATGACAGCAGTAGAAACACTGCCGAAACGTCGGATTTAAACAATCCAACGATGGAAACAGCCCAGATATCAACTCATAGACTGTGTTAATGATACTTTACTTCAGATAAGGAGATAATTTAATTGGAAAAAAGTATACGTAGCAGTAACTCACTATTAGCATACACTGCCTTTTACCTTACTAAAAATCATCAGTGCTATTAGGTGACCGATTCGTATATACTAGTGCAAGTTTAGTATTTTACAGAGGCGACTGTAAAGTCGTTCAAGAGTTTAAGAAGATGCAGATATTCTTTGGCTTATAAAGAGATAATTGTTGCAGAACATAAATATTATTGAGGTTTTTAAGAAAGAATTACCTCACTAGTGTTAAAAAATAAACATAAACTTTTATTCTTCACTAGATAGTTAAAAATTTAAAAATCCTGAATTTATTACCGCAGGTAATGTACAATTACTAGCCCCACCTCTTATAAACAAATGAGTTATATATATTGTTATGTGTAAATTTGACTTATGACACCTGTCACAATTTCTATTATTTTAAAAAACAAAACTTCTAATAATTTTCAACTTCTATTAAAAAAAAAATTATCTACTCTGTCTTCCTTATTTTTACAAACAAACTTTTCCCAACAGCCAAGCATTTTTCAACACAGCCTCCCAAAATGATTATCCTCCACTGCCGAAATTTTGCCAAATGATTTGTTCATGATATGTAATTATCTATATTATTAAAAACTATCCAAAGAAATTTCAAACGTAACTAAAATTTTTATTAACTTGCAAAACTAAATATTTCACAATTAAAATAGAACTCTGCAATATATATATATTTCCACTTGTAGTGATTAGGTTGCTGTGAGGGTTGCACGATGTACTTCTTCTACTATGGATTTATGTAATATCAAATTTCTATTTCATTAAATAATGAATTCAGAGCTTAATTTAAATTATTTGATGTATTACCTGTTTTATATAAATAAAGCACTATATTGTGCGTATGTCAAAGACATGTACAATTTATCGTTCATGAAATAAAGGAAAAAAAAATAACTGAGTATAAGAACTCTTATTCGAGCGACACTTATTGGCAACCTCTAAATACTAACTGGTATATTTTGGATAAACTTTTGGACTTCAATTTTATTTAAACACAAAATTAAAATTTTCCGTTATTACCATATGTACATATATGTACCAATCATGCCCACTAAAATACCAATCTACACACCTATTAAAAATTCAGTCTAAACTTTCATAACAGACAGGATATCTTACCTCAAAATTTAGAAAATAGAAAACATTTATTTACACACAGATTTAAACATTAACCATACAAAATACCTTCGATTATTGTTAACATACATCGAAAGATATCTTAAAAGAGAATCTGTCGCAGCGACAAACTAAATCATCCAAAAAAGGGGTCTGTACGAACTCAAATACCAGCATTTAGGAAAAGGGGCTCCTTGTAAGCATCTCTATCATGGTATTCGAACAACAGTCATTATCCCACAAGAAAAAGGTAGGTAGCTTGTTATTGATTTATAAACGATATTAAACTGTATTAAACAAAATATCGATTGCAAAAATACTGTAAACTGTGGTATTAAGCAAGAATGAGATGTTGAAAAAATTTCTTTTTGAAGAGAGATGGGAACCGTATTTGTTTAAACTCTGCAGGTAAATATTTTAAACCGAAACTGTCTTATAGGTAGAACAGTTCTTTAAAGAATTGTGTCGAGTACATTGGTGGAGTAAGCAAGCCCTTAAATCTAATGCTAATCTATACTTTATTAAATAGATAAGGTGGTTTTCCCGTGATCATAATGTTATGAAATAACGTAGCTGTGTGAAGTTGTCTGCCGCCCTTCATGTTTAACCATTTTAATTGCGACAGTCTATGCTACACATGTGCTCGGCGTAGGACACCAAAAATTAGGCGCATACATGAATTTTGAAGCTTTTGTAATTTTCGGACACAAATGTTTGAAATGAAAAGCCTATACTATAACTATGAGTCACAGTAATTTGTTTCAGAAATAACCAAGCTATCACACAATAGGTTTTTTTGTTTTTAAATTTAGCGTACTCCTATTTGTATAAACGAGTTTTAGTGATGCATATGCACGCCCGAACAAAGTTATTAACATGGTCATGAACTTTCAAATCCGAATCCAGCAATAAATAAATAATATTTTTCTTGGCCAAAAAATTTAATGCAAATGTCCTACGTTAGATCATTTATAGCGCCCAAATTCAGTTGAACCGGAATTCTCGCGCTGTAAATGACACCTAAATAACTATTTTATCCAATTAAATGAAATATATTAAATTTTTACCATAGCTATTTTTCCAAAATTCTTTCAAAGGAGATAAAATCGAAATTGATCGATAATATCCAACTTCACTCACTTTCCCCCTCATATGAAATAAACCTATTTATTTTGCTATTTTTAAATCTTTTAGTGTAGTTTAAACTACCTAATAATAAAAATAATAAAGAAAAATTTAATAATGTTTTATAAAGATCTCTTCCTGGTGCTTTATTCACGTCAAATCATGTAAGTAACTGTAACGTTTCTTGTTTATTTAAATGATTAAAAACGAAAAAAATAGAAACAATTTGGAAATATGATTTGATATGTTCGTATAGTAGCTGATAATATATTTACTTATGAAATTTTGCAACGAATCATAGAAGCTTTTAACGGTTTCCATCTTGTTGATGTTAAATAGTATTAATACTTAATTTTTCTTTGCAATGTATATTATTTCTTCCCAACGCTTAACCAATAATTTCCCAAATATGCTTCTTATTATATTTATAAAATCGACCAGGAATTACTTAAATATTACTACATAGCAAGCTTTTACGGTTATTTTAATATTTTCACTGTTGCACGCTTCCAGAATATTCAAAGTGCATAAAATCTATTCGTCGTCTACATTCAAGACTTGATGCATTTTAAACGTTCATCATGCATATTAAATTGCGGAATACAAAATACGCATACATGCAAGGTTGAGCAGATAGGATCTTCTTCTAATGGGAAAATGGCATTTCGATTTCCGTCACGCTACTTTGATGCTGCGCTGATTCTTTATGGGAAAACGTGCACGCCTTGCTAAGACATTGTTGACGAGTAAATTCTAGAATCGTGTGCTATATTTTTTTTTTCTTTCGCATGGTAAGTATAATAGGAACGTCTCTAGTGCGCATCTTGGAAGTGAAAGCAAGTATACCGCAAACATACAACACGTAGATACATACGTAAATGTGTAAGTGTACATACATAGGTGAAATACTAACCTGAACCGATGCGGTAAAGGTCGAAGTTGTCGCTGGAATAGTAAAGCGTGGTAGCGTCGCAATCCACGTCGCCCCACTCGGCGCAAATCTGATGGTCTTGGTCGAAAGCGGTGCCGTTGGGACAAAGAAAACGGAAGTCCTGCACCTGAAAATCGAGAATGTAATTGAGGATACTGATTTTGCAATACGGCGATTCTGCGATGTGGTAATATAGCGAGGCAAAACAGTGTCGTTTCGCGGAAAATATTCTTCTGCAGTTCTATTCTATCGGATACCATAAATCCGAATGAATAAATCAGCATAAATTAAAATGAAGTTTTGCATCGTTAATTATAAAGATCGGCCCTATAAGATACTGCTATGGATAAGCAACCCATGTTTGCTGAGTGTATTTTGAGTTGCATATTTTGATTTGTTTACTCCGTTCAGCCGTTATTCAATGTTCCGAGAATTTTCACAATAATGTTTGTTTTGTATATATGTAGTTTAACAGTTTATTGTTTCATTTATTTAATTAAGTGTTAAGTTTTTTTTTAAATTTAATTCCATTCATTTATTTGTCTATTGTTTGATTGATTTAATGCGGATTCTAGTAGATTTTGTCGGTGAATTGTGCGTTTGCGTTGTACGTTTTTGAGAGAGAGATTTTTGTAAGAAAAACGATTGTAGAGTTTTGTCAGGGAGTTCCTTGTTCGACTATTAACGTGAGTAGACGTATTTTTGTAAATCACTGTTGCCATTTTGTAATTCATTTGATATTGAGATTTGATTTCTGTAAAAATATAGCCAGTTAAGGAATTCTTATTGTGATAATTGTTAATATATTAACGTGTACACATAGTAGATATAAGATCAATTATTATTTTTGTTTGGGAATATATTTTTATACTAACAGCTTCTTGCGGGTTTCGCCGTGTGTCAAAACTTTCGCACGACGTTTCGCTGTTTATAGTGACTGCTTCTTCAGGATAACTGAAGTTCTCTTCTGAACTCAATGCTATTTCCTATGCAAAGCAAAAGATTTGTTTGTTCAGGAGGATTTTCCAAAATCTTACAAATTCAATCCACGTGGTTTCAACAAATAAATTAAGTGTGGACAATTACTAGAAAATTACTAAAAATAACTAAATGCAAGAACAATGCTTCTACTCACCCAAACGAGGTGATTGATAAAATGAAAATGAATCAGCAAAATTTAATAACGGAAAAATTAACTCTTTAAAATAAAAATGAGAGAATAAAAACTAAAAGTATATTCACTGCGTAGGCTTTCACGGCCGGTGTAACTATAACAGCTTCTTGCGGGTTTCGCCGTGTGTCAAAACTTTCGCTCGACGTTTCGCTGTTCATACTGACAGCTGATTGTTCTTGCATTTAGTTATTTTTAGTAATTTTCTAGTAATTGTCCACACTTAATTTATTTGTTGAAACCACGTGGATTGAATTTGTAAGATTTTGGAAAATCTTCCTGAACAAACAAATCTCTTGCTTTGCATAGGAAATAGCATTGTCCTTGTTTAATTTAGAATCAAGTGCAGTTTTTATTTTAGGCCAGAACCTTCAGTTCGCGGTTTTTTCTGCACTATTTGTAATATAACCCTTTTTATAAAACAAAATTGATTGTTAATTAGCATCTTTGGGTTAAAAATTCTGTTCTTTTATTTTGAATTAAACCTTTTCAATTTTTCGGCTAATTAAGTAAGTCAGATTTCATTCACTCACAATTTACTTTTCGTGGTTAGATTCAAGTTTTAATTCGCGAGAGTAACTCTGAGGTTGATTGTTCTTTTGCGCCCTTTAAAATTTTATCCGTTGAGCTAGCTAATTTAATTTTTCTTTTTCATGTTTAATTCATTCTGCAATTTGATTTAAATCAATCAGTTCACAGTTTGATTTTATTGGGTATTTTCTTTTAATATTGCCAACAAAATATCATAAATGGTGGAGCCCAGAGTGTAATGATTAATGATCAAGTGTCGAGTAGGGAATATATTTTCGCGAGGGTACTGCAGGGATCAACTTTGGGCCCCATGCTGTTTCTGTATAAATGATCTAGGTTATCATTTGTAAAATTATTAATAGGCAGGCCATGATAATTATTTTACAGGCATAATAGTTAAACGTCAGATCTGTACAAAACTGAACAAATAATTTTGTATGAATACTTTGTCCTTCTTACATGTCAGTGATTGTTTATTTATTTGCTTATCTATTTTATTATATATTTACTTAATTACTAAAATAGTATGTATTTTATCCATAAACCATTAAGCTAAGACTTAGTGTTTGTCTATTATTTATAATAAACACAAGCGAGTAGTAATCATTTTTTTTAATTATTAAAATTTATAGCAGATGTTCAAAATATATCCTGTTTCTGTTGAGTATATTTCTACCTTCTTTTGCAAATTTTGGGGTAGTCTTTTCAACAATTCTACAAAATGGATAAAAATGCCTGCCTCATTCTTCCTATTTTCCTGTCTGGATGCCTTTTTCTTGAACAAGTTTCTTTATGTAGCCCAAAAAAAAATCACGGAAAACGTATTACATAAAATAAATAGCTTTGACTTTTAATTGTTATTGACTATTGTTAATTAAAGGGTAATTATCATAGCCTACCAAACATCGATAGTATAGTTTCTGTTAATCACAAACGAATGACACTAAATTTCTTTCTATTTTAAAAAAGAAACGTATTATTCGTTTAGTATTTTATGATCTGACGCTGATGTAGGCTTACTTATTTGCGGCTTTATTTAGCTAAAGATAAGCAAATGTTCAGGATTATAGCGGACACTTGTATAAAATTTATCGATTTTAATTTCACCTTCAGCAGGGCTTTTTTTTTAGAAAAAGCGTAAATAACACCGTTGTTATTACAGATAGGCATATAGTAGCTTATATAAAACAATATTATTTTTCTTCACAAAATTTAAAAAATAGAATAATATATATAGTGTTAATTTAAAATAACGGAGTAAGTATGCATTTTCCTACTTTTGGAACATCCTGTATACTCAAAAATATCTGCAGCATTGAATTCTATAAAACTTTTGTATAAAACACTTTTTCTTAAAATGAGAAATATACCGGTAATCAGACCCAGGATGGGAGACCTGTACATAAGCAAAGACAAAAACCAAACCCCTATCAAAAAAACTTAATTGCGGAAAAAAGAAAATCCTGTACACTTGCTTTTGATGAAAATTTATAAGATAGCATTTGCATTACGGCATGCGTACAATTCGAGGTTGTTTAGTAAGTATATAAATATGTATTTCTTTATATTTATTTCTTGTTATGATTTATTTTTACAATATCCACATTTCGATTATACAAAATATCTAATTGTGTGTACGTATTGTAGATTTTTATCATGGCTAACACAAGATTAATTTTAGCAGTTCAAGTGCTTTAATATTTAATAAACGAACCAAAAATAATACTACAGTGAAATCGAAAAAACAAAAATAGGAATGAATAGCATCGGTGGCTCGTTTTCATAGCAGTTTGAATTGAGGTATAAAAACGATACGAACGATTTGAAAATTAAACGATTAATGTCACGCTAAGTTTCTAATACTTTGTATAGGTATTTCCTCTTTTATAGGCCATGGTTTTAAGCCAGTAAATAAAAAATAAAAAACCAAGGTTGGACTTGCATACAACTCCTCCTTTCTTAACAACTGAATAAATATATGGCCTATGTATTTTTGTATAAAAAAACAACAAATTTCTCAAAAATAACAGTTGTTTTAATTGTTTATTACGTTGAAGAAATGAAAGTATATAGGTGCAGAATCTCACAAACTCTTTTTTTATAGTAAAATACCAATGGCTACATGTTTCGAGTGTATTTAACACTCATCTTCAGGTCAAAGCTGAAAACATACATCAGGACATTGGCCTGAAGATGAGTGTTTAATACACTCGAAACATGTTACCATTAGTATTTTACTAATAAAAAATGAGTTTGTGAGATTCTGGACCTATATTCATTTCCTTTAATGTAATCAACATGTGCTCACACAGAATCAACTTTAATAACCTAGAATTAAATTTTAACTACATTACCCAACATAATAGGTACATACATCACAATAAATGTGACAAAATATAGTTTCTGCGGATTTGCCCAAATCAGTTGAAAATTTACTTTGCAGAAATTTAATTCCATTTTGAAAAAATATATAACAAATATGTACCTAATGCATAATAAATTAAACTATAAATTTACACTCATGCTTAAATATTCTCACATAATTTTACGTTTTAGTAAATTTGTTTCGGATATTGTGGGGACATTAAATTAATATTTAATAATATGACAAAATGAGTGAAAATATAACATAGTTCAGGTATATTTAAGGTATAACCTTAAAATAACATTAAACGTATATTGATTATACAAATTAATATTATTTTCCTTTAAAATGCAATAAAATATGATTGCATTTATGTGTCACTTTGCACATAGATTTGAGATCATGATCATGAGGAAACGCTAAAATCATGCAGCTTTTCTAGCTCACTTTGAGGAGGAAAAAGTGTAAATTGACTGCACCCTGAATATTTTACCAAGAGAAATTTCACCTATACGTATGTAATAAATTTTATCACTTCTTTCATTTAAAAAAAAAGTCAACCGGTAGTGCAATAAATAATAGTCCTGCGGCAACTAACGGTGAATGACTTTATGAATCGAGAATCTGCTTGAGGTAACACACTTGCACGCGCAGTGAAGCGAAAGTGTTAAGGAATTATGTGGTTCTTAAAAATAATATTTATCCTTTATAGGTGAAGGAAGGATATTCATAGCTGTAATCATTGCCAAATAATGAATACATAAAATGACTAAGTATAGAATCTAAAAACATCCTCATAAACCACATTAATCAAACATGTTTCCTTTCAACCTTCAACCTGGTGTATAAATCTTCATTTATTATAACCATATCAAACGATGGAATAACAGAATATTGGCAATTCAATAATTAAGAATACCTACATTAATAACACTTCAAGCACGAAGATGATATTTTAATCGCAATGTATGGGCACACCTTTTTTATCGTCTTCATTAATAGCGCGTAAATAGTGCCACATATCCTTCACACAGATATTTTAAAAATAAGGTAGTATACAATACAACTTATATGTATACACTGCTATGTAGCTATACAGGGTTAGGCAAATGTGTGAATTCCAATATCTTTAATATGACTCCTTTTCATGACTCCTAAATCAGACCAATTTAGTTGGAAATAATGTTAACTTTTTTTTATTTTAAATGAAACGCTCTGTATCTATTACAAGAATACAGTATTTTCGCTAAATATTATAATAATTCCGAAATTGTCTATACTATTTTGAAATCTCATCTACTGTCAAGTGACATAAGTCAAATTGACACATAACAATACAGGGTATTCCACGTAACTGGTTCATTAAAAGTTTATGATGTTCTATTATTTACTTATATTTGAGATTTTGGCACCAATATCTGTTCGATTGGAACTATAAATGCAAAATACCTTAACCAAAAATATCACTTCCGGTTGACCGGAAATGGATGTCAACTTTCTTGTTTTAAATAGAATGATATAATTTTTTTTATTCATTTTTGCATTCTACAACTATAAATACGTCAGTTTTCATTTGCTATTCCTATAGCTACATGTTGCCGTTTTTGAGTTATTTAAGTTTTTCTTTTTTTTTAGTCATAATCATTGCATCATTGAGAAATTAATATCTCGGTTAATACTGCAAGTAGAGACTCCAAATTTGCTATGTTATGAATGTAGATGAACTATTAAGAAACTGTACACACACTTTACATTCTAACATACAGGGTGTTCAAAACTGAGGAACACAGTGACATATTTTCAAATGCAGAAAACTCATTTTTTTTAAATAGAACACCCTGTATTTTAATTCGGAATCAAGAAGTAAATATCATCCCCTATCACTTTATATCAGCACTCCCTATACCTATCTTTAATAGATTTTGAGATATGAACGACTTTTTGTTAAACAGACTAAGTAGTCCTATCTTTGCCTGTTTGTAGCTGGCTCTGAATGGGATTAATGTCAAATTCATTGACTAACCAAAAATGTTTATGTATATCATTGTAATTACACTTTCGTACAACGCAATATTAATAGAAATGACTATTCGAACAGACATTCTTGTATGGTTATTCAAAAATAATACATGAATTTTACGTGAATCCATTTCAGAGCCAGCTACAAACATTTAAAGATAGGGCTACTTAGTCTGGTTAACAAAAAGTCGCTCATATCTCAAAATCTATTAAAGATAGGTATAGGGAATGCTCATATAAAGTGATAGGGGATGATATTTACTTCCTAATTCCGAATTAAAATATAGGATGTTCTATTTAAAAAAAAAAATGAGTTTTCTGCATTTGAAAATATGTCACTTTGTTCCTCAGTTTTGAACACCCTGTATGTTAGAATATAAAGTGTGCTTACAGTTTCTTAGAGTAATATCTACGCTCATAACATAGCAAATTTGGAGTCTCTACTGGCAGTATTAACCGAGATATTAATTTCTCAATGATGCAATGATTATGACTAAAAAAAAAGAAAAACTTAAATAACTCAAAAACGGCAATATGTAGCTATAGGAATAGCTAATGAAAACTGACGTATTTATAGTTGTAAAATCCAAAAATGAATAAAAAATTATATCATTCTATTTAAAATAACAAAGTTGACATCCATTTCCGGTCAACCGGAAGTGATATTTTGGTTAAGGTATTTTGCATTTATAGTTCCAATCGAACAGATACTGGTGCCAAAATCTCAAATATAAGTAAACACTAGAACATCACAAACTTTTAATGAACCAGTTACGTGGAATACCCTGTATATCATGGGATGAAAAAAGGAGCAATAATACGTTTCCTAACATTATCAGCCGAAACGTTTAATTTTTGGAGATGTTGTGTATGCGTTTCTAACATCCAATGTGGGTTATTTATCGACCAATATTGACAATTATAGCGAAAAACGTAGTGTCGTTAGAAAACACCAAACTGCGTTGCACTGATATTATTGTAAATCTCTCACTCTTTCGCGAAGTTTTTACTCTACGGTCAGAATCCCTTTGCAGTAATTCTTGCACAAATTGTGGTTTATGTGAATGATATTTCTCGCACTTTCACATTCTGGTTACTGATTGGAAACTTATATCATAGTTCAGTGCCAGGGATGTAATAGAACTTTGTGGAAATTCCTCTAATTCTATAGAAATACCTTGAGCAGTAACTTCATTAGTCGCGACTTTTAGTCGTTCGTTTTTCGGTAAATTTCTAACACAACTAAATATGAAACATGAATTTAAAAAAAAATAATTAAACATCTTTGTCGCTATTAAATATAGAGGTACTAAACCTTAATAATGTATGCCTGAAGCAGGGTTCTATTGAAATTCGTAAAAATATACAAGCTGTTTCATTTTAACTAAAGAGGTTATCATTTTCGGTTAAACCGGAAATCTGATTTGGGTATAAACATACATATTCATGAAATCTCCAATTTGCATTTAATTACATGTGCAAAGTCTTATTAAAATCAAAGTAGCCATATTAAAGATATTTGCATGGAATATGTTTCTTACCTTTTTGACTTGTATTGTTAACTTTGTTTTAGGCAAAATTATTTTCAAAATTTTATTATATATTCATATATATTCAGGACTCCCCATTAAAAAAAAATACCAAAGAAGAATCGAAACATGCTTGAATTTTAACTAATAAAATTTTAGGTAATCCTCTACTAAATAAAGTTAGGAATATGAGCCAGGAACGTTTTTTTACTCGTCTAATAAAAGTAAGAAATAATAGCTGTGAATTAATCTGGAAAATATTGAAAAAAATTAAGATTACCCCAACTCCAGCTACTTTAACGCAAATGTGAAACATTTGGCATTCCGTTTCGGGATCCGCGTAATACCCGCCAAGGACTTTATCCCTACACGTAAAGTCGGTGTCTGGCATGGATTCCAAACTGTAAGTTGGGAACGGCCGATTGTTCAGGAACTGTGCCCCACTCCATTCTGCTACTGACCCTGCGAAAGATAAACCTAAGTTACTGTAAACATAGTTAATTAGTTTCAGAAGATTATGTCAGATCTGGTTGTTTGTGCTGAAACTGTGCTTCGGTTTGGGACGACTTATGTGCTATAATTACTAAATAAAACATTTTCGTTGTGTGACTCTTACTTATTGTTAGCGTTTAAGTATATTGCATGGCTTGAAAGTTTTGAAACAAATGCCAGTATAATTTTTTAATATAGAAACAAATGGATTATACGCAACTTTTCTTGATATCAATATCGCATTAAATAAATTACAGGATCCACTTTTCCATGGGTTTAGTATACCAACCAAGATATTCTCCATCCATCGACAATTAGAAAATATTATGTACTTAAGCAATTCGGCAAAACAATGAATCAAATCAGGTCAAAACTAGATGAAAATTAAAAAAATTAAAAAAATTATCTCTGGATAAGCGCAGATGAAACGACAGACATTAAAGGAAGGTGTGTTATTAATATCATGGTTGGCACATTGCATCCGAAAAATCCTTCAATGTCATTTTTAGTAGCTACAAAAATCAGATTGCGTGTCACTGCAAACGATATTACCAATATTATCAATAACCGCGTAAAAAATTGCTGGTGAGGACTGCTTAAAAGTTCTATTCTTTCTCTCAGATTCTGCAAGCGTGATGTTAAACACAGGTAACGAGCTCAAAACACGTTTCCAAACATGTTGAAGACATTTTTCTCAAAAAATATTTTATTTTAGAGTTATAATATAATATAATATAGTAGGCCGGCAGTACGGCTGAGAAGGAAGGGTGCATCATTGCCAATCTTGAAAGTCAAGCAGCAATATGCGGTACCGGTTGTTGGTTGGGTCACCAATCGGACAACGCCTCTCAGTGGCTCGGTGTGTTCCGGCACCCTAGCCAAGGGCCTTCAAGGCCTGTAGTGCTGAGTTATTATTATTATTATTATAATAATATAGTAGATCAACTTAAACACGTCCTGCAACAACTGAAACCATTTTTGAAACCGCTTAAATAGCTCCTATAACAGCTCAAACAGTTCTAAGAACAGCTCTCTGAAACAAATGGTCTTCGAAATAACTGTTTAAGCTGTCCCAGGAGCTGTCTTGGGTGTTGCAGGATTCGTTTAAACTGTTTCGGAAGTTGTTTACGCTGCTCATGGAGCTGTCTAAGCTGTTCCATGAGGTGTGAAAACTGTTTTAGCAATTCCAAGAACGCTTAAGGCTAGGTTCTTATATGTAACAGCCTCACCACCACTCTGCACAGCTGCCAGTGTGTCCAATAAGTAGGGGAGCGACAGCGGTAGACATTCGGAAAAAGCCGGAAGCAAAGTAGATTTATACTCCCTAAACCTTATGGGATTTTGCACCAGAACTGTTGCAGCCTATATACTTGCAATAAAAAACATTTTGTCATGATAATCAAAATCATGACATTGTGAATATCCAGATTCTACATTCCAAGAATAATATACGGGGTGTATCAGATATAGAGGTAAATATAATAATATGTAGCAGCTGTAATCATATACAATCAAAAAGTTTTAATGCACAGGGGGGTCTATCTGTAAGCATTAACGAGAAAAAAAATATTTTATAAGTGTCGTGGGCTAGAGCCGCACCTGTGCCCAACCTAAATGCTGTCTCGAGTATACCCCCACATACCAGTATCATTCAGCCATTACCGCTGTTAGTTTTGTGTGGATCGCCGCTTGGAGCGCAAGCCACTTCGAACATTTTATTTAAATTCTTCCCGTCTCGAAAAAACGATTTTTTTCAGGACCATCATGATTTCATATAAAGAAAATCGAAGCTTGATGCATCAGCAAAAGCGCGGGAATGTATAGATTCATTTTCGCGTGACATCATAGTAAAAAGGCGTGTTTGCAAATTTTCTGCATCTACATTTATTTCTGTGTAATTCGATTCAATTCATTTTGCGTTATATGATTAAATAAATCCAAAAGAAATAACTCAGATTCATGTGGTACTGTTTATTAACAACTAACTCTCGATTCGACAAAGCAAAAGAAAAATATTTACGTTTTTTGTAACTACTGAAGTAGCATATCCGGTGAAACTCGAACGTCTTATCAGGATATTAAAAATAATACTTTGTAGACTTACTTAGAATGCTCTTAACAAAAAAGGGATGTTTATTTTTATAAAAAGAAGAAATTTAAAATTCCTTCAGTTTTACTATTCTTACAAGGGCACACTGGCCGATTGGCCTTTATTTATTCAGAATGACGTTAAATGAACTTACCATCAAGCATATCATTAAGAATAATACTAAATGAGTGCAATGTATTTATACATAATACCACGTGTAGCGCGTGCTTAACATGACGTTTCCTTGCATCAGGCCCGGACTAAAGAATTTTTGGCTCTAAATTTTACTTTTTTTTTTATTCTTTAATGATAAAATCCGGTTTCGGTGGGTTTGTGCTTTATATGTCGTGTAGTTAACACCCAAGCAAAATTTACTTTTTTATTTGATACACCCTGTATATTCAGCATAAATATGACCATAGACGGAGTTATCAGACATTAATCGGGTAAATTTATCAACTAAACATCTTTTAGGAGTTGTGATCATTAAAACGACGACTTCTCTACAAGGTGGACTGACTCTTGCAATAGACTACCAATTTGCGAGACAATTGGTGGTGCTGCAAAAATTGTGATGCCGGATAAACTCTATTTTTTTAAAGAATTTGCTATACCGTCTTATTGATACTTTTACGTATCATATTTTTAGTATACGATCAGATGGAAAAAATAAAATACCATGATAGCTGGACCATACTATAATTTTAGATAAATCTTACGACTTTTCTTAGAATAATCCTAGAATATCTATATTATACGAAATAGTAGTGGAATATTTAAAAAATGAACATTTTTAGAATATTCCGTTAGGAATAATCGTATGTGTATACTTATAAATATTCTAAATGTTCGTAGAATATTCTGATATTATTTAGAATATATAAATACCTAAAACTGCATGTTTAAATAATATTATAGGCATATCCTTTGCTATCTAGGGTAGCTTGCCATAATCTGAAGGGATTACTTAAGATCACGTTACAATAATAATTGATACATCCAAAAAGAAAACGAAAAAAAGTCTGAAAGAAATAGAATCTAATCATATTTTCTAGGGTCACATTTCAATTGATATAATTGCGGACAGCTTCGAAACAAAACTAATGACTAATGCCTCTATAATTAAGCAACATCTCCATTACCTAAATACGGGAAACAGGAAACATTTATTTTTATATAACCCGTATTACATATCACAACAATCGAAGATCGCTTCATACCATGAATTTATTTATACAACCATTAAGGAAGTTCATTGTCAAAACCTCCATCCTTAAACCTACGCACATTCTTGCAATATTTACTTAGGTATGTAGGTGAACACAAATATGAAGAACAAATACAGAAAAAGAAAGTTTCTCGTATACATTTTTTAAGCTAACAGATTTTATTACAAGTCTAACTAATGGGATATATAAATCTTCTCTTAATATACGAAATGTGCAGATATATACATACGTAATTTCGTCAATAAAACTTAAATGATTTCCAATAATTTACCTCTAATAACTCTTCCCTTCCGGGTACGTGAAAATCTGAACACATCGAATAAGGCGATTGTTCAACGCAGTCCAATCGCGATGAGCTAGGTAGCATTCTTCGCAATGAAAGGAAAACCGTTTGACAGGGAAACTGAGAATCACTCGCAAACCTCATTATTTGTTTTGGTGTGGGAACCTCGATTACGGTATAGAGTATACATGTATAATGTTTCGTTTACGTCTCCTTGTTACGTAAGACATTGAAACATCACATAATTAGCATCGCATCTTCGTAAGGTAAGAATTTCTATCGCGATAAAATAATTCTTCCATTCGTCGGTGTAATAGCGAACCGCATTGTTCTTGGTTCTTTTAAAAGAGATGGGATATAGCTGGGGTCTTGGAGAATGTGACCTAGATCGAAGATAGCCGTGTTTTCCTTAATGAAGAACATGATTCTGTCACGATGTTTTTATATTCATTGCAAATACATTGAATAAATTAGGGAGGACACGTAATAAGGCTAGTAAATAATATAGGCGTGTATTCCTACACATAACAAATGGATTTGTAAATAATTTTCAAAAGTGTACTTCTGCACCAAATAGCAATTGGCTGCTTAAATCTCTCTTTCATATTCATTTCACTTTTATTTGAACCGAACTATACCGTTTATGCTGACAGACATATTGGTAACACTGAGGAAATTCAAAGATTCATAGGAAATAAGGGGGGTTATTTATATAAATTTAGTTACACCGACTCAAATTACATTAGAATAATTAGATAAAGATGCGCCTTTTAACCTTTCTTATTGTAACCAAACAGTTGCATCTAAACTACGTGCCAAAAAAATGCAACACCTCAAAGAAGGTTCGTCATAAAGCTGAAATCTTATCAAAACAACTGGCTGGTTGTTAAAAATCGCTGATAATCATCTGCCAGAACTTCATACACGAACTGAAAGTAGAAATTCTCTGGCCTGCTTGCTCTCCGGATTTAAACCTGATCCAGCATGTGTGGGATATGATGGGTCGCTATATAAAGCGTTTACCACAAGCAGCAAATATCTTGCAGGAACTTCGTCATCATCAACAGCAAGTTTGGGATGTGATCCCACAAGATGCCATTGATCATGTCATTCATCAGAGCATGCCTCGCAGAGTTGACAGTGCATAAACAATTGTGGGGGGTTAGTGTTGGTATTTTTCTCAATTGTTATGATTAACTACTGAAAACTAGTAGTTATGATTTACTACTTGAAACTTGCCAAAATTTCAGCTTTGTGACTCAGGTCTTTCAAGGTGTTGCAATTTTTTTGACACGTAGTTTAATGCATATTTTTGGCAATTAAAAGAGACTAACCAATCAAAACAATGAAATCTAGAATTGATACATCGCAAAGTACGTTACAACATTAATCAAAATAAGCTAAAAGCTTTGGAGAGAATTATTTCACAATCCTTAATCAGAAAAATCCTCAAATATAGCAAAGTTATCCGAATTCCTTAGATAATTGCGAAAATAAGTTGTAAATAAACAAAATTTTCCGAATAAAATAATTTTCAAGAGATCTTTGGATCTAGATTCCTTAAAAGTACTGTTATAACCCAACATTATCAGAGGTGTCAATATATAAGTTTTATTCCAAGCCAGTATTTTTCTTCATGACAGTACTACTATATACAAAAGTTCAAAAAATCAGCAGTGCACAATGCTCCAAAAGATATCAACCATGATCTGATTGAAAAAAAGATAGAAATTTGTATTAACTTAATTGCCAAAATAAATAATAAATGGAAACTTAGTTCCAATAGACTGAAACTGGTATATTGACGGCCCTAAAACTGATAACGGAATAGCTTGAATATACAGAAGAAAAAGTCAAGAAATTCCATCCCCATTTGCTCCAGCTGACGCGACAATGTTCTAGACTGAGGTTATGACAAATCTTTATTGTGCCAAACGAGTAGAGAGACAGACTGAGTTAGAAAACAGCGTCACTAACTTTTCAGACAGCCAATCAACGCTTAAAGCGATTAATTGTGTACTATTGACTTCAAGCTGGTTTGGAACTATGTAAGCGTCCTAAACGAAATCGGCACACAAAGGAAACCAACATTGGGCTGGGTTCATAACCACACATGCGTAAAGGAAATGAGACGGTCTGACCAGAAAAGGAATATCAAAACTTTTCATTGGAGTTGACTCTTTCTTCGTCATTGCAAAACTGAAAGTTGCAATGTTCGGAATAAGTCCAAGGAGAGAGGAAAAGATTGCCTGAACAAAGGGAGATGAAACCGTTTTGATAGAAACAAATACCGCGATTTACTAAAAACCTACTAAGTAATACACAGGAAGACTATCAAAATGATTCTAAAAGAGCTGACAGGTTGCCAGAAACTAAATAGGTATATGATATATGCATAAATACGGACACATGCATACAGAGCGACTTCTTTACGTAGTTATCTGCTACGGGATTTTCCTACTTCTCTAGTAGAGGCTTTTGTTCTTGCCAAACCATGACACTGGCCCATAACGCAAACTGCAGTTTTTTTTTTCTGCCAAAAAGTTAGTTGCAGATTCCGACAGAATAGACACTAGCTACAGATTCTGCCAACAGGAAGAAAAACTGCAGTTTAGGTTTTGTACATATGCCGGAGTCTAACAAGGACAAAGTTTCTACTACAGGGCTCGGAGATTTCTAGAATTGATATCTACGTCTCTAAGGAGCTGCTCTGAAAGATGATAGTTCTAATTAAGATGATAAAATTAGAGAGCGCTGTCCGGACTAAGGGTGTTCATAAAATATCTTAAAGCTAGCGGTGGGATAGGTCCTTATGGACTTCCAAATCCTATTCCAATTTAATCTAAGATCAGATTTACTTAGATTAGCATGTTTAGTTTGATGCAAAAAGGATTAATGTTAACCTAAATAAAAGATGTAGAACTAAACTACATATATGAAGCCTACATCGCTAACGTTATTTTACAGAACTGTTTATTTGGAATATTTTGGATTAATGAAATTGTGCAATCCATACAGACAACTTTAAACATAGCGTAGGTCTACGATATTCCGTTTTGGTAATGCAGAATTCAGTGGAAAAGTAAAATCATTCAAACCTTTTATGCACTAAGAATCTCCAATGGAGTCTGCCGCAAGCTGAGAACTGCAAAAGTTATGGAAGGTAGAATCAGAAGCAGTAAAATAGTCTATAAATGTGAAAATCCGATCATTTCCAAACCTGACCATTACGGTAAGCCAGCAAAAAAAAAATAGTAGATACAGTTTCATGAATGAAATCAGATATCTCCTTACTGATTACATTTGATTGATTTGAACGAATTACAGAATAGTCAAGTAAAAAAAGGATAAATTACGTCCACTGATGCAGCAAGAATATTCTCCAATATATCACAATGATGTTTAGCACAAGGGTAGCAAGGTATTATCGATAAAACTGAGCAATATGGAATTGAGAAACAGTAATTTTCTATATCAAGAAAATGTATCAAAACCTACTTAAACCATATTCGTCAAATTCGTATCTAAAATTGTGATTTGTCCTAAAAGAAGAAATAAACTATAAAAGCAACTGGTGTTCTATTAGCGGCAAAGCTTTTATTGCTGTTTTAAATATTAAGAACAATGTTTTTTTGAGGAAATATTATAGATGAAAATAATTTGGCAAGTTGCCTAAATATGAAATGGAAAGAAAAGTAGAAAGAAAAGCCTAGCAAATCAAGAGGAGTACAAATATAGAAAAAATAAAGAAACAGTAAAGCTCCAAGGAAAACTAGGTTGTAGGATCCAAA
This sequence comes from Protaetia brevitarsis, assembly GCA_004143645.1. NCBI lineage: Eukaryota > Metazoa > Arthropoda > Insecta > Coleoptera > Scarabaeidae > Protaetia > Protaetia brevitarsis. The sequence continues at coordinate 346,992 of RXPK01000266.1, forward strand.
GAGCATAGAACAGGTGGATTAATTCTTATGAAAGAAATGATACCATGGCTTTTTGGACAAAAGGTAAGGAAATAAGGTAGAGAGGTTTTCCAGATACTTCCAAAAACTTTTGTATATTTACTTCGAGCAAACTTTTGTATTTTATTGTTGCAAAGGGCTTGTTAGTACTTTGAAGGCAACACTTATTAAATGTGAAAAAAACAAAATACTTTTTATTCAATAAACACTGCAGTTTTAATCTCATTCAAAAGAAAATCAAAATAAGAAAAATATATCCTATAAATCAAAAAAGAAAAATTATTTCGCGATAATTTCGGCTAATTAGTATATATTACACAAGCCTCGATCCATTACAATTACAACACAGCTACTGCATCTAATTATCTTAGCTTTAATGCTCCGCCAAGCATGAAAAACCAACTCGTCTGCCGACCGCATAAAACAATGTACACACTCATCGCCAAATAGAAGAATCTCCTACGGCCAGCACTTCTTCAGAAAACATATTTCGTCAGCGTGGGTTTGGCTAGGAGATTTCAAAACACCACAATGAAAATCCCACTATTTTTTTTTCCATTACAGAACAATCGCGAATAAGGAGTTTGAAAAGAATGATGAAGAAACTCGATGACGAACATGAATTGGAAAAGTCTGAGCAATTTAAAAGGAATCCTTGACATAGTATAATAATTCATGTTATGTTAAACAAAGAGTTTAATCTTTTTAGAGACCAATTTATTGCATTTATTTTGTTTAAACAGCTATGCATGCAATGCAAATGTGAATTAGTTTAATTCAAAATGATCCGTTGGAGCACAATGCAATATTTGGTGTGCAACAAAATGGACTAACATACAAGAAAAAAGTTCATGATTTACTTACCAATAAAAATAAGCAAACTTATAACCCTCATGTTTGGAAGTCACACACTGACTGTAATTTGCAGAAGCACCTTAAGATGAGTTTAGAGTGAAAGGACACATCCTCCTCTTCGCCGCCCTGGGCCATGCACATCACCTTTAAGTGGGGGTCCGCTAGGACGCGCGTATGTAAGATTTACACATAGCCGCATATAATACAACAACAACGCAAGACATTTTCATACCGCTAGAGAAGATGATAAATCAGTTAAGTAACTTTTGCGAAGGTTACGCGATAGATTCTTTAGCGATGGTTCTTACCAGTCTCTTTTAACGTGTACGAATTCACGAAGCGAAAAAATGCCTTTGGTTGCGCAGCAGGATATCATATATCGACTAATTTATGGCAAAAAAAAAACTATATGAGCGTCGCATTCATCTAGATCATCAAAAGGTTCTCGATTAATCATCAGTATTATTTTAGTCATCATATACTAATGTCTAATATCCTGCTATTTATGATAAATTTTTGGATTGACATAATTTTAAATTGAGGTATTTACATTCCAAATGATGAAATTGTTATTGGTCTAAATAAATGACAGTATGAATTAGGAAATTAAATATATATTTACTTTAAGACTTAATATATATAATATTTCATGTTCAAGGTAAATCAGGGAAATCTTATAAAAGCTTTTGCGCGTATCTTCTTGTAATATGACCAATGAAGGTTTTAATTTTAGACGTAAGGTAAATGCAAATTTTAGCTGTGCCAAAGCCTGTCCACAAACCAGGATGGGAAAGGAAGAGGGAGAAAATATTAACCTCGCTAAAAGATCAGGTTTTATCTGGCTCAGATGAAAAGCAACCTGTTGGAGATCCGGGTAGTATATATCTGGAGTCACAGATATTAGAGGCAGAATCCAGACCGCACAGGAAGGAAATGAAAAGAAACTTGAGGTGATGACGTAAGTCGCACAACTCAATAAAAGGTCTCACGAAAATTCTAAAACACCAATGCAGACTTTAAATAAATTCTATAGGAATTCCAATGAGGCAGCATCAGGTTTACAAATGACGTGCATTGGATCCAAATGTTGATAAAGGTAGCACATAAATTATAAAATGATGTTATTGTAACAAATTAATATATATCTGCTTTTAACTGTTCAAGATCTAATATCGACGTGTGTTCGGTTAAACGCTCGAATCGTCATCCTCTACTAGCTTAATTAGTAAAGCGCTCGTCCGGCAAACGAGGGGATGTAGGTTCGAATCCTGTGTGAAGAGAAAATTTTTTCTTGGGAAAAATTACTCCTAATTAAAACTTGCACTCTTTGCGGATGTTATTGTATGTTTCTCGATCTGAGAAACACGGAAAACTACTCAAAATATCTAAAGTAAAAATGAAGGCTTAAACATTAACGCTGAAAAAAAAAATAGATCAATAATACATTAAAACTTACAGTCACATATCTTGGGGGTTGGGAGTACCTACCAAGCGCGTCCCCGGGTCGTGGATAGGGGAAAGGCCATCTTGTCAGGGTTCGCTCAAGACGCGATGGTTAGTGACGGCTAAAAGTTCGCCCTCTCTGCTTAAAATCGGAGCAGGATGAATGAAGGCCGTTGCCGTGAACCACTTCCCCCATCACCCGAGCTGTCGTGTCGTGGCTAAGGGCTTGCACAGGGTTCTACAACGATGCCAGTTGTTGCTTTCGGTTACCGAAAGCCCAACTGTTAAACCAGGTTCCGAAAGGGATGGGGAGTCTTGGCTTAACTGCACGGACCGAGAGGAGACAACCTCAACAAAAACCTAAATCCTAAGGTGGCGGACTAGGCTGATGGGATGCGTGACTGGATAGAAGACCAGTCTACTAGTCCAACCTTGGGGCATCTAGCACGTCCCATTGTATTTAGCGTTACCTCTGCATGCGGGGCTCTGTGGAGGACCTTTTCTTCCCTAGCTACTCGTGGGATCAACCATTCAGAAAGAAAATATATTTAACCTACTTAAGTGGGATGACACCGCTAGTAAATAGGAGCTGGTCCAGGACCTCTATAAGAAGCCTTCCTCTTCCAAAGTGAGAATACCTCACTAGGAAGGAAGAAAGGGGAGGAGCAAAACGAGCAGATTGGGGAACAGAATGAAACGCTCATTCATCTCCGCTCAAATTGCGTAGCACTGTGCAACTCAAGGGCGTTGCGCCTGGGAGCGCGTGCAATCGAAGAGGGAGACTTACCTAACCTGCGGCCTTTTGATATCCTACACTTTCTGAAAGGAATAGGATTGGAAGGCCAGCTGTAAAACAGCAAGAATAGGGGACACAATAGATCTTTTAGGCCGCAGTGTAACATCACCCCCATATACACACATAACATACAGTCACATATAGCGTTTTAAAGTTATAATCATATAATTCTTTACTGAAAGATGGGACAATTTTCAATAGAAAAAGAAAATTTCGGGCGTACTCAATCTTATTAGATTACATTTTTTTCTCTTGGTGAGAACTGCCTGACATAATGTATCCGGAAACACTATGGTCTTGAATTTTTGTATTTAATTTTTCTCATTTCTTGTTTCCTTAGATAGTATTGATTATATATTATATAACGGTACTATGATTGATATTCATATCTTCAGAAACGATATAATTATAAACCAAAGATATCTAAATATACAATACTGCAGAATTCAGCTTTCAATTTAAATTTAGAATGAATACAGTTTAGAACTACACAAAAATTAGAGTTTTGTCTTGCTTGAATTACCTCCTTTTGCCGCATTTAAGAATTTTCTTTTTAAATCTGTACAAATATTTTAAAAAATGATTAATTTTGGTTACATTGAGATATTGAGATTAAACCAAAGCTTATACCAGATTACTTTCGCTTCAAATACTGATAAAGCCAGAATAATAAATACGACCAACCGCTTCCGAGATGCGCTTAGTTACCAAAAATTAAAAATTGACGCTAGGGCGTTCTAGTATGGCCTATTCTATACGCACTTTAACGGGGAATCGAGTACCGGTAACCGGAACTCGATATCTTCAGCCGTTTTCGAGATAATCGCGCCCAAAGTTACGAAAAGTAAAAATGACGCCAGAGCGTTCTAGTACGGCCTATTCCGTGCGCATTTTAACAGAGAATCGAATGTCGGTAACCGGAACTGGATATCGCCGTTTCCGAGATAATCGCGCCCACAAAGTTACGAAAAGTTAAAAAAAAAAATGACGCTAGAGTGTTTTAGTACGGCCTATTCCGTGCGCATTTTAACGGAGAATCGAATGTCGGTAACCGGAACTGGATATCCCCAGCCGTTTCCGAGATAATCGCGCCCAAAGTTACTAAAAAAAAAGTTAGTAAAAAAAAATGACGCTAGAGCGTTCTAGTATGGCCTATTCCATACGCATTTTAACAGGGAATCGAATGCTGGTAACCGAGGTTTGATATCTCCAACCGTTTCCGAGATATTCGCACTTAAAGTTACGATATGCAAAAAATTGACCCTTAAGCCTTCTAGAATGGTCTATTCAATGCGCATTTTAACGGACAATCGAATACCGGCAATCGAAGTTCGATATCTCCAATCGTTTTCGTTGAGATATTCGCGCTTAAAGTTACGAAAAGTAAATATTGACGCTACTGCGTTCTATTCGATGGGCATTTTAACGAGGAATCGAGGCCGAATGCCGACAATCGGAATACGAGATCTCTAATCGTTTCCGAAGTATTGTTAAATTAACTTAAGGATAAAAATTACCTAAAATCAGAAGAGCGTGGATATAGGAAAGGATATTCGGAAGCATGAAACGAATTTGCTTAGATAAATCAGGTATAAGTAGATAGATATAAAAAATATAAGTAACTTCATTATGGCAAACCATCATAGGTGCTGGAATCTTACTTGTGCAACAGAATGCAAGATGAATGGAATGGTTAAGCATCACAAGTTGTTGAAGCCAACAGCGGAGTTCCACAATGGTCATCATTGCTACACGGATCCACAATCACTGCACCTTTGTTATTGATAATTCATATAATTTTTCTAAAACACAGACCTATTGCATACAGAGAATATACCACTGTGCTGGTTATGACAAGTTGCTTTCCAACATTGCAAGAAAGTAATGAGGCAACAATTAAGACCACGAGTGAATTGTTGATTGTGAACGATGTAAATAAATCATCTAAAGAGGTAGTTGATGATATTCTCAAAAAAACGTTAATATGGTACATTCACACGCTAAATTTTTCCACTTAAGATCACAAAAGCACCACTTATTATGATTGTGTTTTTAATAATGACGTAAAACAGTTTTCCCACAGATTCTCAACAGATGCCCTTTTACAGACTGTTGTTTTCAAACATCTTTGGCCTATTGGAGCACCATGTTGTAGAATCGCGTATCCATGGAGATCCAACGCCTATCCACAATAACCTTCAAAGTTCGTGTGCAAGATTATAAAATAGAGCAAGAATGTTGCACAGTGAAGAAGTTCCTAAACATTTAATACTCTTTCAACTACACACAGCTTTTTAATAACATAATTATCGTACGGTCCTCTATATTATTGTGATTTCCCGGCTATATGCTTTTTACGGCAAAAGAAAAATAAATAAAGAACTTTCTTTAATAAAACAGTGCAATCATTAATAACATGTATAATTCATTAACAAGTCTATACAGGAAATATATAAAAAAGTATGAGAACTCTTACTCAGGGTGAGTATATTTGGGATATTCAAACAAGTATTATCAATTATCCAGTATAATTTAGATTCTATAATTCAAAAAGGAACTTTTAAAATATCCCGCGCTATCATAAGAGAATAGAAAACCACCAACCACGTTTGCCAACTTACAAAAGCCCAGAATTTAAATCTCATACAAAATAATAATAATTTAAACAATGTTTTGACCAGATACCTCGTTTATCGGTTCATACAGATGCCAGAGTATCTCCGAATGTGATTTCCTTGTAGTGACAATTCAGATTCGCTCGTATATTCACCTCCTTCGTTACAGTCAGGCTGTATGATTAGACTCGGAACAGCAAACACATGCACACTCCCATGTAGAACAAATACCCAGGTATGGTAAACACCAAATTTGTGAATTTATCCCCTTCGATACCAAATATACCCCCGCAATATGGTTTAATTGATTTATATTTGATGAGAAATGACACAGCTTTTTCTAAGATTTTCTATCAACTATCAACACGTAAGCAAGGATTTTCATACATTTTCTTTATACGAATCACATTGAGTCAATCCCCATTCAATTAAAATAGATACCTAGGATACCAGACTATCGTACAGTTGTCAGACGATAAATGATATTCAACTTCCATGACTACTAATACGATTCAATCAAAATTATACTGGACTTACAAACAGGTGCGTACATAAAATAATAATTACATTTCAATATGGTTGGTGGTTTCCCTCTTATGAAACACAGCAATATATATTCTCTTCGTCAACTTTACTTATCTATTTTAGTTTTTTACTCAATAGCATTTATTCCAGTAAAATCGTGATTACAATACACATACTTATTTATTAAATAACAAATTGATTGACAAAAATAGAAGCAGCATATAGAGAGGTGATTTTGAAAACACTTATACATATAAAACAACCATATTGGCAGTATAGACTCAATTTAAAATATTTACCAAAAATCTGATTGCAGAGAGATTACAACATCATTAAATTTTGTAATGGAATAATTAGAATATCATATGATCCATTAACACACATTTAGAGCATAACAACCCATCCCATTCAATACGTTAAAACATATCATTTTGGAAATATTGGACTAGACAGACCTTGCTCCTAAATTCCTAAGATGACTTTATTATATATCTATATTTAATGCAATATTTATGCAAATATTTTAATAATAATGTAAACTAATAAAACAGAAACAAGGTAAAAATTCACATTCGCATATTTCAATCGCGTGTCAATGAACTCCTTTTTCACATCATCACATTAAAATCATGTGCATGTTTATATTTACATGCACACAGACATAATTATTGTCTTACAGACTGTGATGCCAAACACCTCGTTTTAATGTTTGCAAGTTTGCCGTAAAATGTTAAGTAAAAAAAAAGAATGTAGAAGTGGGAAAGTAAGTGTATTGGTATGAAGATTTAATGCGTAGTGTTGCTGACCGTTCTAAAAGGAGAGGGCTATAATCTTTGCGTTAACATAATTGCGTAATGCAATTTGCTACTGGTGATAGAAGAAATTGCTTAATACAAATTCTCAAGCAATCTATAATGCTTCACTTTCAACATAGATTTAATTTAATTATAAAATATCTTATTCGGTGCTTCAGACACTACTTAAGATGAGTAAGAATTGAGAGAGAAATTTTTTACTTCTATGTTCTCCTTTAAGTTAGCAGTATCTTTATTTAAATGAAATAGAATTCAATTTTTTGTTGATGTCCATCAATCAACTGAATTTCTTACTTCATTGCCATCATATTAAATTTTGAAATATACCCGCTTTGTGAAAAGGTTTCATAATCATTCTTTTCAATGTCTTATGCTGGAATCCGTGCTAATAGCCACCGACGCTCCATTTATTTATTAAACTAGAAGCAAATATGCTAAAAATGCTCACAAATCTGACACTGGTAATACTACTCACTTTAAAACAACTTACCACAAATTTTACTCGACACCAGTTAAAAATTCACTGTTTCCGAGAGTACGTGGATAATTTTGTTTGAGTTAATAATTTTATTTCTTTGCATGCTGTGATATATTTTCTGCAATTTGGATTAGGTACGTTGAGTTTGTTTCATGTTTTGATGCGAGTGCTCAATCACTGAATGAAAAGGAAACAAACAACAGAATTGTTCTCCTCGTTGTGTTAGTTATAAGAAATAGAAATAAGATGTCTATAGAAAATCTACTATAATAATATATTCATTTCAAAAGTTTCAAATCATCCATGGAAATATAATAGCAGTTACTAACCTTTTGAGGCACCATTTACTCAATTCGCCATTTTCTTTAAAAAGGTATAATGATGTATATAATCATCAAATTTTTTAACGTTATTAGGAAACATAAAAATACAATAAGAATTAGAAATGATATTAAGTACAAAAGGAGCCAAACAGGGCCACAAAGTTTACAAAAGATTTGCTCTAAGTTCAACTTAAAATTGCTCCCACATCAAGTTTAGAAAAATCAGGAATTTGTAAAAAATAATGTAAAGATTGTAATTAAGTATACATACATTGGGTAACTTAAAAAATCAATTAAAATTCGTTGTAGCGTAGCACATCTAGAATTTAGAGATGTTCCATAAATCTAGCTTTACAGATGTTTAATGCAAATCATAAAGTAGATAACGTAAAATTGGTTAAGATTGTAAACAACGCAACAAATGTGTAGTAGAAGCAATTAGACACCCATTTTATTATACTTAATTCTTATTGGGTAACTATTTTTTATAAATACAATAATTAAAATCTACCAAAATTCATGCGACCATTTATTGTTTCTACTAAGACCTCAATAAGTAATAAAAATACTATGTTTAATTAACTATCTAAGATAAGTTTCCTTCAAAACTGCTATAAGTATGTCAGCAGATACAAAACACTCGGTTACTAAACAGTTGCCAAATGATTGAGCTTTTGTTAAATGATTTAGAGTAGAAATAAATTCAAACAGAGGAAAACGCTTTAAAAAATTGTGCACTACCACAATAAAAATCCCTCAGAACTTACAACCGAGAAGATTCCCAAAAGTTATCATTCACATCAATGCGGTAGGAAAACGATATTTCAACTGAATATTAAACTCAATTAGGTTCAATTGTTTAAAAATATTGCCTGTCAGATGTCGCATTCTTGAAATTTGAAGAAACAAATACATATATTGAAACAAACATTATAATAGTAAGCTACTTTCATTTGTTGCTGAAAAGTTGCACGGTTAAAACTTTGGAAAAATATTGAGTGTTGCTAAGTTTTTAACCTTTTTTATAGTATTCATGTTAACTCCAAATAAATAAACGTAAATGAAATTCTGGTTCTGCGTGTAAGAACAGTAAAATATCAAAGCTACAGTACTGTGTAGAATACTTAATAATTGAAATTTTTCAGTAATTACTTCTTGATATGTTTGAGCAGGTTACCAAATAGCATGGGATTCTAACTACACAGATGAGTAATATAATTCAGATTATTGAAATAATCATGGTAGAAAGACCAAATGCGTTACACGTAGAAGAAATATGGCTAATAAATGGGAATCCTGTATCAAGTAGCATTCCTATTATTGGTTTCTATTGGATTGGACAAATGTGTATGAAAATGAATGGTAAATATTGGAAAGACTATATTTATCATTCATTTTTATACGAATAGCATTCCAATTTCTTTAATTTCATCTTTGCTAGATATAACTACTATTACTGATTTATTGTCACGGTTGTCAAACTTAAGAGGAATTTTTATTTTTGTACACATGACAATTTTCTTAATGTTCCAGAAAATCCATTGTTATTGCAGCGCTTTGCAGTACTGGATAATCCAAGAATTCAAGGTGTGTGCAAAAACCTTTAGTTTCAGCAGCATATTCCAGTACACCACAGTCAATCGTAACTATAATATAAATATAACGTTAAATAGTAGAGGCCACAAATTGGAACCTTGAGGTATACCAGAAATGAAAGTGAACTAATCTAGAAGTAAAACTTATGAAATCAAATGCTTTAGAAAAGTCTATCTATATCATATCCACTTGACTTCGTTGAACCAATGCTTTGATGATAATTGGTAAGGTCAAACATTTTGGCAAAGATACATCGGAACAGGATAGTGACTGATTTGTAATTGTGAATATAAGCGTGATTAACTTTTTTATGAAGCTATTTTTCTATTTTCAAACGTTACATAAACGTTTGAAAATCGAACGAATTTCTTATAAAATTAAAGATCTTCCTTAGAGGTTTACACATTATTAGTCCACAACCTTTAATAACCAACTAGAAATTGCATTATAATAATAATATAATGTAACACTTATTTGTATACACAACCATTTACAGGACATACTGAATTATAAAAATGTGTAGAGCAGTGCTAAGCAAAAACATAATATACCTAAACAACAGCGATGAAACAAAAAGTGAACCTAATTCTATTTTAAAAATACGCAGAGAACACCATTGAAGTAATCAACAATTATAAGAAAGAATGGGTAACATTTTTAATTGTGTTAGGTTAATTGAAAAGTGTAAATTAAAATTCCTAGCCATGTGAACTAGAGGGGCTTTTTGAAGGACATTGGAACGAAATCGTGGAACATATCTGTGGTGCGTGCAGCATATTCAGGAATCAGAAAGTAAACCTTATCACTAGGTGTTAGCTAGAATTAAATATGTTAACGGGACTTCAGTAGAGTCATAGTATATGCAATTATACAGTAGGTATTTCCCTAGGCACGCGAAAAAGGACGAACTATTTCATAACGTGTAAAGGTTGTTTTAGTCATCAAAACCCATGCACCTAGATATGCAAGTGCATCGCCACTATTTTTTTGACGATAGAATAACATTACGAATTATTCTACATACATTCAGTTGTATACCTAAATTATATTGGTATAAATTAGGTTCAAGATATTTTTTCTTTTTACTATCGTCAAGAATTGAATATTTTAAAATATGTCCTCTGACCTCAGCTATCATGCTGAACGTATAATGTTTTTAAAGAGCTTTTACAACATACTAAAACGCATATCTGCTTATTTCAATTTTTTGTGACTTTAAGGTTGTTTGGGAAATACCCACATTAGTGTTTTAGTGTCTCCTTACAATATTCTATAAATAACTTCTGGTTTCATTGTTCTTATTGACATTGTTTACAAAATGTATTCTAATATAACTCCAATGCGGAAATATTTATAAGAAATTCATTGGAATCCTCACCGAAACTAATAAATATTTATGAAGTGAACCGTTTCCAAATGACTAGATTATATTTACATCTGGGCGACTATCGTAATATATTAAATCTTGAATTCGTTTTTTTAAGGACGAGGATAAGTGTTAATACCGTATGACTATACAACGTAAAATACAATAAAGCTACACCACAATAACTGCTACTTGCTATATATTCGTGCTACTGAAGAAAATTTGTGTAATTGGTGATGAAATGTTTAATCATAGTTGAGTTTAAAGAACTTGCGTGCATGCTGCACATATAACTGTTAATAATTAATTTATTATTTGCCGCTTATTCTATTATTTATTTATCTTGCATAAGCGGCTACTTCTCACGTTTTATTGTGTACTTTTTTCAATTACGTAACTGTAATTAGGTACCTATTATTAGTAATTACAATTTTATACAAATAAAGAAGTTCTTCACATTTTGCAAGTTGACATTGCTAGATATAATTACCTAATAGTAAATAAAAGATGAAAGTATCTTTCAATGATATTATACACCTTCAAAATGCAGTTTCAACTCGGTATGAAACGCATTTGCTACATATGGAACAGCAACAACAAACAGTCTGGTATGCATCCTATTAGTCCAAAACACTCCAGAATTATAATACTGTAATCCCTCCATTTACGCGGTCTCCATTTACGCGGTCTCCATTTACGCGGTCTCCATTTACGCGGTCTCCATTTACGCGGTTGAAAAATTTTTAATTTTAAATGTTCTACTGGACACTAGATGGCGGTTTGTTTTTTATTTCCCTGCAAGTGCTACATTAAGTAAAATTACAAAAAAAAACAATAAACTGAACTTAGAAATACAAACTTGTTAGGCTTAGTAAAAGTATGTGCTACGTATTGCTGTGGACTGGCACCCCGCGTTTCGGAAATTTAAATGTGTATTTTTATTTATTCCATATCAGCCTTGTCAAAACAATGTTAGAGTTTCCACTATTCTTATTTTTGCTAAGAATTTTGATTTAATTGTTAATTTCATTTTTTTTGGACAGTTGTGTATATTTAATCTCATTTATTTGTACATTTTGCGTACTCCTGTATTGTATAGTTTATTTGATAGTTTTTCCTTAGCGTTGCGCTGTGCGTTGAACGCACGAGTTTGTAAAATTCATATATATGAGAATGTTACCCGTGAGGCCCGGGAGGAGTTATCAGATAGACGAGCCCGCGTATTGTTGTTTAGTTTAGGTTACCGTTGATGGTAATCCTTTTCAGTTAAGATGTAGTTCGTTGTTTGTATTTAAAATCGTCTATCTAGTAATTCGGTTAATTTGGGTTTATGTATTTGTGCACATTACATGTAAGGCTTTTTAATAATATTCGTTTTAGAAGTAAGCGCGTTTAGAGTTTAAATTTTCCGTTTTTTTTGTAGTGATAATTTAATTTTAATTTTATCACCTCGGGGTAGGTGAAGTGAAGCTGAGAGCTTGTTTTGAATTTCATTGTTAATTTTGCCTGTTTCTTTACGTCATTTGAATTAAATTTTAGTTTGCTTTGAATTTTTAAAACCACGTAGATTTTTTTTGTGGTATTGAAAGTCCTTCTAGAACGAATCCACCATTTTGTTTGCTAAAGGATTTGCATTGTCCTTTTTAAATTGTAGAATCTTATGCAGGTTTGTTTTTATGCCAGAATCTTATATTTATGGTTTTCATTTCCCCTGTAAATTGTATCAAATGTTTTTTTTTTCTTTTTTTTTTAAAATAAAGTTAATGTTTGTAAATATCATTTTAAATATCACTAGTTCTTTTATTTTTGAATCTGCCATTTCAATTTTTGGTAATTTTAATGAAAGTCATTTTTGCAACCGCCCACTATTAATTTTTAATAAATTTTCTCTGAGATTTAAGAATCTCTGGCGCCCTTTTAAATTCATTTTTGCTGAGCTAGCTAAATTAATTTTGTCATTTTTAATTTCTCTTTACTTATATGCTTGGACCATCAGTTCACAGCAGTATGTATTTAAACATTCAGGTTTCTATCACACATGTGCTTTCCATGGTTCCATTTACGCTATTTCTACGCGCTATTTTCATAGAACTGCATAAATAGAGGGATTACTGTACCTGGAATAATAGATATTATGAGATGAACAACTATGTTTTTTGCAGTAAATAAGATGACTTTTCTTTCGATAATTTCAAATAGTAACTTCTGAAGTTCTAAAGTTTTGAATAAAAAAAATGAGTTATTAATGTAGAGAATAATGCCTAGTGAAAATCCTCTCTGCTTTATTTAAAATCCCCTCTTTCTTGTTTAGAATTCAAAGGTATTAAATCTAGTCGTTGAAGTCTATCAGCATAGCGTAAATCTGTTAGCCATGCAGGAAGTTTGATGACTCTGCATTCTACTTTTTCAACCAGCTCTATATCTTTAACGAAGTAAGGGCGTCACACACTCTGGCAATGTTCCATTTTAAGCCTTATATAGATTTTGGTTGTTACATAGATATATTTGTCAATAAATGCTCTTTGAAAGAAATATATTAAGATGCTTAAGTACATTTTACTATGCTGGATATAAGTGCTTTCCACTTTATTGTTCGTCATTATTATACCTATAGATGACAGTAAAGCACTAGATATGTCTAGGAAAATCTGAAGAACGAAAAATCTGAAGCAGATTATTCTGACGTAATTGAAAAAGAGACGCTGTTGTGATACTTGTTGGCAACTCTGTGTAGTAGTTATTTTGACAGACAGTCATTGCACATTGTTAATTAAGTTGGGTTGTAAGTTATAAAAGTTTGTTATTGACTAATCGAAGTATTTGTACTTAAAGTTAAATAAAATAAAGAGTGCACAGCATATCCAACATCGTGTAGTCATAATGGAAAAAAAATTAAGAACTTTAGGTGGAATTTTTCAGTGTCAAACAGCAAAATAGTAAAATGGATGCAAGGATTCCAACGCCAATGTCATTTGAAGGCAATACAGCTTCAAATTTCTAAAGGTTTAAGCAAAACTTTGAGATGTATTTAATAGTTATATATACCGTAGTGTTGCCAAAATGTTTGCCATTCCTGTTTATAATTCTAGTACCGCACCAGGGATTGAGAAATTTACTATAAAACGCTAGATTTATTTTCTAATTTTTGGTAATTTTACTCTAATTGTTACTGGAATTTTAAACAGGAATTGCAAACATTTGTTAGTGTTTGGGAATGAAAGCGTTGGAGTTTACAATACTTTAAACTTACGATTAGTGAAGAAGAAAAATTTAATTATGACAAGTGAGTTAGAACAGCACGTTACACCAAAAGAAAATATTATGTATGAGACAAAAACAGCTTTTCTAACTGGGCTAAAAAACTTAGCCAAGAGTTATAAATTCGGCAGTGAAGTTGATTCCATGATAAGGGAGAGCATTATACTAGACATTAGTAAGAAAGATGTGCAGGAGAAATTAATATATATATAGAAAATTTAGACTTAAATAAAGATAAGACAGATTGAATTATGCAGATCCAATGAAGTTGGAAGCGCACTTATGAAAAGTTTACAACAGACTGGAGGACAGAATTTAGAAGTTAAAGTGGACACTGGTGCTCAAGTTAATATAATATCTATAGGTTGGTTCTATAGATCAGTTGAATAAGGTAACTGATCTGGCCAACTTCTTAGATGTAGTTCGACAAGTTTATTGAGCGATGTATCTTTAACCGTTTCATCTACGAACTCTCATTTTTGTTTTTCAGTCACACTCATATTCCTTTCAATTCTATGTACCACATCAGTTATAAAACCAACATTCACAACTTTTAACTTTAAACAGTTGAACTACATAGTTAATGGGCTATGAAGTTATAGAAAATAGGCTTATAGTCCCTGAAACATTCAGAGGACAAAAATGTTAAAACAGCTACATGTTAATCATTTTGGTATTACAAAGATGCAAGAGAGAGCAAAACAAACAACCTATTGGTCCAACATCAACAAGGATATAGAGCAGTACGTAGAAAAGTGTAAAGAGTGTGAAAGATATAGGTAGAACAATAACATTAAAGAACCGTTGATTCCGCATGAGATTCCAGAAATTCTATTTTTTTAAGTCGCGTGTGATGTCTTAATAAACTTTGGAAATAGTTCATATCCAAAGGTTGTAGATTATTTAACAAAGTGGATAGAATTATTAAAGATATTTAACAAGACATCTGGAGCTGTTATTAACGATCCTAAGTCAGTGTTCATTACATACGAATACCTGATACCGTAGTTGCTGCTAATATGCCAGTGAATTCCAGAGAGTGTCAGATATTGCGATAGAGTGCAATTTTAGCATTTGTATCCGGAATCCGATAGATTGGTAGAAAGAGCTATTCATTCGAGTAAAACAAATGAGAAAGTGTGAAGCTATACAATTGGCCCTGTTAGGATAGAGAAACACGCCGATTAGTGGATTTAACAAGTTGACAGCAGAAATGCTAATGAGCACAAAGCTGAGGGGAGTTACACCAATACCAAGGAAATTGCTGAAACCACAAATTGTGGATAATTCGATTGAACATGAAAGACTGAAGAACAAACAACTGCTGGACAAAAGCTACTATGGCAAACATACAAAAGCTAAGGAAGTGACAGTAGATAAGACCTGGGAATCAGATAAAACAATAGAAAAAATCCAGATAAACCACGACCTTAGTGGGTTGAAACAAAGTGAAAAGCAGTAAAACGAAATAGTTATCGTTTAAGAATTTAAGAAAATCTCTGATTGAACACATTAAATCAGGCAACATAGAAGAGGAAGAGAATGAAACTGGAAATACTGAGGATAATGCAAACCTAGAGTAAGGAGAAAAAAAGAGTTAAACAAGGGAAAGAACACTGAGGAAAATATCAAACGTGTAAAACGAACTGCTTGGAAACCTAAGAAATTTAATGACTACGTTTAGTATTAGAAAGGGGAGATATTGTAATAGCGGGCAACTCCATAGTAGTTATTTTGACAGGCAGTTAAAGTATTTGTACTTAAATTTAAATAAAATGAAGAGTTATATCGTATACAACAGACGCTCTTGCATGGAATACCGGTACTAAAAGTAGATGTTAAAGAGAATATGTTTGGAATTCTTCTTAAATAAATACACCAAGCTATACAATAAACTCTATATGAAAAAACACATAGCCGACGCTTTTTGAAACACCACCATGAGATTTAATATTTTCACGAAACTTTCATAGAATCCAGGCACCACACATCCTTCCCCATTATATAAAATAATACACCTGTTTTTCATCCGTATTGGTCATTGTTACCATCGTCACGGACTAAAATAAGTACGCAATCCGCAAAGGTTATTTTTTTATAACCACCAAATAATTCTATGATGTTTCATAATATTTGCAACCTTGACAAAAGAATCGGTCTCACCGTCCTCCAATTCGATCAAGAGGTTCTGCCGATTATTCACACGGGAATGACGATGCGACTGTTCCATTAGCTCATCTCATGTCTATCTTTAAATCTATAATCTTCACTGACCTTCTGCTATTGAACTTTCACTATTCGTTCCTTGTTTATACGGATTGCACGATAAAAATAATAATACCCGTTAAGTGACTGTTTAACTCTTCAAATGTTTGCATATTTTCTCCATAAATAAACAGCGCCGATTATACAGGTGTAGCTAACGGATCTTACGACAGAAGAAAATGGTTACTGTATATGAGTTTCGGTTTTACACTTGCATTTATTTTTATTATTACATTAATAATAATATGGCTTTAAAGGGAATAAGAATTATTTTTTATTAATAATTTTCAAATTTATATAACATATGCATGGGTACTATAGGACAGAAGGCATCCGATAAACATGTATATGCGACTTCTTGCGTAATATCAGTAATATTCGTGTCAGTAAAATGGGCAGCAACGCAAGAAAAACGTTTGTATTTTTTAAATATATGTAAATTCAACTAAAAAAAAAATATGTAAAACTTGAAATATTAGTCACTCAATTATGATTATAGCCGCTGTATATATTTTGAACATGTAGTGGATTTACGAGAATATAAATTAACTTGACGGTAGTTCTGGTACTAATTTTAATAAAAAATGTTTGTGCAATTGCGCATATTTACGACAACAATAAAATGATCTCAGGGTATAAGATGCCAGTCATTTACTTAACCACAACATAGAGTTCATACTTCTAAGAACAGTATAGAAAGTGTTTTAAATTGCAAAACCTCCTGATTTGTAAGAAATCAATGCAAAGTTGACTTACAATTAGAAATATCTATTTTAATAAAATGTAAATTATATGGAATGATAGCCAGCTTTTAATGGTGTAGATTAGGAATTCAAACAGTAGATGTCACTTCAAAGAATCATAGTTTTATAAGCGAATTACTTCATTTAACTGCTATTCTTGCTCCATTATTTCTGTAATATACATACTGTCGTATTCTTGACTCAAAAGAGAAAATGAGGTACGATGTCGCATAGAGGAGCCCAATGGCGAATACGCAGAAAAAAACTTAAGGTCTTTCTAACTAATTGTTATATACAATATCTAATACACTAGATTTAATAAGAATGTCAATAAAGATATATACATATATACTGTAATGGAATGTATACTCGAGACCATTTAAATGTAAAGTTACTATTTTACTTAGGTATATCTTAAAACTAATTAGATATAATAATAAAAAAAAAGGATATAAAATGTAGCAGCAAACAACCAGACGATGTCCAGGTGATGTAGGAAATCTCTATTTGGCAAGTCCTTCAAAACATTTTCCTTCAGAATATTCCCTTCAGGAAGCAAAGATGGTCAGCAGTGATATACCTACACACCGAAAATGAATATTAGAATTTGTATAGTATATTTTCACAATAGATATTGACAGATCAAGTTGGATTCAAGGACAATTCAAATGAACATTTTATTTTTTTTACTGTGTATTTATTTTATTTAAATTTAGTCTAATAATGTTTTTATATTCATTGGCAGTCCAATTGCATTGATATGTCAACAGAAAGACATGAGAAATTGCTGAAAATTGGGTTCCGTCACAATTCTATGTGCATAAATGGTTGCCTAGTTTTCGTGTACAGTAATGAATTTTAAGATTGTTAATTTTACATAGTAATAAGTATTTAAAGTTTTAAATGTATTTTTCTCATGATTCAGAGACACCTACCTTCATTACATTTTAATTGTAAGGTGATTCCAGAATTTTGCAATAATTATTTATTTTCATTTCGTTTAAACATTCGACAGTCCATTCGGTCACATGGACATTATCATGTAATAAAAGTATATTCCCTTCACGTCGGCGAAATTAACGGACATTATGCGATAGTTGTACTCCTTGTCGAAGACAATCGCTTTCAAGTCGGTTAAAAGTTTTCAATTCGAAACCATTCAACAGCCAACCTTCCTCAGCGGCAGACGTGTCTCCATTTGTTTCGTAAAATTTAACGGCTATTTTGATAAAATCCAAGTTTATCACTTAAATATTATCCAAATTACCTACTACTTTTGGGTAATTTTTCTGCAACGACGATTTTCCTGAGTTACGTTCCTGTCCTGATCGAGCCATCCTCCGTGATCTGAAGTACCTACGATCTGCCAGGGCACCGATCAGCGACCGACCATTCCTGGCCACACCGATGTCCGCAGAATTCGTCCTTGTAGAAGGTATTCCTCGTCAAATCTACCTAAAAATAAACGTACTATTTCAATTCTAATCTAAATTTAATTATACTTATAAGGAATTTCATTTTAATATGTTCAGCAAATTTTGGGGTTAGCAATTTGTTTGTATCATTGTTGAACGGTTTGTACTCACTTGGGGAAATTTGTATAAGTTGGTAGTATTCTAGGAATAAGTATTTAATATGTATTTACGATATGAACCAATATCCAGTAATTTACCATCAAGGTTGGTCTGTTTCACACATCTTTTTAAGCCTAGCATAACTCCATTTAAACGTTCAGAAAACGCGGGAATTTTGAAATTTAATTTAGACGTATTCACGTTCTCGACAATGAATGTATGTGGCAAAGAGTGGAATTACTAATAAAACGTTAATGTTATTTATTAAGCGGACTCACGTACTTACCTGAGACAATAATATCCTTAGATTTACATCTGATCTTACACAGGTTCACATTTCGAATTTTTTTATTAAATAAAATCATTTTTATCCACACTTAAATGTTTTCATTTTACATGAGAAATTGATTACCATCGAGGCACAACACTATCGCGCCTACAACATCTTCGAAACTGATCATTAACATTAAAATTGAAGGAGTGGACATTTTTCACAACATCCTCACACACAATCTCCACGCGTACTGAGATAATAAGAGGGGTAACTAGCTATTCGTTATTTTTTTATGTCCACGTGCTTCAATCGGAAATTCTCGCCCTGCATGCCATCTGGCTTATGAGAGAGCACACTTCTAATTCAAAGTTAATAAATATTGATGACACTGGGATGTATAAAATTTGATTTTACTAATTTAATTAATGTATTTTTTTTTAATTTATTTTTTTAAAAACCGGGCTGTATGCTACTCTATAGCGTTACAATATATTAGCTTACAAGAATAAACTGGAAAATTTTAAATAGGTAACTAATTTTAATTGTTCTTTTGGAGTTCCAGTTTCAAGCTCCAAATAAATATGTCAAATAATTCTAAAATTCCTTGAAATACATCTTTACTGGTGGATGTACGCAGAGCGTATTCTAGCCTGGTTCAACTTAGAGAGTTTAAAATCTTTTTTTTTTCTCTATTAGAGACGATTCTTGAAACTAAAGCGAAGCTTTATTTTTAAGTATATTTATTTTAAAGTAACATTGTATATACTAAAAACAGCTATGTATTTCAAATGATTCCTTTATTCTTTGTTTCTAAAAATCTTGCACTGTACTGAAATTTGTTTCTAATGAAAAACATTGATCTGAATGGAAGAAGCCTTTAGGATATTTCAAAAGTAATGAACCCTCCAGTATGGAAAACCACTAATATTAAAAATGATATGAGTGAGAGTTGTGGAGGTTTGAGTGAATTATAACTATTAATCAGACCATTTTTCCAGACACTTCAATACAGAAAAGGGTAGTCCGTTACTTTTGGGACACTCCGTATGTATCAGACCGATTTCAATTTAAGGGACCTTCTCCTGTAACCATGTTTTTATTAGTTTATCAAGTTTGTAGTTATGAAATACTACTCTGATATGCACACATAAAGGTTATCAAACAATGATAGTTCAGTTAAATGGCAATTTAAACCTAGAGCAGACTATTACACAAACTATATATATATCACCTACGACTTGAACTTTATTCTTTTTTGGAGGAGAAATGATTCAGTTCTTAATTCTTCCTTATGTTAGACTTAACAGCAACTAAGGTCTAAGGTTTTACGAGGATAATAGTAAAAACTTGTGTTTGCTAGGTCGGGTGTTGATAAATTGCCTCCCCACAGGTCGGAATTACTAGTCTCATAAATAGGGAAATTGCCTCGCAAATCTTTGTAATAGTAAGCTCCAACCATTATTATTTTATTATATCGACCAAAACCCAATTTACACATGTATATCAGGTAATTAAAAGTCGTGGAAGGTAATTTAACGATTATTAATAGCGGGTCTTTATCTCGGAAGGCAATTTACTTGTATAGATCATCGCTATGCCACGAAGCATGGCATAGAGTCTTTCTTAGCCTTCACAGACTCTGCTGGACCCATATAGTTTCACTATGAAACTTCCGATTAGATAAGTATGCTTCAATTTATAATTTCATTTATTATTATAATTTTTATCAGCAGCACTTGCAAGTGTATTAAAGTAAGTTTTATAATTTTGTTAATTCATTGTTTTCTTAATTTATGGATAGATTGTAACCTTGAAAATGACAATCGGCCCATCAAAACAACTGTTATTATACGTGAAGGTAGAATAAATAGCTTGTTGTTCAATTTGGTTGGCATTTATTTCTAAATGGATAAGTATAGTTTTGCAATAAGTTTTGCAATTTTAACAATTTTTTTAGTTACAAAATTCCATACAATAGCAGATACGATAATTTTTCGGGATATTTTACAATAATGAGGTAATTATTATTCACGATGTACAGCTCCTCCCACAAAAAGGTTAACAATCTGAATCGCGATTTTGATTATATATTCTCAGGTTTAACTATACATACAACTGTGTTTATTGGAGGTAATTTTGTTCATGCCAGCAGAAGAGTAGCCCACATACGTAATGTTTACTCGTATTGATAAATTCATATTTTATGTCCGCTATTCATTTGGTAAATTGTCTATGAAAGTTGTTTTGACGACCTTGATTTATTATTATTAGTTTTCAAATAAGGGTATCCATTCAGTTTAAAGCGCAACAAGTTTGTGGCAAAAACCACAAAGGGAAGCATTTGTGTTTATCTGATATTCGCCTCTTACAACATATGTATAAAGATATTTTTCATTGAAACCTCGCATAACTAAAATACAGTTACGGTCAAATGTCATATTCTTTCATAATAAAATTAATAAAACATTTCAATTAAAATTTTGCATAACTTTATTTTTTTTATTATCTCTCAATACTTCCTAAGTAATTAGCTTTTTATTGCTTTTTTATAACATAATACTGAAAAAAATTGGAATTAACTCTTGTCTGCGATTGTATATCTCGACACTAATATTAGGTCTCTCTTATATTTTCACAAACATTTTCGCGTAGGCCGTTAACTTTTTTTTGGTAGGAGCTGTACGATGACGTTCGTATACATGACAGCACTATACAGAAGAAAAAAAAAGAATTTTTCGGATAATAAAAGCAGCCATTGTTCTTAATTGCTGCTTGGATAACACCTACCAATTTTAAAAGAAAAAACAGGTCATTACTATAAAAAAATACTACGCTTTATCCTATCCATAATTATTGGTCTTTATTACGAATGTTAGTAATTTATAAATTACAAACTAATTTAATACCTCGAACATATGCATAGACAGAAAAACTGAAGTCCACCTTGAAACTATAATTATATCTTCGCATCATTTCATAACATTCATAAATTCTTCCAACAAACTATAATATAAACTAGGGGTTGTTAATATTAATTGAGAATAAAACATTCAACTTCAACTGCAATTTTGATCCTTCTGAAGAATATTTCCATAGTCCATTTTAAGTAAAAGATTCATTCATGTTTCTGTATACTCTGTGTTTGCTGTGAGCTGATATTGTATAATCGATACTTATATTATAAGTTGCTTCCCAATTTTAATTAATTATTTTTATATGCATATTCTAGATGCAAAGAGGTCACATGCTTTCTTTTCTCATAGTAATTTCTTTGTTTTGTTATAACCATAACGAATTGTCTCACGACTGTGCAAATACTGCGTAGACGTTTCATGTCGATATTCGTGGCTGTTGGAAATTATTTCCTGCTTTCTTTTCGATTTCGTGGTTCCCTCATATCGTCAGCTTAGTTAGCACGCTAATGAAATTTATTATAGATATGATCAACACAAATGTATCAGTCACGTCTTCAGCTTAATAATGGTTCTAGGCACCTTTCGATGTTCCACGACGACAAAAAGTAGAAAAGTAGAAGTAAATATCTTACATATTGTTCAAAGTTAGACATTAGACATTAGAAAATTAAAGTTTTAATCGAATTTAGTAATATTAATTTATAGTTATTATTATTTAGGAGCAACTGTTTGCGAGAAAAATATAAAAATGTGCTGAAAATCGCTAAATTACTACTTCTGTCACTTGTAATTTGCAAATAAAACATAGAAGCGAGACGAATAAGCCCATGTATTATATACTGGAAGAAGCGTCTAACTGCGTAGAGTCGAATGCCGTCAAGCGCGAGGGCGTAGGAGCAACCGTTTGCGAGAAAAATACAAAAATGTGCTGAAAATCGCTAAATTACCACGTTTGTCTTTTGTAATTTGCAAATAAACATAGAAGCGAGGCGAACAAGCACATGTATTATATACTGGAAGAAGCGTCTGACTGCGTAGAGTCGAATGCCGTCAAGCGCGAAGGCGTAGGGGTAACCGTTTGCGAGAAAAATACAAAAATGTGCTGAAAATCACTAAATTACCACCTCGGAGACGCACCTGGTAGGTACTCCCAACCCCCAGGAAAACTATTAGTAAAATTTATTTGTTGTGCTTAGATGCAATGGCAGGTATCATACTGAAAATCTGTTTTTTAGTTTTAGCTTTGTCAGTTATAATAAATAACTCTTATAATATCACCTTTTTTTATATCACCTACTTATAAACCTCATCGCTTCATGAAATATTTTTTAAATTTGGCGCCATACTACTGGTCACGTGACATATGTCAAAATACATTTTTAGAGAAAGACTATTTTTTATTGCAGCATTTATGTCGACAGCTGTATAACATTACATTTTTTACATTTCTAATTTTGCTCCAATTTCAACCAAACTAAGAAATAATTATAATCTACTTTCCATACATTCACAAAAGTATTGCTGAGTTGTTAGCGCTAAAACATTTTCAGCATGTTCACACTTGAAAATTTGTATTTTACAAAAAAAAAAGAATTAATTTTACATAACAGAATGAAATTTATGTGAAATAAATGTCAGGGCGCTAACAAGGGAACACCGGCGGGTGTCCCCCTCCGATTTCGATGAAACTTCACAGATCGAAAGAGTACCTTAAAATAAGAGACACGTATTTTTTTTTATCGGAGTATCCGCACGATTTTGGGGTACAGCCCCCTCCAAAGTTTGGACGATTTTTAAATTTTTGCAAATATTTCCTAAATTATAACAGATATTAAATTTTCTTCTTAATATAATTTGCAGCATATTGCATGGCCCTAAAGGGTGGCGTCGTCCGTATTCGCAAAAAGTTAATAACGGGGGACGGGATACCCCGTACCCCCCATTTTTTTTACATTTTTTCTTTTTCTTATTCATCAAAAGAAGGCCGATTTTACATAGAATACTATGATGTATAACAAGTTTAGAAAATTAATAATTGCAAAAATAGAAAAATAATAATAAAGCTTCAAAATTAATAAACTCGTCTATTGATATAATCAAATGAACTATAACAGAAATAAGTTTTTATCCTTAACATAATTTCCAGCATAATACATGGTCTCAAAATAGATATCTTTATAAAAAGCTAATAACGGGGGATGGGGTACCCCATACCCCTGCATTTTTTTAATAATAAGTTTATTCATTATTCATCAAAAAAAAGATTGCTTTTACATAAAAAACAGTGGTAATAAATTTGGAGGATTAATAATAAAAATAATTGTAATAATAATAATATAGTACATTAACAACAATTATTTGTTATCGTTACTCCGCTGCTCTCCTTACTTAAATATTTCTTAATTTAGAATCGTATCTACTCGACAAGCTATGGTCAAACCTTTCTATGCCTACTAACTTATACTATATACTATACGAAACTTTTATCGGTGGTAGCAATATAAATCGTTTTATCAACTGCAGTTAGCGACTGCGTTTTATATATTTGCTTCATAAAATGTTATTCATTCTTAGAATACCATAATCCTTTAGTGCGTATATATGAACAAATTTGCTACATAGGACGAAGGATTAAATAATACATACATATATATTTTTTAATTTATTTCAAGTTTTTCGTGCAATATAGGTGTACAATGTAAGTATTCAATGGAGCATAAATATAACTAATGTGTTTGTAACGATTTCGGAAACAATAGAACTGAATTAGAAAAACATTATAATGCTTATAAATGTTTAAATACATGACATACTCTAATGCGATTATTGGTATATATGTATTGCAATAGCGAACAAGATTAATATACATACAGTAATTAAGATATGTAAGTATTACAGTAGTGATAGTCTGTGTAAAAGTGTTTAAAACACAGATTTTGTTTGCACCATGAACACCGCACAATAGCTGGTTTATTGCAAATACTACACAAGGGTGTAGACTGCGCATCTTTGTTAAAACAAAACTCTATAGGATTTTTAAAGGGCCCAGGTCTTTCCTCAACGTATCCACTCTTATACCACGAGTACTTGAATACGTCGAAAAATCTTGGGGAAGAAAATTGATTATGGATTAGGGATTGCAACTTAATAATATTATTTCTCTGATGTAAATCTATGTCGTAGTTTATAAGAATCACTATATCCGAAAAAGTTCTAACAAATTTTTTCCACAGTCTAAAACCATATACATCGAGAGGTTGTACCATCGCTGTCGTTTTTTTTTGGTATATTTAAAATGTTCAAAGTTTTATCTTTTGGCACTAATTAATATGATTAATCACCAGATCCCTTATCGCGTTAAAATTATAATGCAAATTACCAATTATATCTGAAGTGACTGAATAATTAATTAAACTCACGTATGCGTAGATAAGTGCATACCAAATTCATCACAATAGACACGTACATATGTTTATTTTGAGTTATTATTACTATTATTAATTTTCTAAATTTATTATACATCACCGTTTTCTATGTAAAAGCGATCTTTTTTTGATGAATACTGAATAAACTTATTATTCAAAAAATGCGGGGGTATGGGGTACTCCGTCCCCCGTTACTAGCTTTTTATGAAGATATCTACCTTGAGACCATGTATTATGCTGGAAATTATGTTAAGGATAAAAACTTATTTCTGTTATAGTTCATTTGATTTATATCAATAGACAAGTTTATTAATTTTAAAGCTTTATTATTATTTTCTATTTTTTACAATTATTAATTTTCTAAACTTGTTATACATCATCGTATTCTATGTAAAAATCGGCCTTCTTTTGATGAATAAGAAAAAGAAAAAATGTAAAAAAATGGGAGGTACGGGGTATCCCGTCCCCCGTTATTAACTTTTTGCGAATACGGACGACGCCACCCTTAGGGCCATGCGATATGCTGCAAATTATGTTAAGAAGAAAATTTCATATCTGTTATAATTTAGAAAATATTTGCAAAATTTGAAAAATCGTCCAAACTTTGGAGGGGGCTGTACCCCAAAATCGTGCGGATACGCCGATAAAAAAAATACGTGTCTCTTATTTTAAGGTACTCTTTCGACTTGTTAAGTTTCATCGAAATCGGAGGGGGACACCCGCCGGTGTTCCCTTGTAAGACAAAGATATCATCATTAAATGAGCAAGGGCTCTCTGTAGATTTTCATTAATTAATTAATTATCACGATATTATAAAGCATTAACTTAATTCGACAATAAAATAATGTTGCACAATCAAAAACTTTCCTAATATGTTTAATGAAGATTCTGCTTTATTAAAAACCTCCTTCCGATAGAATTTAATCTACTGGGCTAAATTCTTGTGAGCTTAAATCAATGTTAAAGTGTTAAATTATTGCACTTTCACTAAAATAGCATCCCACGGTATTCTCCATATTTGTTCTGTATCAATTCGTACGAAATATTTCAAATTCCGAGCTGTTGTATGCGTATAGGTAAAGAGGTAACTTACAAGGTCAGTCTGACATAGAAACGGTCCCTAATTACTCTCTCCTTGCGCAAAGTTTAATTACCTAGTGTATTCTTCGACTCTTCGCAGTTGTTTTATAGTCGCTCCTATATCCTGTATAAGAAATAAGAGGACAAGGATGTCGCCTTTTCGTACATACTCGCCACGCTAAGTAACTAACAGGTAAACATTTGCACATCCGAGTATCACCTTTTACGTTTGTTCTATCTGCCGTTTCTGATACCGCATCCCCAGTGCCGAATGTGTAACAGTTCTCACGGAATGTAGCAAGTATCAGCAACGTCAGAGGCTGATATATAAACCAAGCAGCATTACACAACGACGCCGGCTTGTTAGTTCTTCATGGATTGGACAATCTCCAATCTTGGGCATCGTTAGTGTATGACTGCTTGCTATATTCTTCGTAAATGATCTTATTCTCCTGATGTGATATTTAAAGTGTAATTAATTAGAGATATGGTAACATAATTTTGGTATAGAATCGTAAATTTTTATTTGATCCCAAGTAATAAATTGTGTCGTACAGTAAAAGGTAGAATGTTGGCATGGTAAAGGATAAATAATCGTAATAATGCCAGGATAGTATGTATATTAAAGAACTAGTTTCACAAGTGCAGTTTTATTAGACGACTCTTTCCAAGGAAGAGCATAGAAAGGCCTTATTCGACCTTTTTCAACTTAAGATATTCCTAAAAATCCTTTATAAACCTATTGTTTAGCTTTATTGTAAGATGAACTGTCAAATACCGATTTCCATGAAACTCCACAAACTGAAAAAGGACTACATTAGAAGCACTACGTAATTTTTTCTTCTTCCCAATTTAGAGGTACAGCCAAAACAAAGATTGCACGATTTTTAAATGTTTAGGAATATATTATCACAGATATTTAAAAAAAATTAACATAATTTGCAGCAGATTACATAGTCCAAAAGATGACGTAACTTGTCTTCGCAAGAAACTAATAAAAAGGACGAAGTACCCCTGCCCTCATTTGTTTCAATAATTTGTATTTTTCTTATCTCTCAGAAAGAAGGCGCTTTTACGTAGAAAGTGATGGTGTGTGTAACCAATTCACAGAAATGCTAACAATAATAATTAGAGAATATAATAAATATTCAACATCAAAAACTAAAAGATTATAGATGTATTTACTAAATGGGTTAATTTATGTTTCATATATTTTTTAATAGATCTGTCATTCATTCTGTTATTACTATATTCTCAGAAAAATGTGTAGTTTAATTATTATTATTTAATTTATTTCATGTGGAGTGTATATAATTTACAGTTAACCCTCTGTGGCTTTTTGCACATAAGATCACGTGAGACTGAGCATTTATAGAGTAATATATTAAACAATAACATTTCTTTAAATAAAATATTCTTATCCTTGTCAAGATTTATTAGATCTGTAATTAAACATAAACCTTCGAAAAGTCACGAGAATATTTGAATTTTTGGATATATGTGTGTTGATAAAAATCAACAATCGTTTCAAATGATGTATTACGTTTCGTTATGCATGCAATTATAATTTGGTACAATGCCAGTGATTAATATAACTAATGTGATGAGCATATTACTTGTGACATTTCGAATAGCCAATATCGCAGTACTTCCTCTGGCACCAGAAGAAAGTGAGTTACATAATGCCTTGCCAAGTACAATTGTAGCTGCTAAGCAGAACCTGTTTTCCTTTGAAGATGTAACGGGATTGGAGATTGCGGAACCAGTGGAACCACACGAAGCGTCGTAATTTGTGGAAGAATTGGTAGAAAATGATAAAGGCAATTATGAAGATATGGCATGTGTAGCCGAAGAAGGTGGAAGTGTAAGCTATACAGTACTGAAAGAGAATAATAAATGAAATCTATAATAACAGATACTAAAACTGTTACAATTTCGCGGATATTCTTAAAAATTGAAAAATCTGTTTACACATATGATAAAAAGCGAAGGTCCCAAGATGGAACGTTGAGGTATACCGTAGGTGACATCCACTACAGGTAAAAGATATTATATAGATTTTTGAATCAAAATAATGTTGAGAAACTGTGGAAACAGCACGTATTCCATCGGCCCACAATTTATTGGAATAGATGTAGCAACTCTTTCAATTTGTTAAGGAAACCACCTTTGCAGAAGGATTTATTTGTGAGAAAAGCTAATGGCTCTTACAAGTGTAATGTAACAAATTTCAGAACAAAATACGGATATTCATCAACTTCAGAATCTTTTCCTGTCACTTCCAGTACAACCCGTTCAACTTCATACCTATAAGTTGGTCCGAGAAAAGAATTCATTATCAACGTACAGACATATCACTGATATAGTAATGCGATTAAAAGATTTATTATTTATTTATTAGGATTATCTATGACTTCTTCTAACGTACATCCTCCTGACGTGAAATATG
Source organism: Protaetia brevitarsis (assembly GCA_004143645.1). Taxonomy (NCBI): domain Eukaryota; kingdom Metazoa; phylum Arthropoda; class Insecta; order Coleoptera; family Scarabaeidae; genus Protaetia; species Protaetia brevitarsis. The sequence goes on from RXPK01000266.1 coordinate 375,805, forward strand.
AATATCCTGCATTGGTTTTTAAGGGATTTTAGTCATCTTCTTAATAATAATATGCCATGATGCTTTACTTTTGTTTATAGATTTTTTTAAATTTATTTTCATAAATTCTCTTTTGCTATTATTTAGCAAAACTTTGTACTTTACTTTTTCAGTGGTATATTCATTTAACAAAATTGAATGTCTATTTTGTATAGACAAAATATATAAATCCCGTAGTTGATCTCTTGATCTGCTCTACGGCCCAAGACCGCCATGTACTACTCAACATTTGGCTTACAATTAACTGCAATACAAAAATGTTTCGTAAAACACGTCTGGTACATAAGTATGTATGTAAAATATGTACCGCAGGTTTGGTGGGCAACACGCAGTCGTAGTCAGTCAGTCAGTCAGTGAGTGCCAGTGTTGGGCAAGATATGAGAAGTGAATAAATTTCTACAGCGACTAGATACACTCGTGTTTGTTCGCGCCTTGAGTGGGGAGCCGTGTTAACTAGTGATTTATTGAGAGCCGATAAAACACGAGTATGTATAATCGCTGTAGAAATTTATTCACTTCCCTAGCTTGCCCAATATTGGTGAGTGCGCAATAGCTTGACGTAACTCTGGTAGGATTTGTAACATATGATATTAAGTTAAAATAATGAAAGACATTTTCTACGGTTTGAATTGACCGGTTTCATAAAAAAAAGATACATTGGGATCGACATAGACAATTACGGTATGCCCTAAAGTTGTAACTTCCTCAAGAACATAAAAAAAATCATTAAATGTAATATAGCCTAGGTTCACTGTCAAGTAATTATATTCAAAATGTTGCTTCTCGTTGAATCCGAAGAACAATAAATAATACACGTAACAACTATAAAACTATAATCCAATTTCCAATAATATTTAGCGGTGCTATTTTATTTACATTGAATATTTGGTAAATTTTCAAAGCATACGTACTATTATTATAAGAAAACATTTCTGGAGTAGTTTTACGTGTATCCTAATAGAAGTTTATACACACTTTTTTTCCCATCGTTTGATAGAAACTCGTATGATGTTGAGATTACAGAAGTTCCTTTGATGACGAGTTGCTTTTATAACATTTATCTATATATACAGGATGTATCAAATAAAAAAGTAAATTTTGCTTGGGTGTTAACTACACGACATATAAAGCACAAACCCACCGAAACCGGATTTCATCATTAAAGAATAAAAAAAAAAAGTAAAATTTAGAGCCCAAAATTCTTTAGTCCGGGCCTGATGCAAGGAAACATCATGTTAAGCACCCGCTAAACGTGGTATTATGTATAAATATATTGCACTCATTTACTATTATTCTTAATGGTATGCCGTAAGTTGATTTAACGTCATTCTGAATAAATAAAGGCCCTTGTAAAAATAGCAAAACTGAGGTATTTTAAATTTCTTCTTTTTATAAAATAAACATTCCTTTTTTTGTTCAGAGCATTCTACGTAAGTCTACAAAGTATTATTTTTAATATCCTGATAAGACGTTCGAGTTTCGCCGGATATGCGACTTCAGTAGTTACAAAAAACGTAAATATTTTTCTTTTGCTTTGTCGAATCGAGAGTTAGTAATTAATAATAAACAGTACCACATGAATCTGAGTTGGATTTATTTAATCAAATAACGCAAAATGAATTGAATCGAATTACACAGAAATAAATATAGATACTGAAAATTTGCAAACACGCCTTTTTACTATGATGTCGTGCGAAAATAAATCTATACATTCCCACGCTTTTGCCGATGCATCAAGCTTCGATTTTCTTTATATGAAATCATGATGGTCCTGAAAAGGATCGTTTTCTCGAGACGGGAAGAATTTAAATAAAATGTTCGAAGTGGCTTGCACTCCAAGCGGCGATCCATGCAAAACTAACAGCGGTAATGGCTGAATGATAGTGGTATGTGGGGGTATACTCGAGACAGCATTTAGGTTGGGCACAGGTGCGGCTCTAGCCCACGACATTTATAAAATATTTTTTTCTCGTTAATGCTTACAGATAGACCCCCTGTGCAATAAGACTTTTTGATTGTATATGATTACAGCTGCTACATATTATTATATTTACCTCTATATCTGATACACCCTGTATACGACACAGAAATTTTGCTAAAATAAAATATTATTCAAAGTTTTAAATATACGGATGTAAGTCTACACGACTTTTTACGTTGCATTAACCAATATGAAACATTTATTTAATTTTGTTGCGCTTTATAAAGGGTTATTCAGAATTTATAGTGCTATTAGGGATATTAACGTAAAATTTGAAAACTTAAACTTAAAATTTAAATGTATGCTGTATGAGAGTTTTTCATTTAAAATTACAACATCTACCGTTTTTTGTTTTAATTTACAACTGTAGTTGAACCACTTAGTATCCAAGAAGAACAATTAAACACATTTGGATCTAAATAGATTTGTATTGATGAACACAAAGGCATATTGCAAAACAATAAGTATTGATAATAACCGTTTTAGCCGGTAGAGAGTCTACACATATGTATGCCAGTATACCAGTAACTAAAGTGAGATAAAATCATGAGCTAAACCAACGTTACGCAACACTAGAAGAAAGCTGTATGTAAGTTTTAACGATACGAAAAAAACATCATCTTTTGCTTCCCATCCGAGCAATGTTGCCATCTTCTTTACTACAAGGATACGCTTTTAATAACGCTCCATTAGAAAATACGCATCTCTTAATTGTTATATACGCCGATGAGTCTTCAACTTTAACATTTTGCATTGATATCAACTTTAGTTCATATATATAAATAGAAGGAAGAGTATTGTATAATTTGTTGGCGCTTTGTAGGAAAAAATGAAGGTATTGCATCTAAATATTAATTAATAAAGGAAATATACGGTATTCGCTTTTAGAGCCTATACGGCGAATAATGTTTTACTTAGAGTTATGATATCTTGGCTTCCAAATATTTAAATGATTTAATAAATTTACTTTTACTACCATTACAACAAAAGGACGCAAACGTTCTATTATTTAGCACTTCGATACCGGAACTTTATGTGAAAATCCCTATTAATAACGAAGAAATTCATAAGTATAGGTATTAAGAATTATATGTTTGTTTTCAGCTTCAAAACTAAGAATTACAAAAATTGATTTTACGATATTAAATTTACCAGAGGTAAATAAGCATATTACCTACATTCCAATAAACAAGCATTCAGAAATTCAAGCTAGACAGGAGTATATTAAATTGAAGTTGCAAAGAAAGATAAAAGACAAAGTAACGACGTCTCCTCATCATGTGCCAACGCTTACTGTGCTGAAAATAGTTGATTTTTTTCATTTTCACTACAAATCTGTCAAAATAGACGGGAACGTGAAGAAAACCTCAATGTGTTATTTATATAGATACAAGAATAAGCGCCTTTTCACGGGTAGTCGAATGCCGCTACGAGCGTCCTCCTAACTATAACCGTTCTCGAGATATTTGCGAAAATGTGCTGGAAATTCTTGATTTTTCACATTTTTCACTACAAACCTGTCAAAACGGACAGGAAGTATTTCAAAATGAACTATGATTCATACCTTTCTTAAGGTAAAAATTACGAAAATGAAATAATAAATATAATAAAGGAGTTATTCCTGAAAAAATCATCATAATAGTGTTTAGATAAGTATTCCTGACAAGAACTTAATGTATTTTTCGTTTTAAAATTGCTTCTAAATTCATCTACATTTTTTTCGTTGGCTGATTCAAAACTTTGTAAAATTAAGAAAATTGGGAGGGGTTGGCCTGAGATCCCACCATTCAATATTGTCACGAGCCACCACTGCATTATAATATGACTATAACATTTCAAATGTTAGGGTTTTATATGTTAAATTCATGTTAACTTATATAAATTTAAATAACCTAAATTTGAATTCAAATTATCACCAACGTAACAACACAAAATACCATTGTGACTATTAGAGAACACACAAAATGTCGTATCGTAGTTCAACAGAGTTTGATATTAGTTGCAGATTAAAACAGCAGTGCTTTGTTTAGTTTAGTCAGTTTAATGTAGTTTAAAATAAAGAACATTTATAACAACGGTGTTTATACTACGAACCAGTTTACATACACAACAACAAGTAAACTACTAAAACGTAAATTATTAGAATTCCATTGGTATTATCTCCTATTAAAAAATGTACATTATTTATTAGTACGTATTATTTAGAAAAGAAAGCTGGTTTCTAAAATCTCGTTGGTAACGCAAGAAAAACAAATCTTACTTTCCTATTGCAAACACTGCGTCTATTGCCTTTACTATTAATCCTATATCGATACTTCCGGCGCAATAATTTAACTAATTCATAGTTGCAGTAGAAACGGATAAGCACGTAAAGACACAGGAAAGAGTATATGAACACGCCTTGTAAAGATTCTAAATGAAACAATAAGGTATTCGCATCTATCATTATTACCCATAAATTTTTAGTCAAACAAAGCTTTCATAAACATGAATGGAATTGCATTTTGTATCGAAATTGCATGATGTAAAAATATAATGGCATTTGTATCAGTTTCACGCTCTTTTCGAATGTATTTGACAAGTAATTATTTTCTCTAAACAGTACTTAATTAAACAGTTAAAGAGTATAAAGCAAAATAAAATGTAATGTATTTTCAGCGACAAATTATTTGGATTTGTTCAAATCTCAAACTGCGTACTTCATTGAGAATCTAACAAAAATATACATACATATGCCATTCATACCTGCTATTTCCTAAACAAATAAACAATTTTACCATATTTCCAGGAGTTTATGGAATTGGTCCCATTAATAATTTATTAATAAACTAAGAAATAACGCTGATGACTCCAAATTTAATTAAGGATTAACAAGATGATAAAAAGCTAAATATAGTTTTACTTTGCATTTTGCCAAATTTTCGACAATCAAAATATTGTTGTTTACCTCAGAGCAGACAAAACTATAAAATAAATCGCTTAGTAGTAATTATAATTTATAATTAGGTCACATTAAAAATGTGTGTAACACTCGGTTCATATTAAATTATTTCTCCAAATTTATAATTGTTCTTCAGACTAGATTTAATAAAATAATGTAATTGAGTGACATCTCCTGCCAGTATCTGAACATCAAACATTATAGGTTTCTGTAAGAGGCACACCTATTTAAAAGATTCTTAAAGCCTCTGGTGTATATTCGGTTGCCTGCAACCAAAGCGTGTTTCCCAACAGATTTGGTTCTACCTGAAATACAGCGGTTTGTTTGTTTTATTTACTTTTTAATCAAAACATTCTTTAAAAGCAAAATTCACACAGTCCGTGGAATTTTTAACTGTTGTTCGTTCCGTTTTTCTCCAAAGATAATTGTTTAGTTTGACTTACTTTACATAAAAATAAAATAAATAGAAACATACAGTATACAGCTTCTTACTCACTTTTCTCATTAGATGTTTCACTTTTAATAAGTGCATAGTATAATTAAAATTAAGTAGTAAATCACAACGTATCCTACTAGAATTCCAAATATTCAAATTTATCGAAACTTAAAAAAAAAGGTGCCGTGGCATATACCTTCTTTTTAAGGGTAAGAATTTATTTTGTGAGCGAAGAATCACGGTACTTACTTATGGCAAGTTATAAAGTACAAATCCGGACTAAAAAGGAAAAGATATCTTATGTGTTATTTCTCAACAATTGCTACCTCGAGTATAAAATGAACAGACCTATGACTTAGTTCATATGAAATGCGCAAGAGGGCAGCACTTTCCTCATTTGTCTATTTGACATTTGACCGATTTAAAATACACCTGCTCTATTGAATTTGTATTTGTTTGTGTATCTGTTATGGATTTGAAATTGTAGTTCATCAATTATTTTCTTTTTTATATGACGAATTAACGTAAGTGTTTCCCCATTTCATTCATAGTTTATTTAGCAGCCTTATCATTTATGTGCTTGCGTTTGTTATATAATCCTAACCTCAAAATTGGCAACTTTTAGTTGAAATAAAGCATGGGAAACACTGTATCGGCAGCCGAGTTGGCAGCGACGCAGATTGTTCACCCTCAGCCGTTAGCTTCCACACAGCTTAAACCAGACCATTCAAAATTTACTCATGGCAACTATTCGTCGGGTGATATTCCACCAGAATGTCCGATGCACAAGAAACAAGCTGTGTCAGAGTGCCCGGTGAAAGGAGGAGGTGGTGGCGACGTGGATCCTTTAAATATGGTGATTAAAAGTGTGTGTAAATTGTAAACTGTCAGTAAGTCAAATGACACTATGTTTTAGATGCCACCTGCCAACCAACAACCTGCCCCGGATCAACCATTCCCTCTGCCAACCGAAAGGCAGGTTTCTACAATTCCCAGGGCAATTGTTAAGGAGGGCGATAATCCACATTGGGTTTACCCTAGTCAGCAAGTAAGTTGATTAACGTAAATACTGAAAAGAATGTAATTTGTTAGTGCATGGTTACCATTAAGACAAAATTCAGAAGAAGGATTAGAATAGAATATCAAAGTCATTAACAGAATAATTATTTATGCATTAAGTTATTCATATATTCAAATTCATTGCTTAAAAAAAATGAATGGCAAAACTCTGGGAGGAACACCTGCATCTCATTATCTTTACTAAACGGCGCTTATGAGTTTGTGTGTGTGCTCTTTGATGAAACTTGGACCCTCATTGTTTAATCTTTTTGTTTTACTCTTTGATCTTTACCCGTGAGTTTTCTTTTCTTCAAATTTACCACTATCACTAGATCCTGCGCTTATTTTGGTCTCCTCTCTTTTCCTATACTCTAAGTTTCTTGGATCTTTTTGTTAATTAAGCACACATTTTCGCACTGTGTGAGTTCATGATAATGGAATGAAAATAAAACAAAGATGCTTGGTCCTGCTTTTTTAATATTCTATTAATACAGCTATCACCTGTAATAGCAAAATTTAAGTTTCCCGCAATTATTTTTAGTAACTTCAACATTGAAACACGAAATTACCAATGATTTTGTGTCAGATTACTAGTTACTTTGATGTCTTTCTGTTTAAGTTCTAAGATAATTGGGGAAATTAAAATTTTGCTACTAGGGCAGTTTCAAACCAAACCACTCACCTTCAATCACAACTAGAAGCTAGAGTAAAAAAGAAAATATAATGTTTTATAAAAACTGTTTAGTCTTGATGTTATTACATTATATTTTGTTATTGTGGCTTCTAGCTGTGCTTGAAGATGAGAGGTTAGGGTCAAATCCTGTTGTATTAATAGAGTATTGTGAGAGCAGAAGCAAGATGTTTCTTTTTTTTTTCTTTTTTCTCCATTTAATAAATACATATTATGTGCCCAAATCATTTCAGATGTTGCTTTTCAGCTGTGCTGAAATTTATTCCCATGTATGGATCATCCTTATTTTTATTTAAATCTTTTCAAAGTTTCCAGAACCATCTCAATCCATATCTTACTCAATCTTTGTAAGGGTTCATTTCATATTTCTGTACGTGTTATAACTAAAAATATACACATTATTAACAAATACACAATACTCAATTTTTACTAATTCGATTTTTCTATGTACCCTGCCCATCATTTTCTTATTTTTCTTTGTTTTACGGTCTGCAAGTGCATGTTTGACGGCACCTTTTTAAAAAAAAATGTGTTAAATACTTCAAATACTGTCCTTAATCTTAGTTCTTCTATAAAGTTTTTACATTTTATATTGCCATATAGTTTCTTATCTTCTATTGCTTATTTTTTATTTCAGATCATATTTGCTTTGTCCACAATACTTTTCTGCCAACTTCGGTACTGTTTGTAGTGTAATCCGGAGTTTTGTCTTATTTTTAGCATTCTTACATCCTACTTCTTTATTCAATCTTGACTTTGTAAATACTTTCTTCTTTTCTACACTATAATTTATCTGACATGCTGCAGCGTTTGTTGGATAACTCCTTGTTTTTAGCATGTTCTTAAAATATTCTTTCCTGGAGATCATTACACGAATCTTTTGATTGTTGTTCGTCTCGTTTTATATTGTTTGCTTTTTTTAAGCGACTTCAATATTTTATTAAAAAAAATTTGATGTCTTGGTTCTTTGGTAGTCCTAGCAGTTTATTCACCTCTATTCTCTGTTACGTATAATATACAGTTTGGAAAATATGCACTATAAATCATAAAATATGTACTTATGCAGAATATGTGTATATTTTCTCTTTTAAAGGTAACTCCCTAAAGATTTTTAAGGTAAATAAAAAGCAGAGTGACTAAACATATTTATAGTAAACTTGTAACGTAAATACACAAATATAATGCTTATTATTTTCATTAATATAATGTATAAATTGTAATTATGAAAGGTTAATATAGCATATGGATATAATTATGTATTTTGCATTCATTCGTTATTATTTATTGTGTTGTAATAAGATGCAATTTAATATTTTCACTTGTAAAAATTAATGTTTGAAAAGAAACTAAATTTACAAATAAGGTTTGGATGTATATTGATATTTTCATGAAAATTTGAGTGTAATATATTATCTCTTTGAATAGATTTCTTCATTCCTTGATTTTTGTCGATTACAGTGTTAAATCAGTGTTATAAATTTATTGCTTTTATTCCCGGAGGTTTCCATGTTTTTTTTTTTTTTTAAAGAGGTTATAATATTAATTTCCTTTTAACTGCTAGTCACACACAATTTGACAAACACTAACTGATTTCTCACTAAAAATTGCACTTTTTTATAGCTACAGAACTCTTATGATTAGATTCACTACCTAAGAATTTCTTTCCTAGAACATATGTATTGTTAAACCGGCTGTGAAGACTTATACGATTTTAAAGAGATTTAAGAATTATCTTATTTATATCACTTTATTGCTGCTTTCGTGCAAAATGAGAACGACAACAAAATGTTAATTATCGGCTCTAATCTCCTACAAAGGTCGGTTGTAGTTGCTTGACTTGCTTTACTTTTCTGTTGTAAAAATTTGTTGAGATATTCATTTTTGCAAAGATGTGTGTTGTTCTCTTTTACATTTATTTTCCAAGCTCTAATCATCATAATGTTGATTACGTCTACCATTAATACGATATCTTCACCTTAATTTTTTTTAATTTCATTTCTATTGAACTTTTGTTTACAATTTCAGTTCCTGCAATTATTCACTTCAACGTTAAAACGTAATAAATAAATAGTTTTTTAATACTTTTACCTTGAATTCATTAAAGAATAATGGCTGGATGTTAAATTTAGTGACTATAGGAATAGTAGTTTACAATATTTACAATAGATAATTCCATTTAGATGTTTTGGAATGCTATGCTTCGGAAAGGTTGGCGGTGGAAAGAGGAAGACATCGCTCAAGCCGATATGGATAATATAATCAAGATTCACAACGCCAATAACGAACAAGCTTGGCAGGAAGTTCTTAAGTGGGAGGCTCTACATGCTCGCGAATGCTGCAATCCAAAGTAATTATAATTTTCCTCCCAGTGCATTTTTATTCCAATATTATAGATGATATTCGTTGCAGGCTGAAAAGTTTTGGCGGGAAAGCTTCGGACTACAGTCCCAGGGCCAGAATCAGGCATCTAATGGGATACGAATTGCCATTCGACAGACACGATTGGATTATTGATCGTTGCGGAAAAGAAGTTCGCTACATCATAGATTACTATGACGGTGGTTCAGTTGATAATAAATTTCAGTTTGCCCTGCTAGATGTTAGACCTGCTATGGATAGGTAATGCTTTTTTTTATGTAACCATCTTAGTGATTATTGTTAATAATTTTGTTTTCGCATTCTTTCTTTAATTTTAGCTTTGAAAACATTTGGGATCGCATGAAAGTAGCCTGGTGGAGATGGATGTATAGTGATGAGTAAATTATATGACACCTAAATTATTTCGCATTGTTAGTTTGTAAATTGTTAATTATATAATAAACAAAAATTCTAGGATTTTTTGCTTTGTATTTTCTTTTTTTCTTTTATATCATCATTTGATCACAGATAAATTGATTGTACCACCAGCATTGAAACAGCAATATGTAAACTACTTCGCTTGCCTTCAATTTTGTTTCCGGTTTTCCCCAATAAATGATACCAAATTTGTTGTCCAGCACAAAGGTAAGTATAATGCCCACAGAAGGTCGCACTTTCACCAACATATGGACTGAATTTGTAGAACATAATTGAAAGTGTTACTTTCAGATACTAAATTACTAAGGCAAATACCAGCTTCTAATTTAACTAACAGCCCAAGATCAGACCAGTGGACTTTATTTTACCACCTTGGATAAATATTCCATGCTTGGATATTCAGAAACTGTCTTTTGTAATACCAAAATTAACTAAATGCAGATAGTGTTGCATATACTTTCAGTAGATCATTGTTAGTAAATGTTAATATTTTTTTTTAATTCTTGATTTTTAACATGTATTATTCCATAATGTTTGTGTTATTTATCTCCGACGTCACTCTTAACTGTAAGTTCTCTTTTTTACTTATAATATTTACACATTTGGTTGCACTCTCTTTGTAGTTGATTCTCTGAGGAAGCAATAAAATAATTGCGAAAGCTTAGAATTAAAAAAGATTGATTATTGATTCAAACTTCGCCTGCCATAACCAATAATTCCTGTTGAATCTAACTTTGTTCAGCCAGTACTTCTTTTCACATATTGTTAGTAAATCATCCTCCGTATTTTGAATAGAGTTTTTATTAATTTTATGAGGATAATCTTGTCTACAGAAAAACAAAAATTATCTGGCAAAAAATCAATAATCGAGTATTTAAAGCAGTCATAAATGATGTTCTTAATTAATTTATTTAAACTTTTTTTTAGATATAACAATGGAAGTATTTGAGGAATAATCCCAGTGTCAAAACTTGAAGTGATTTGTATGTTTACGAATTGGGAAACAGAATGTGTTGCCACTGTGCGTTTCCCAATTTCAATGTTTGTATTCATTTAGCTGAGTAAGGTTTTCGAATTTTAATATTAATTGTAAATTAGTAATAAATAATTTTAAGCCCACCTTAAATATCTGTTATCTTTTTTGATTTATAAAAACGCTTCTTTTATTTCATTCGCCCTCTTTATCATTCAAGTGGACAAAAAGAGGCATTTAGGTTGGTAGCATTGTTTGATAATGCGTTGATGAGTTCATTATTTATAAAATAGCCTGTCATAATTTTGACAGTTTACCCCACTTTTGAGGTTATGCTCATATATTGCTGTCATATGATTGACTTTTGAAATGTTACAATGTTATCTCTTCAGTATATCTAGCAATTTAATAGCTATTTTGTGGATTCTGAACTCCGAACAGATAATTGTTGTTTTACAGTTTTAGAAATTAAGCAATAAACTGATTCAATCACGAGCTGTCATTTATCTAAATAGCAGGGACGGGGTTAAGGAATATACGCATAAATTTCCCACAAAAGGATTTAGCAACTTGGATTTTTCATATATTGCATATCATAGCTTTAATCTGAACGGATTGTTGATTATTGTTGTGTGTATAGGTTTTACTTATTCATAATTCATATCAATAATCTGATTTCGAAAGTGGTATTTCAGTAAAATACTACCAACCCCTAAATATAGAAACAATTGTTATTAAAACCCTGGTTTTATATAAATATTTATTTTTTTCAAATCCAGTAAGATCAACTTGTTAATAAAAAATTAATATTTTTTTCCTAAACATGATTATATATGTATTTGGTGAGAAATGTTTACCAATTTTAAAAAAGTTATAACTCTTATGTGTATTTTCAAAAGCTTAGTGTAACTTTGTTAAGCTAACGTTATCAAAAAGTATAGGTCTGTTTAGATGTCGATAAACAAAAAGTATAAGTAAAAGGATATCATTTTTAAGTTGAAACTTTGTCTTCAAATGCGTGAACTCCTATAACTCTTCAACTGTTCTGTACTTTGTTTGCAATAAATTAGATATAAAAAACGACAATAAAGAAATGTGAAGTGGTCTAAAGGCGTGTGATGTTAAAATATTCAAGCTTTATCATAAGCTCGATTACCTTTTATAAAAATGCAAGAAAAATGCTTTTGAGTTCCGCTCTTAAAGAAATAAATATTAATTCTTACCATTGCTGACCCCAAAGAACCAAATAAAGTAGGTTAAAACCATATATAGAATGTTATTACCTATCATTTATATTAATAGGGGGATTTCTTGACGCCTAATCAAAGAAAATAATTATGCTTGAAACTTTAAGAATTGCTGGTTACTAATTGAGTTCAAAGCATTTTTTTTTGTATATAATCAACAAATTATTTTACTGACGAAAATGAAAACTCTTAACTTTGATATGTGCCTAGCCTATTAACAATAAAAGTTTAAAGTAATGTTATTTAAAGCGGAATTTTAATGAAATACTAGCTAGTAAGTATAGACAACTAGATGCATTATTGTTATCGCAAGTTTCATATAAACATTTTGTCAGTTCCACTGAGACCAACTTATTCCATTACCTCTATTTTGCTTATAATTTTTAATGAACAATCTAATGTTCCAAGCAACATCAAATATTTCTAAAACCAGAGTTTAATATCTTCCAATGTACTGCTGCTAATACTTAGAATATGAAACAAAAGTATTTATCAGAAACCCTAGATTCTATCAGTGCAAGAAGGTTAAATTAAACGAACTTCCTTAAAATACGAAGTTTTATCCTTTCTTTTTAATCCAGTACGATTAATAATCAGTAGCATACATAAATTATAAGTTAAAATTAGCGATTCATCAAGTTTCTTATCAGAAAGCATAAAGTTCAAGTATTATCAGTAATCCCGGGCTTTAAGCTTATTTGCTCTTAGATTTGGGGAAACAGATAACGGTACTTGCTGCTGATAGAGAGCTTTCGCAATCAATAACGCGTAAGAGTGCGTTTCGAAGTGGATTAAATGAAATTTACCGGAAAATTCAATTCCGGAACGATTTAAATTAATAAAAACTCGTGACGTACAACTACTCGGTAAACTAGGCGCCTATCTTACCGATCGCAAAGCACAACACCCTATAAACACGCGATTTTGACAGACAATTTTTTTAGCGGACCAATTCCCTTTTAAAATAAGCCGGACCAAGTAATACCATATATCAGTATTGACAGAGTATTTTTTTTATACTTTTTTACACATCCTGAGTGCGTTTCGTGTTAGGTTAATGTAGAATTGTTTGTACTAATGTCGATAATTTGTGTTGCTTGACAGATCGCCATCTTAACAAACCACTTGTTAACAATAGCGTGTTTATTATTATTTCTGCATCTATTTAATTTAAGACGCACGTTTAGGTGAACTTTTAAGACCGTTGTGAATCTCCCGAGCAGCAGGTCTTCCGTTTCTGGGACGCCGGAGTCGTATGATGTTCGGGTAAGTACATTTATCCAGAGTATTAGCTGCATTCCTTAAGAAAATTCACTAATTCATGCCGGTCGGCAATTTTACGCTTATTTGTGGTGCAAATCTAGCGTGACGTATAAAATTAGGTGTTATCGTTCTCATCTCGAGAGTTAAATGTGTGTTTTTTACGCTGTAATAGCACGAAACTTCCTTAAAATATCGAATTATCTTGCTTTACTCTGTTCAATTTTTTTATAATGTTATGGCGCGATTTGTTAACCAATGAAATTTAATCTAGCGATAGTGACATAAGTATATAGATGTTACATTACATGATTCATTGAATACCTAACTGATGTAATCATATCTTGCCTGTAATTTAAATAAACGTATAACGACAGTTTTAATTCGCTTATGAAAATAATACTGTCCAATAAAATGAAGTAGGTACAGATCAAATAATTTTAATGGCCTATTTGTTTAAAAAATAATTCACCCATAACACTTTTAATTTATAAACATTAGCAACTCGTTTTTGATTAAACGGTTGTTAATGATAAAAAAGGTTTATTAGTCAAATTAAAAAAAAAAATTATACAACGGCGATAATTGCCAATCAAACGCTGTCACACTTTTATTGTAGTGTTGAATTATAAGCATCAATGCAGCCGTAATAAATGGAATAATTATTCCTTATTATTCCATATATCTCAGTTGGCTTAATTAGAACGTCTGCTCTATATATTTTATCACTCATTAAATGAAGTAATATTTGTAGTTTATTATCTTGACATATGAAGGATGGTATTGCAATATTCATGACATATGTCTGACATAGTAATACCACAGTAATACCTTCAAAAAGATTACGATTGAATATTAAATTTAGGAATTTTCAACGGAAATGTTTAATACAGATTGAGACAGATATCTACTGGAATATAATATATACATAGGTGAAAAATTCACCATTATTCTTCTATATCTATAGTTCAGAATTTTTAGGAATCATTCCTAACTAGTGATTATAATTGACCTTTCTTATTGTAGCGAAACAACTCTTAACATCATCAAGATACTTGTATTTATTTTAAGGAGATGTATGAACCAGTATTTAATTATTTTTTATATGCTATTTAATAATAGACCACTCTTCGGTGTTATGACTATACAACGCGCATTAATTTAAATAATTTATAATTGGATCCTGTAAAAATATCCTATTAATTTAAATGTAATTTATTTTACTTTTTGGTTTCAGATTTACGTAGATAGACCCCTATAATGTAATACCCTTTTAAACTGTTAGAGATACATAAATAAGATTTAGGTAGGTACCCTTTAATTTGAATTCTGTCTTTTTTTTTTAAACTGTGTAACTTTCTTATTTGTATTCTTGAACTATCCCTAGCCATTCCTATATTCTTCAGGCAACAGTCTTACAATCACAAATCTTAGGTAATTCTGTTCTATAACTATTAATCATCTGTTTCACGTTTTCATATTTGATATTGTATGATATTACTTTTATTGTTTGTTTCCTTCAACTGTATATCTTCTCTAACACCCTTTTATGTATCTCCACATTCATTTGTAAGTTTACAGATGTTCTTTCATTCTTCCCTAATTTAAAATGATACAAATATAATTTTATTTATTCAACAGTTTTTTTTATTTATATTATCCCTAAAGTCCTTTTTTTTCTTTGAAGAAACTACTATAAGTTTACTATGAAGATTATTTCTACAAGATTTATGTGGAACAAGATTTTGCAGTGGATACATGAAGTGAACACTGTTTTTTTGAAATTAATCATGAACTATTGTGGGCTGATGTCATATTATTAGTCCACAACCAGGTGCTGTTAGACATATTATCTCCAAACCGTTCCACAGCGCAAATTTAAAATGCAAATTTTGCCGTTTTGTAGCCCAGTGTTTCTTATTGCTTTAGTTAATGCATGTTCTCACAAATGAACTTCAGCTGACCGATTTTAGAAGATCAACAAAACTGGTCTTGTTGAAGTTATGACTAATCTGCACAAGTGCGGTTATGGGTTTCAAGTTCTTCAAGAACTTTTCAGTTCACTATCCAGCTTTGTCCTTCTATCTGCCGAACTAGCGATCGACAACATAGACAATTCGATCAGCATACTTGCCTTCTGGCGGGTTTTTTATTAATCTATTAAATTTTTGGTTTTATTCCTTTTTTTTCGTCACATTTAAATATTAAGTTTCGATAAAATTTTCTTGAAATATTTCTAAATGTTGGAAAAATTATTAAAGTTACTAAAAAAAGATATCAAGAATCTTCCTATAGCTTTGAATTACCGGAAAAGAAAAAGATAAGTCTGACCCATTTATGGAACAACGGCAAATGTTAAACTGGTTATGTACAGTACTTATAATAAATATAAAGTACCCAAAAGAAGGAAGCCTAAATTGGTTCAAAAGTATAATGTCAACACTTTTGGAGCGTTTTTATCATATAGTATATTTTTTTTTATCATCGGCTGTATGAATAAAAAAAAAAAATGCTGTCGATTCCACTCTTAAAAAAATGTAGATTCTTACAATTACTGATCCACAGAAGAAAATAAATTAGAACCATGCCCAAAATTACTCATTAATTGAGGTAGTGAGTACATATTTTATTCCGGGACATGAGTATTTTCTAGCCACGTCGATGGAGCCAGCTAGCGTGCAACCTGTAGCATGTGAGACCGGGTAAATGTTGCATGACGTCGAAATGTCTGTTAACTACCTCTACAAATTAATTTAGGAATAAAAACAGAGGAGGAATTGGGAACAAAACAAAAAACGACTTCTTTTAGTATTTTAATAATTGTAACTTGTGATTGGTTTCCATACAAGTGTGTGAACAATGATTCATACAAGTTATATTGAGTGTTACACTGAGAGAAATATCCTTTTCATTTAAAAGAAATTGCATTAAACCATAGATAAGGTAGGTTGGTATAGATGGGTCGCTATTAAGAAATTCGTGTAACCGGCTGCTCGCGCCATCTAGCGTTTGTATCCCGCTTAGCGACATTTAGCGCGCTTCTTGAAATTATTTAAATTCACCTCAGAGTATTAAAGGAAGACTGTTACATTTTTGCGCAATTTCAACATATGGAAATTCATATGCTGAAAATTGCGCAAAAATGGTAACACAGCTTCCTTTAATACATTTTATTGTTATAATACGAAATAAAAGACCACACATCTATAATTACACATACATTTTTATTGAAACATATTACAGAAAGTATCTTAACGTAGATATATGTATAATATAAAGTAACGTATATTCTTTTGCATAACTACAATAGATTCCACGTACTACATACAGAACAGAAGAAAATAAATTACCTGTTGTCAGTGACAATCTTGGTAGGAATAATGATGAAATAGCTGTTTTCCCATAAAAACATTTTAGACGATATGTCTTCTTGAGCAAAATGGATATGGCAGATACGATAATTTCGATAAATTATGATGCGGATCCTCACCTCGCAATTTCTCATTACCAGAAAGCTCAATCCATTTATGAACGCGTTCCACATCTTTTCTGCATTAGGAACACCGATGTCGAAGGATGTCCGTCACTGCACCCATTACTGCACAGGAAGGCCTCTCATGTCTTAAAGCAACAATCATACAGAAATCATTTCTATCACAAAAGTTGTGTTTTTAATTACTTGCTGCAGAAAGAAGGCTTCGTAAAAAACTTTCACTGTCGAATGCACAGGTGTTTCTATATGAAATAACTAAATACAACCTATTAATAAACACTACAGCACTCTACAACTAACACACTATCTAAAAATACAAACTATACACCTATTTTATAACGCTCGAATCGATAATACTCAATACGGCCTGTCAGAATCAAAATGACACAAAAACAACGCGTAACACGTGATTTATTCAGCATTGGCGCCACCTAGTGATTGTATCCCACAAATGTGACGTCACGCTCTGATATAATCGTATTTAGTGCGCCCCCCCCTGCATTAACCAAAGGTTTTTGCGTTTTGTATATGGGCCAACATGATTTGGTGTACCTTGAAAAAGAATAACATTAAAATCAGGCATTTCTCGGAATAATATATTTTCGTTGAAAATTTATTCTTTTGTGTGAATGAAAGATATTGATAGTTGATTCAAGTTTTCTTTATTTTGAACTTGAATACTATGCAGATTGGCGAAAACGTAAGCATTTTTTTCAAGAGGTTTTTGCTTTTCTTATAAATTTATTTATTTTAAAGACTTAAGCGTAAACACAATAAAATATCGTGATCATTTGTAATTGAAATTGAAAATGAATTATCTCCAAAAGCCCATGCACTAAGGAGGGATTTACCGTTCGAATGTTGTAAATCTTAGTAGTATTGGGGCAGTTGGTCGCAGCACAGTATATATGTATCGCAGTGACCAAGTCTGCCGATGACTCCTATCAGATGTTGATCTGGTGTAAATTACCATTGTACGTTACGTCGTATTTCAGCTATTTTGTGCGAAATATTATCTGTTACTGGAATGAAATAGGAGATGCGCCATCTATGCGACATTTCTCTACTACACATAGTAAAACGCTCATCTCTGTATATAGGAAACACTGCTATACAAATAAAAATGCATTTTATCTTTACTCCATGAAATATTAGTTAAATTAATAATACTGCGCTAGCTTCAAATAAATCTACTAAGCAAATTATTTGTTTGATTGATGCAGTGTACGAACGGGGTTTTCTAACTGGAAACTTTGGGGATGGCCAGCCAATTTAATAAGACAAAGCAAATTCCGTCTCACAATACCCCACCTGCTCTTTTGACCGGCAAGCCACTGCTGGGAAACAAACTTTTTGTTCGGTAGCGTATGGTTTTAGTAATTTTAGTCAAAGATGTTTTCCTCCGTCAGTCAAGCAGGGCCGTTAGTTAGCCTAAAGATTGCTGATTTACCCACCTCGTCGGCTTTCTCTTACCGATGAAAACTTCCTCTCCAACCCCTTACTATGGGTATCAAATAAACTCCTTTCGAGTTTGGTAAGGCGAAATAATAGAATGTTTACTTTCTACACTAATATATTGAATAAATTTTGTGACAATCAAGTTAAACTAACATCTACAAATTTAATTAAAAAAACAAGCAAAATACAAAGCGAATCACAACTGTTTAAATGAATTTTTAAGTTTTTCTTGATAATGTTGATAAACTTAAATTCTAGTAATTCTTACTTACAAAATTAATTAATAAGGGAGAGAGAGAGAGCGAACGAGTTACGGTTTTTACGTAATTGCTTTGGTTAGTTTTAGGCAGAAATTTTGAACATCTTACCGGCCGATGTGGGTAATTAATTCTTCTCGTAATCCAAATTATAGGGCACAAAAACTTACACAACACTCACAAAAATTTAAGCCAAGAAATAGGGGAATTTAAACGAATTTAACAACAAAATCACTAAACACCTCTCGAGGAAAGCTTTTGCTTCCTGTTCTCGAATTTTTCGGCTTATATTAAATGCAAATTTTTTAAGAAGAGAAGATTTATTTTTTAAGATTTGGAAACGGCTGCACGAAATGGAGACGCGTGCTTTTACTTTAGCTGAAACGAAGTCCACGGATTAATTAATTGAAAAACAGCAATGTTAAGGGTTTTCATAAACTTTGGTTGTGACGTCATTCCGCACCGATAACTAGTAACGCTTCTCTTTACAGGAGGGCGCAAGTATGACCGAAGGCGTTATTTTTCTGATCTTCAAACGCCCTACTTGAGAGTAAAGTTGGATCTGCTGATCGCGTTTGTAGCATACAATAAACAATGAAGCAGATAATATACAAAGTAATACCATATTATCTTAATTACGCGGGTCTTTAAACGAAAGTAGACTATTATTTCCTGTGAAGTAGACGCTGCTTCAGCAAATGCCACGGTACCTATCAGCAACGTATTAATAAAATGAATTTAAATACTTGGTATTATACAGGATGGAATTTCGTAATTTTACAACAGGAATATTTTTAATATTTCTAAATTAAGTAAGAATTTTGAAACCTTCAAACGCTATATACTGATGTAAAGTTCCTTGGCTTATAAGTAAATCAGCATTCACTGAAAAGATTCTTCTGAAATTTCTTTAACCTCGCGCGAGAAATATTTACTTTTGTTCATTATTGTTTGTGTATCTGAGGCTTATGCACGCGGAAACATGAATAAAACTAAAATACTTCCGCGTAAAAAAAGCACTCCGCTTGAATACAGGTGCTTGCATTTTCCGTTAAAAGTTTTAAATCAATGTATACATGCGTGCCCACGCAAATAAACCAAAATGTCCGGCTTTTTTTATTTAAAATACTGTTTATAATTCAATAATATGATAACGTACTTAAAGAAACTAAAATATGTTGTTAAATATGTACATAATAATAACAATATAATATGTAATGTGTATTGTAAAAAGTATGTAATTTATAAAGACATTATAAAATATTAATCAAAACTAAGGTGCATTCCATTTAATTACGGTTACTTTTCGTCGAAAAGCATGTACTTACTTAAGAAGAAAATAGTCCTCCGGCAAAACAGCACGCTACTTTCAATTATAATATAAACACTTTTCTGAGAAAAGGTATTCATTTCGTTGAACATGATAAAAACCAAAAGTTGTAAAACTTTTCATTTAATGCAATCTCTTCTCAGTATGATTCGCAATTCTAGGACAACGATGTTTCAACTGATTCCGTGTCAACGCTAATAAGTTTGATTTCTGAGAACTCACTTACAGCGTAAAATAGAACTACATTCGCACAAGTGTTCTCTCGTATCAAGTTTAATGGATAGATTATTGGTAACAATAAAATTTGTATGAAATCTGTAATGGTAATAGACGAAAATGGGTGAAATAAAAAGTCTAATTCCTCACTCCTCACCTCCTTCGTTCTCAGTGGGCATCCTCAGACCAGAATCTGAAGCATCTTAATACAGTTACCCTAATTGCTTAACTAAATGAAGTACCTAAATAGGTAAAAGTAAAAAGTATTGAATTGAGATAGTGAGAGAACAAAATTCATGTAAAAAAGCAGCTTCATTCGTTGCCACAATCGCCAGACCTCAATGCCATCGAACAATTTTTGATGAATTGAAACGCTGTATTCAGTACAGACATGTTTCCAATAAAAACAAATTAAAAACGGTTCTACTAGAAGAATGGCAACATATTTCACCACAAACAACTTGTTGTTGACTTTTGTTCACTTGTATTTTTTATAAATTTCCTTTTTATATGATACAATGCAGAGAAAGTAATTTTTTATTTTGTTTTTCTATTGTATTTCTAGTTTCTTGCTTTGTTGTACTTATTTGGTCGAAATATATTAATTATGCATTGCGTTCGCTTACATGTTTACATTTCGCTGCCCGTATGAAGACTTTTGTTTATAAGTGTAGGAATTTTCATTTATATGTATATTAAATTTGTAATATGTATGTCTGGCAAAACCTATATCTTATGGATCTACTGGCTAATAAAGTACAATACAACAATACAATACCCCCAAGCAGTGTTGCCAATTAATAGAAGACATATTTCACTAGATCGAGATTATATTTCCACCAGAAAATCAATAGAATTGGGAAAGGAATTACTTTATAAAGTATTTTAAGAAAGCAAAAAAAAAATATTTTATATATTTATGTAATTAATAATTTTTCTACTACAAATCCTCCTGTATTTAATTTTTTATTTATTATAATTTCCGCAATGTTACTATTAAAAACCTATTACACAAAGTACATTTTATTTTGTCTATTATATATATAGTACATATGAATTTAATGCAACACTTATTAGCTAGTCGTCAAGTATTACTAATTTACAACAATATACAGTGGAACCTCGTTAAGTCGGGCCTCGTGAACCCGGATTTCCAGATAACCCGGATCTATTTTGACGAATATATATTTTTTTTAGAAATGGGCGTTATATCAGATCCAAATAGTTTTGTCCTTATTGATTAAAATGAGTTTAAAAATGTTATTGTTCGGTTTGTTTTGTGCGTGTATTTGCTTATCTACGAAATGAAGTCACTTTTCTGTAGGTATTGTCTTATTTTATTCTTTTTTTTTTACCCTAGTGTCCGTGTAATCCGATTGTTCGTTAACCTGGATCAACTCTGATCCCAAATTGATCGGGGTTAACGAGGTTTCACTGTACAACTATACAACTGTTTAAGCCTGTATGACACGATCAAAGTACCTAAATTTTTGGTGTCAAAGTTGTTCAAATTCACTTCAAAGTCGTCGTGTAAATGGCAACTTTGATGACGTCACATCAAATTTTACTTTGACATAAAAAATTGTTGTTGCAACAAATTTTATTATCAATGCCGGTCAAAGTTGTGGTGTGCGCGTGGCGCAAGCATTGCGGCCAACACAAATTATTTTGTAAAAGGTTTAAATTTAATTAAAATAGGAGAATTAAGACTAGCTGTGTCTGTAATTGATACAAACACTTCGCTACTCTACAACTTCTTCTCCAAAACAATATTAACTCTTAATCTCAAACTCAAAAATAAGCAACTGTGAAGTTAGTAAGTTGGAGCACCTGAATTATCTCTTTAAATCTTTCACTGTCAAAGGTAAACTTTGTAATGTAACTTTGGTAACAAAGTTTCGATATTTTTTAAAAAAACTTTGATACACTTTGATCGTGTAACACAGGCTAACCGTGTTTCATAAAATCATAATCATATCCTAATTTATTTTATTTTGTACTTTTATTTATTTATTTACATATGTATATGTAATTTAGTCTTCGTGTTCAATGAATTCACTAGATTTATTATTAAAATTAAAGAAAATCCACTAAATTTTTCACTAGCCACTAGAATATGATTTGTGTACACCATATTTAATGGAAAATTCACCAAGTTGGCAACACTGCCCCCAAGTTGCATATGATCTGCACATGGCTATAGGCTATTAAAACAATAGTTCCAGTCACAGAACACTCTACTAGAATGGCAACTCAATATAATTAACTGGTTTCAAATAGTGCCTCTAGTTGTTGGACCGGTACTAAAAAAATGTGCCGGTATAAAATCCCTTTATTTAAAAAAAAAAAATAATTAATCGTTGGATTGGAAAGTGCGTCTCTTGAATACTATTACTTTTGAAGAGACGAAAAAAAAACAATATGTGAATATTGTTTAAAGTTTTCATATGTTAGTAATTTATGTATGAATTAGCACAAAAATGCAATATAAAACACTATTACATCTCTTTATAGCTTACGTCTCTTCAAGAGTTATCAGTGTTCAAGATACGCACTCTTCGAATCCCAACGACAGTATTCTATATTTGTATGGGAAGCTTGAAATATGGATGTTTCAAAAAAACGGAATCTCTTATATAAGCTTTTATTGAACATATATATGGATTAGTGTGCGTAAATAGGCATATCCCTTAATGCTCAAATTTCCGATTCTACCTAGTCCATATACTTGTCATATCTTTATTTTTCACTGGAATCGATGCCTAAAATATTTCTTATATTACACTATAAAGAACCATAAATATATAAATGTATATATCACCTTATGATGATACATCTTTCACACCCTTCAACGCAACACTTCTTTTGGAAACAGGCATGATGCTGTTCCGAAAATAATAAATATCCACACTACTGTGCAATTTGCCTGTTGCGGCAGGATTGAGACAAAAGTCTCTAATCCTGCGAACAATACAATGTAAAAATACTCTGAAAATGCCTACGGAATTGTTTGAATTAATAAAAATTAGTAAACAGACACGGAATTTGTATTGAAAATATTTACCCTTAGTAATCACTAAATCTTCAAAAGAACTTCTGAAAAGAATGATTTTTAATAATTTGATGGAAGCCAAAAACAGATGAAAAACAACGCTCAACACTTTCAATACAGCCCAATGCTCAGATACAGCCAAACGGAAAATGACAAGATGGTGACAAAGACAATTCAAGCTACTTCGCTATCGGTATAAATTTTCCGTCTACATTACCGACAAAATATTAGTTTAGTAAGCGGTCGCGTTCGCTAGATGGCGGCCGAATTCGTAACTCACTCTCGACGGTATTTTAGGTCCCCCACCCCATTGGTTCAGTGTTTAGCCCTTGGTTGAACATGCAAATTCGTGCTAGTAAAGTGTGATTGTGGGTGTTACAATGCAACCATGGTCAGCCTGAAAACTAAATATAACAAGGAAAATGTCATCGAACACATATTCTTTTGGTATTGGTCCTATTTCTTCCTTAATTTAGAATAACCGATAATTTAAATTCACAACATAAAAGCTTTTCCTAATTGGGTCTCCGATTCCATAATCACATCTCCTATTCTGTTAAATAACTGGGAAGCTTGTAAATAAGTCGAATGAGCGACGCGCTTTAGACGCATTAATTCTGGTATTTCATGCTCAATTCGAATTTGAAGATTCCTTAAAGCTGCAATTTTACCGCTCTCGACTTATTTATGAATAATTTAAATACCTCCAATCTCTCCAGTTTATACCACCGCCAATCAATACGTTTTCAAGTGTAAATATTCATCGAGGACTTACTTCTACGCTCCATTTTCACCTGAATCGTTATTTACTTTAATTAGATGCAACTTCGCCTTGTTTATTTAGTTTTCGTAAAGTCGGATACGTCGCAAAATGTATACCTTACGAGTCTGACGTCGTCGGGCGAAACTTTTTGAAAAATAAACATCGCTCGAATAGTCTTCCTAAAACCCTGTATAGCGCCGGTACGAGCTATGTTTATTCAATGAGAGGTTCCCGGCCGTGTCGTCCGAACTTCCCGGATTTAAAATTCATAAATCCCTGAATCGATTCGCTTTGATCTGAAAGACGCAGATGGCTTACGATGACACATCAGAAGGAGAAATGGGGACTACATCTACCGGAAGCGTACGAATCCGGTGCAGATATATTGGAGTTTGAAAGCGGAACGTCTTATGTTTGGCTATAGGATCTGAGTTTGATACGTACGATATAAATAATTAATCTTAAAAGTTGAATCTTTTTGTATCTGTTTAGAATAATTCAAAAATATGTATATATTGAATTGCAGTGCCTTAAGATTGAAATCTATATAGTGGCGGCTCGTGTTGTATGGCTCATGTACTAAGGCCCCCCAACTTCGATAAATCTACTATATCCATATTACAATATAATATGAATATAATTAGAAGTTTATGGGGTTCTGGCCAAAAAGAAAATTTGAAAATTCAGGATTAGATATAATCGGTTGCATTTTCTTTAATTACAATATTTTTAGATTTCTAGCGCTTCCGGTTATACCGACAGTCACTATCTATTTTGTTATTTTAAATTGAACACCTGTATATTATTATATATTTGAATTTGCCTATTTTTAAGCTTTATAATTAGCTTTACTTGTTGTAATTTGATTCAGCCGTTCTGGAGTTACCTAATCTATTTTTTCTAAAACAAACTGCTCTGAGAAAAAACATTATTTTCCGCAAAGAAATACATTTCTTTAAAAAAATATATTTCACAGTAAGAAAGTTTATTTGAATTAAATACAGTAACTTAAGGCTGATGTTACTGCTTTCTTTCAAACGACTAAATTATTTCTTTAAAAGAATATCTTTTATCAAAATAAATACTTTGATGCCAAAGAAATAATTGTTTGGGTATATGATATGAAATATAAATTTAGATAAATTGCCCACAGAAACTACACAGAGATTCAATATGATTGTCAAATCCGCTCCTATAGATAGTAACAGGGTGTAGGTATATGCCACGTGTTTGTAATGAAGGTTTGAACTAAGTCAGTGTTGGAACATAAGAAAGTAAACGGATCTGTCATAAATAAGGAAAACGTAAGCTATATTTGAACTCGCATTATATAAACGACTATGGATTGGTGTTTCTGCTTGTAAAAATGAAATGTAATTAATTTAACTTTACTAAATTATGATTTTACAATTCAGTACTAACTGGTGTTTAACTAAATTTATTTATTACTTTAAATTATAACATACAATTATATAAATTATTAAGTGACAAACTGCATCTCTCAGTTCTTCTATGGTATGCATGCGGTTTCTATAGAATCCTATTTTTTTAGATAGCCGAACATGAAGTAATCTAATGGGGTTAGATCAGGCGATCTTGGTGGCCATCTGTGTGCTCTAACGAACCTGTCAGAAAAAACTGGTTGAAGGTATTGGCAGGTTTGTCGAGAAGTATGTGCTGGAGCATTAGATCGTGCTGAAAACAACCTGCTTCAAGCTCATTTTCTTGTAACTCTGCAGTAAACAATTCCAACATCTGTTGATTAACGTTGGCTGTTACAGTTTCCTCAATAACCTCCTGTGGGTTCCGGGTCAGCACGAGTGGAAGGAAACGATAAGGATAACCTCGCGAAAAAAGGGGCTGGAATGCCTTTCGTAGGGCCTGAACCCTTTTGCGGGTTAAGTAGCAGTACAATACTGAAGAAACTAAAATAGAATGGAGCAGAGAAAATCCAGTTTACTGGGAAAATCTCAGGGATGACGCAGAGTAAAATTCTTCTGGGAATTATAACCAGAAGAGGTTTACAAATGCATCAACCTGAGTAAAAACAATGTTCGCATATTAACAGGAATACTTTCAGGCCATTGTAGACTGAAAGGACACCTGAGTAAGCTGGGATTGGAAAAAGATCCTGAGTGCAGATTTTGTGGGGAACAGGATGAAACACCATCCACTCCTCTCAACTGCGTAGCACTGTGCAACCCGAGGGCATTGTACTGGGAGCATGTGAAATCGAAGAGGGAAGACTTACTAGACTGGGGCCCTCTGACATCCTACACTTTTTAAAAGGAGTAGGATTGGAAGGCCAACTGTAAAGCAGCCAAGAATGGGGGAACACAATAGATCCTTTAGGTCGCAGTGTAACACCACCCTTCATCTACTACTACTACAGTTTCCTCCAAGAAAATTGGCCCTATTATTCGTTGCCTGGACATAGCTAACCAAACTTCAATTTTTACGGGATGCAATTGCGTTTCTCGAAATTCGTGTGGATTTTCTGCAGACCAGATACAATAGTTTTGTAAATTGATATAGTTTGTTAGATAAAACCAGGCTTCATCCGGAAAAAATGATTTGTTTAGCAAGTCATCGTCCCTTAAATTGTTATAAATCAATGACAATATTCCAATCGCCTATCGTGATCTAATGGTAATAATTCCTGTACCGTAGAAACATTATAGGGATGAAAATGTAACTTTCTTTTGACAGCTCATTGCGCTGAAATGTATGATAAGCCTACGAAATTATAAAATGTAATAAACTATTTGACTTAATGTTAGTATTGATTTTTTACCTGTTTGTTGAGCTATTACCACAGATAAATTCCCTTATTTTCTTACATTATTCAGAAATACTATTGTTGGTGATATTAGATGTAAATATAAACGATTTGAAAAAAATTATAAGATAAATAATCGAAAGATACTATAACACGCACGCCAATGTCGCTGAATGTCAAGAAAATTCATTTAATGTATGAAATTTGTATGTAGCTAACTTCGCTCATTAAATTGGTAATAAGTATAGATAATTTTTCCGGAAAACAGTTTTTTTCTTACGACAATCATTTTGAATCACATGGTATTTCTTTTATACAAAGGCAGTATAGTTACAGGTAAAGTGATTTCAGTTTTATACGGAAATTGTATTATTTAAATTATTCGGCCCTTAAAGTAATTTACCACAACATCTATACTACGTATAATTCTTCGCCTTGAAGTAACCAATCTGAAAATAGAACTTATTTCTGTTATTTTTTGTCTTCGGCATCGTTTGGAACAAAATGCACTAAGAGAAAAAGATTCATTTCCATAAAAAATACATACCTTAACATATCACAAAAAAAATATTTCACATAAAGAAACTTTCTTTGAATTAGTTATATTAACTTAAAATTGAGGTTAGTGCTTTCTTTGAAGCGATTAAATTATTTCTTTAAAATAATATCATTTATTCAAATAAATTGGCTTAACATCAAAAACAAAATATTTGTTGATATATAATCAAGTATAATTTTCTTAAACAAACTATTTATTTCATACAAAGCCAGGACAGTTACCAACAAAGTAGTAGTAAATGTACATCAAAATTGTGTTACTTAAATCATCACGTCATGATATTTATTTGCGCCTCCGTCCAGAAACACTCATTTTGCAGTACTTAAAGCAGGCAAAAATGTCGCTAGATTCCACATGACAGACGTGTAATAAATTGTCATTAAGCTACTGTTCAAACCACGCTAAGATGTCAACTCCCTAGTGTCATACTTTCTTTTCTATTTTCAATTCAAAATTAAGAGTTGTCGGCCCAAAAAACATTGTGTATCACACGGCCAGAAACTCTTTTGTATTCGTACTAGTGGATCTCGGCCCAGCCGTACTCATACTCGCAAAACTGTAGTTTCTGGCCTAGTGATACAAATAACAAACATATGTCAGCAAAGTTTTCTGGCCTATAGTAGCAAATACGTTAAATATATTCTATACAGTAGAGTACAGAAATTGCGTAAAGATGACGGTTCTCTTATTTCACTACACTAACTCTCTATATTCGATATAAGTTTTCTACAGAGCAAACATAGCTGTCAAATCGTTATCTATTACCGGTCAGATTTATATTTCTTAGGAACTGTTATCAAAACAGTTTCCCCTTTGCATACGGTGCCTCTTGATTTTCGTGAATCAACCTCCGATGTGAAGGGGCAACTGGCGTGCAATGATTTTGACTGTTCTTTTGGTCAATTTATTAACACCTGTAATTTCATATTTACAGAAAATCTATGCGGGCGAAACCATACCGTGGACAACAGCTGGAGCCTTTACATAATATGTTTAATGAAATAATTAAGTTTTGTCAAATAAACAAATTATTAAACTTAAAAATATCCTTTATTAATTTCAAATAATTCGGTGTCTTACAATCAAATAAATATTTGAATATCAATTGCAGAGTTATTCAACCAAATATGCTCCACCATTCCAAACAAAGAAATTTTACTTTGCGACTGATATCAATCAAGTCGAAGCTATACCTTTTCAGAAGGAAGAAATATCCTAGCAATTCATATATATCACTATTTGTCTCAAATAATTCTTTTCTTAAGACTTAAGAACATATTTTTAACTACTATTTAAAAGAATAATTTGTTTGGATTAATGCATATTTAGTAACGACAAAGAATTTTTTTCTCAGTGTGCTCTAGCAGACATTCAAAAAATCAGAGAACATTTGGTTTTTGGGGTATCAATTTAGGATCCAGATATACGCTTAAACAACATGTCGGAGTATGTTTTGGCGCCGAAAACAACTGTCTACATTGTGGGGTTCTTTTACTATGACACGTTAATTTTTCGAAATTTTGAATCTCAAGTATGGGACATGTCGGATATAAAAGATGTAAAACTAAACGCCTAAAATGACTAAGTAATATAATACAGAGAGTGCCATTTGAAAAAAAAAAAAGGTACGGAATGTCCTATATTTGAGATTAATAGTTTAAGAGATAATTATAAGTCTTAGAAAAATGTCTGCACACATATCTCATCAATACTTATCCAGTGTGTCACGGAAATCATGCGTTCTCAATGAATTAGTGTCAAAGTTCCAATTGATTACGTCGTTGTACTAAGGAGTAAGAAGTACTTGTAATTGTGGAAGTGATGCTTCTTCAAAATTCTCTGTACTGAGGACCTACTGATCCGAGATCTTTTTCGACAGCTCGAACAGAGGCATTGGAATTCAACTCTGCTTCTACGTCATCAACTATACTACATATACTTTTTGGTCGATTTAATGCTTGACCGATTATATCTAATTCTGAATATTCAAATTTTCATTTTGGCTAGAACGACATAAACTTTTAACTAACGATCTCGCTGAGACACCCCGTATATGATACTCTGGAAATGTGTGTATTTGAACTAAGTTAGAGTCATTTAAAACAGGTGTCAAAACTAATAAAGGAGTCATTGTAAGTTAACGTGCATACTGGGTTGCATACTCTGCAGGTAAAATAGACCATACTAGATCGAAATGCTATATTAGTGATAAGAATGAACTTCGGGAGATTTATCATTCTTCGGGATGTTTATATTAATGTCACTTATTGGTTCTCCGTTTGAATCCTATGTGGGTTACCTGGTTACAGATAATCGTTAGTTTTAGTTTAAATGAGCTTTCTTCCTGTGGCTACGAGAGTGTACGATTGTTACATTCGCTGTTCTAAGAATTTTACGTCATCCATTCAGAAATATTCCAGTTCCACAAAGATTTACCTAAAAATTATCGATATATCACCTGTATAGCATATAAATCCATATTTATATATGGACATTCAGGTACCTTCGAGATTGTCCTATGAGATATCCCGAGAAGAATCCAAGGTGTACGTCCAATTTTGATAGAGTTCCCTGCCACCACACCTGTCATATCAACTGTCTATATGTAGTCTAGGTATTTCATCGATGATATCCCACTTAAAAAAAAGATAATTATTAGTTACTTTTAATTTAATTTTAACCAGTAAATTATATTTTTCCTTTATGTTCACGATACCTTTCATTTTGGTGTTAACTTTGTAAGAAACGAAGCGCTATTTACTAGTAGCTGTTAGGAATTTTAATTTATTCGATGTTGGCTTAAAATCGACTCTAATATGATTTATTATAGGAAATTTTATATTTATCAATAATACACGAATCAAATAATAAGTTTCCTTACTAAATTTGTTTATTCATTGATTGATAGATGACTCCGATTATCAAATATATACTCAATGACTCCTGACATTTCTATAACCTAATTTATTAAAATGCCAGTCAAGTTTGACCACGTATTTTGATTTAAATAAATTTGTTTTAAATAATATTTGAATCCAACATGATCTGAGAGTCTCTACTCTGATAAAATAGATGATCATGTGGTGTTTAAATAAAGAAATATGTTTGTTTTGTTTTAAATTGTTCTTCTATTGCACGATTCGTCTGATTTTTATAACGAAATTTGTAGATGTACGCTTTCCAATTTTAAACAATCCGAGAAGTGGCTTTGGGGGCATGCTGCTTAGGTAAGAAGACTGCCTATTCGTTAGCAAGCGGCTGAAAAGCTAATTTGGCAACTAATTTGGTGCTACCACAAGTGAGAGGGGGAAAATAGGGGAAATAAAACAGTTGAATTATCGTATTTATTTTTTATTGTAAAAAAAATAATAATGACACAGGAATTATGAAGTTAATTGAAGTATTGAATGAATTGAAATTAAATAGAACTATAGTGTAAAATTATGTAACATTTCACAGTAGTTAAAATTTCAAAAAACGTATTTGCGAAAGTTTGTTGTTTGTACTCGCCTTTTCTGGCGTCCCAAAACAATTTTTTTTAACTAGTTAAAATATTAGGGAATATTAGTTAAACAAATCATTTCTGTATAATTTCAAATCGATTGATTAAAAAGAGACGGGCATAGAAAATAAAATGGTTTAGGGTTAATTTCTTCTATCCACCCTCCTAACAGTTGTAGGAGGCTGAAATTTTGCACAGCTCATTACCTTCATAAATCGAAGCTTTTTGTATGGGTTTTCAATTCAGTACCATTGGGATCACTTTTAAGTAACTTATCCTGCTATTCCCTTTATAAATTATGTATTTCATCAATAAATAACTTAGAACGAGTAGTAACCATCCACTTATTAAAATTATTTAGAATTTACCTATAATGGATGCTTTTGCGTAAATTTCTTGTTTTTTTTTGTTACTCCTAAGTCAAAAATAAGGAACAGCATTTTTTAACATTTCAATTTTAAAATAAATCCCGACATGCCTCTAAAGAGGATTTTTAATTTATTTAACTCGCTAGACCGTTTTTAATACTATTATATAATTTCCATTCGCCGACATTTTGATTTAGTTATATTCTGCTTTTGTTTACGGCTCCATCATTAAAAACGTTCTCTGGAAATAATGACTGAGAGGTAAGCACTCGGCCACCATTGCGTCCTTTTTATTGTTAAGTGTCTTCCTTGCGATTCCCTTTGAAGATCTGCGAATGGTCCCATTCTCGGTAATTTATTTATGCTGAGCTTTCGTCTCCCATATCCGTGAAATGCGCTAGGGACATCGATATTTTTCATCTTACACATTTAGCCCTCGCAATGTTTATATTCCTCTAAATAAAAACGAGATTGCGAGAAGGGTGGGTCACCGACACAAAAATGGAAGGAAATGTGAAAGGTGAAACATCAGGAGAAGATATGGAAAATTGAGTTTGTTCAAATAGATGGATTTTTATTATTTCGAAGGGAGGAAATTGTTGGAGTAATCGTGTGTCTGTTTGATGTAAATATAAGTTTTCACTACAAAAAAAAAAAAGAAAAACATCCTGGAATGCAAATAAAAGTTAACGACTTAAGAGTAGTTATTTAGTTAAAACGCAAGAAAGGCAGTTATCATGAGCAGTTTAGTTTTGTAAATTACATTTCTTTTCCAGTCATGTTTTGTGTGTGGTTACAATGTTTCTCAAGTTAAACAATAAAATTAATATGAAAAAATTACCTTTTGGGATTCAGCTACAAGAATATGTAACAGTTGAAATAATTTATTTTGTTTGGTGGCAAATGTCTGCTATCTACTATCTACTATCTGTCTGTTTTATGTTTTAATCAACGTCATCGCTTTTTGTCCGTATGACTCAAATCGATACTTCTGAGTCAAATTAAAATCTGTGTAAACAGGATATCTTATGCGCGGTTTTTCAGTATTAGTTTAAATTGGATTTCGAGTTTAACTTTAAATTTTGCGTTGCGAAGACTGTGCTCTAAAAAGAACATTTTTTTTTCTTGCAAAATATAGAAAGAAAGCGAAAATAATAAACCAAATACACAAACTAACGACGCTATAGGTTAAATTATATAATTGACAGGTGCCATAATAAAAACCGGAAACGGTGCACTATTTTAAGTATTGTACTTAAACAAAGCAGCAATAGAGCTATCTCTATCTGTCACATTCATGAAATTGATCCTTGTATCTTTTTCTGTGAGAAAAGCGGAAACTTTGCTTCTTTTTTCAATAGCAATACTTGAGAGAAATTGTCAAATCAGAAGATTGTCTTTACTCGTATGGTACATCAATGCCGCTGGTTAAAACATAAAATAGATAGAGAGTATAGTTACTGTCCTCGTACTAAAGCTTGATACAACGGCGGACCCCATTTAGAACTTGCATTTCGTTAAAAACATTTTCTACGCTAGAGGATATTGAGGAGCTCGCATTTGCGGTTTCGTAAAATGGCGAACTGGTGGGTAAAGTCGGTCGCACCGGATTAGGGGTATCGAGAATTCGCGAAAGACTTTCCCAGAAGCGAGAAAATTCGCCAAAATATTTCGATCAAAACGAATCTTGTCTAACGCGACCCACTGCGATCCCCCTTAGAAGTTAGGAGCGCGAACGGCGAGATGGCGTAATCCTTTGCTACTCACTTTTATTCGACTCCGTTCCTTTTACAGGGCTTTACTCTTGAGAAGTGGTTATTTACCGTGCGACCTCCTATGCTACTACCGAGGCGCGCCCTCTGCAGGACTCGCAGACGTGACGTACGATGTTGCCCAGAGAAGCTTGTTGCTTCACGCTTATGAACGGAAACCACCTACCAACTTGATTCGTGGTCGCGCTAAATGGAAATCTACATGTTTCGCCTGGTCCCTGGTCGTTTGGCCGCTAAAACGGCACAGAAACTCTTAAATTTTTACAAAACGGCTCGATTTATACAGCCATTTTTTTAAAGAATAATCGTTCCTGATCTGTACGTAATATAATTGTGTATTGACTAATTCAAAATAATATTTATCCATCATAATCGTTAATATATGTTTTAATTATTTTGTATTTGAGATTAAAAAAAATAGAAACAAAATATAAAAACACGTTGCTCACTAAAATTAAAAAAAAAAAAAACTTATTCATCTTGAAAGAAATAAATAACGATTGGATTGTGCAAAACACACACGATGGACATACATCTTTGCTTTTATGTAATAAAGCATTACCTGAAAGTATGTTTATTTCCTTGTGTTATGGATGTCGCATTGAATAGCGCGTTAATTGCGTAAAACGATATTTGCAACTGATTATTACACCTTATCTTAAACACTCATCATGACAAAGTTATGACGCTCTGGTGAATGCTGATCAAGAAAATAAAAATTTAGAGAGAATTCTGGCAACTCTGATTATTATTATGCAAAAATACTTAACATGATGTACAACTTAGATTTCCTTTGTAGATCCCCTTTCAAAATTTCTGGTCTGCTTCCAATACCGCAGATGTTATGAACAATATATCGGACAGTTAGTGGTAGAAAAATTGGAGAAACAAACTTTAAAAGAAGGCTTCTTATTTTATGGCTAAATACAGACATCATTTCTTTTATAATTGCCAAAAGAAGATAAATAAATAAAAATATAAATTGTTTGTTTAGTATAGTTTATTTTCTTATATAAGGGTGGTAGTACCGAAGGAAGTAACCACGTAAGAAGTAACGTACTGCTGTGTACTGACTGAATTGAAATTAGCTAGCTCAACGAATAAAAATCTTAAAAGGGCGCAAAAGAACAATTAAACTCAGAGTTACCCTCGCGAATTAAAACTTGAATCTAATCATGAAAAGTACATTGTGGATTGTGGGTGAAAGAAATCTGACTTTCTTAATTACCCCAAAAGTTGAAAAGGTTTAAATTTAAAATAAAAGAACAGAATTTTTAAACCAATGACGTTAAATAACAATCAAAAATTTATTATAGCAAAAAAAAGAAAAAAAAAACAAGTTAATTACAAATTTGCAGAAAAAAAACCGTGAACTGAGGGTTCTGGCTTAAATTTTAAAACTGTACGTGATTCTAAGTTACAATAAGACAATGCTATTTTCCATACAAAGCAAAAGATTAATTAGTTCAGGAAGGAATTCTTTTTTTCAAAACAATCCATGTGGTATCAAATTAAAATAAAATTAAATTAACGTGGACAATTCTAGTAATTAAACAAAATAGAAAACTAAAAGCAAGAACAAGCTTCTATTCACCCAACCCGAGGTGATTAATAAATTAAAATGAAACAGCAAAATGAAAACCAAAAATAATTCTTTAAATTTAATGAGAAAATTACAACTTAAATCTATCTTCCTGCACGAAAATAATAAATGATCTTATATCTATAATGTGCACACATCAGTATAATAACAATTATTGTAAAGCGAATTCCTTGATGGATTAAATAAAAGAGAAATTATGCGAAATCAAATTACGATATAAAAATGTAATACAAAATGGCTGCAAGGAATTTAAAAATACATGTACTCACGCTAGCATCTACCAAGGAACTGCCTGATACAATCTCTACCGCTGCGTACAATGCAAACGTACAAATGAGTACGCCAACGGACAAAATCTCAAAACCATAAATATTAACTAGACCAGCAAAGACTAGACAACAAATTGAATAGAATTAATTTAAAAAAACTGAACACTAAATTAAATAAATCAAACAATTAACTCTTTAACTAAATCTTATATAAAAATAAAATCTATATCTGCGAAAATTCTCTAGAAACATTGACAAAGGCTGAACGGAGTAAACATGACAACATCTGAATTTGCGAAAAACGGGGTGCCAGTCCACAGCAGTACGTTAATGTAGATTAATGTAACTTACTTAAATAAGCGTGTGGTGTTTTATTGTATATAACTTAAAATATGTTTAAAAGTGAAAGAAAAAACTAAATTCGAAGTTAGTATTAACACTGCAGGAAGGAACCAATAATAATAAATGCCATATGCCAGTATGTGTGAACATGTATGTTAGAAGTATGCCAGTCTAAAACTGTCTATGTAGACTACAACTAATATACAAATCTCCGAAGCTCTATGGTGTAGAACTTACATTTACAGATAAAGTAAAATATTTAGGCGCCTTATTTGATAAGACATTATCCTGGAATCTGCATATGGAAAAGATCCCTCAAAAGACAAAGTCATTCCTTATAGACACACCGAAGGATATGTGGGCAATCTTGGGGGTATCCATTTATAGCTAGTCTATTCGTTCTACTGTGATGGTAATACGTCCAACCAGAATCTATGGAGCAATGGTATCGCGGAAGCAATGTCTTCTTCTCCGTCATTGGAACAAGCTGCTGGAATCGGTTACATCGGACGACATACTGGGAATGCTTTCAGATATGACGTATTTTCTGGATAACGGACATTTCGAAAACCGAACAGGTTGTGGGTGTACGAATATCTTGTCGTAATCTAAGAGCCAGAAGATGTTACAACCTTGGAAAACATGCAACCATCTTTAATGGGGAAATCGATATTATTGAGGTGTTTGCTAGAGAGGTTTTGGATAGAAACCACAAACACACATCAATAAAATTTTCAGTGAAAATCAGGCGGTGCTGAAAGCACTAAAGGTGCATCAATGCAACTGGAAACTGATCTGGAGTTCTAAACATATTCTAAATACATTGGGGATGGCTAATAATCTATTCCATAATCTAGGTGCGTGGGCACTCATTTATTTTCGGAAGTGTGGAAGCAGACACCCTTGCGGAAAAGTAATTTCTGAGAACAGGATTTGCCATTCGCATAGAACCTACGGTAATGAAACATCAAATTAATTTCTGGGCAAATCAGAAAGTGCTCCAGTATTAGAACAACTGCTTTGATTTGGTGCACCCAAAAAAGTATGTTTCACTAGTCGTGGCAAAACCAAGGAACTGTTTGAACATGACCGTATTAAGTGTCAAGGTAATTGTTTCTGTCTTTGCAGGTCATTGTAATCTCAGAAAGCACATACACAGAATCCGGTCACCGATGAGATTGGATGCTAACTGTGTTTAGAAGATGAGTTGACTGTTGAGCATATTTTCTGCCACTGCCTTATCGTTACAGGTATCAGGTATGTAACCCTCAGAAAGGTTGACACATCCCTTGACTGAGATATCATTGGTGAGCGTCATAAAATGGACATACTATATGGTGTACATACATACGTAAAAGGTTATTGCAAATAGCTGTCTAGCCAGGTATTTACATTTATTTTCTCTACAGCTTTGCAAAATTACCGGTTAATTAATGAATGCTAGATGACTGAACATCGAAATATTTCAACATTTTATTTGCATAAATGTTTGTTATTATCATTACCTATTACTAATTAAAATTTATTTGGTTTCCATATTAACAATACTAATAAAGTTTATTTTGTGTCTATAGCTATAAATTTCTTTCAAATCTCTCTATTTATAAATACGATATTACGTTGTCTGCTTTTCTTATATTTATTGGCGTAGAATCGTGTTTCCTCTTATTTAGGGCATTTAATTCCGCCTTCTACGGGACCCCAATTCAATCTCAAAAGACTGTTTTTACACCGCCGTATTGCCATTTTATATTCAATAATAAAAACGAGCAGCAGATACTTGAAGGCACCTACCTTATTGCACACGGTTTACTAAATCTGAAACGGAATGGGGAGAAAAAAGACGTCTCAAGTCTGCTTTTACCCTCTCGACCGTTAAATTCTCTAATGTCACAATAAAAACCTGTGTGACAGTAAAGGCGGCGATATCTTCTCGTAAAGAAATTTATGACGTATCGACGGTGCTTGGCGCGTCCGATGTAGCCCGCGGGACTTATCTTTGGCGCGCCTGTAACTTTGTATTTCCAATGTGCGGATGCGACTGCAGTCTTGTAAATTTTCAACGCGGTTAAACGTATGTCCATTCCATTTGCCCGATGTATTTTTCCGAACGTAAATCGCTCGTGGAATTTATATTGGAAGACATTCGCCTGTGAAATGTTAGAGTTTATTTATTTAGTTTTTCTTTGCATCTCCCGTATTGTGCGCTTCAATAAAATAGATATGGTGGTACATTGAAATATGGCACCTTTTAAGAATGTTAAATGAATTATATGTAAGAGCTAGTGGGATATTTAAATGCATCCGGACATATATGCAGTATGGAAAATTAAAGTAGGAAATAGAAGCCCACATATTGGGGTATAAATGCAAAATTATTGGTAGGCGACAAGTCCGCCATGTATTGCACTTGAGTTCACTACAGCATCATAGTGTGGAATTCCCAGGTGTTATGTGCAAGCCTGGTTTATTCACTAAATCTCCATATTGTGGTAGAGAGCGTGGCAAAAAGTACCACACTTAGAATGGTCAAGAAAGGAACGATTAGACATAGGCCTCAATCCCCTAACGGCGATCAAACTTGGGACATGCCCCGGGATGACAAAAAAAATCTGCTTTGTGAAGGAATTCACCACAAAGCTTAGTAACAAGAGCGAGTGGGATCATAACACCATCCTGAAATTGGATAGAAATGCCATCAAATGGTATACTGATGGCTCCAAAATAGCAGAGGGAACTGGAATCGGAATGTATGGGCTTAGAGCCAAGTACTTCAAAAGCTTGGGAAAATACCCAAGTATCTTCCATGCGGAAATAAGGTAAGTGTGTAACCGGCGCAAGTGTATAGTTTGGCTATATTTATTTTTAAAATTAAAATACGGATGTCCTCTGTTATATTACTAATGTACTAAACTTCAAACTAGTTTTACAAATAAAAATTCACATCTCCTAATGTGTAATATCCTGTAAATTTATCACACTTTATTAAAAAGGCATCAATATAGTATTACACTCTTGGCCGAACTAAAGGATAATGCTATTAATATATAAAATGCGGAACGGTTACACACTTGCCCCATTTCGCTGGGTAAGTGTGTAGTATTGACAGTGTTTAAAATTTCTTTGTTTTTTTTCTAGTAAACCGTTGATAATTATAAAAGGCGTATCTATTGAAGGCTTACAAACTGGGCACATATTACGTACTTCTATGTGTAAAATTTATCAAAATGTCTTATTGTGTGAACAGTGTTACATTGTCTTCGCACTATGCAATTTTTACTACACACTTACCTGACTTTGCCTTACACGCTTTTGAAAGATGGATCCAGTTCAATATTAGGGACATTATCATCATGTTTGACGGCCAAGCAGCCATCAAGGCGCTGAGCTCATATGAAATCAGTTCCAAAAGGAATAAAGTAGCTCATCAGTGGGTACCAGATCACACAGGAGTGGAAGGAAACGTGATAACGGATAATCTCGCAAAAAAGGGGCTGGAATACCTTTTGTAGGGCCTGAACCCCTTTGCGGGTTAAGTAGCAGTGCAATACTGAAGAAACTGAAAAGACAAATGGAGCAGAGAAAATCTAGTTATTGGGAGAATTTTCAGAGAATGAGGCAAAGTAAAATTCTCCTGGCAACCTGTAACTAGAAGAGGTTTACAGAATGCATCAACCTGAGTAAGAACAATGTTCGCATATTAGTAGGAATACTGTCAGGCCATTATAAACTGAAGGGACTGAATAAGCTTGGATTCGCAAAGGAATCTGAATGTAGCTTTTGTGGGGAACAGGATGAAACACCCATCCATCTACTCTCAAATTGTGTAGCACTGTGCAACTCAAGGGCGTTGCACCTGGGAGCATGCGAAATCGAAGAGGGGGACTAACCTAACCTGGGGCCGTCTGATATCTTCATTAATAGAATAGGGGGCAACATCACCCTCTCAACATACATACATACTCATGAAAGGTTACTTCATGCCATCTCCTGAGCATTGATAATAGTTCCGTTACAACATTCAGCAAGTGTCCTGGCATTCGGTTGCGTGCATTACCAAATACTACTTCATAAAGTAGATATAATGTGATTTTGTGGTATGGTCTAATCTAATTTCATTGATATGTTAGCATTAGAACATCGGAAGGATTGTTGAAATCATGATTTGCCTAAAAATGACGTGTATGCATGGTTGCATACATACAGTTACATTTTAAATAGTTATTTATATGTAATAATATGTATTGCAATTTTTAAAAAGTACTTTTTATGATACATGTATCCTTACCTGTATTTTAGGTTAATGTAAGGTGATTCTATAATTCGCAATAATTGCAATAATGTAATGTAAAATTCCCCTCATATTGGTGGAATTAACGGCCTTTTCAAGGACAGTGTATCCCTTGCGAAGACAATCGAATAACTGTTACAGAATTTGTAATTCTAATCATTCACTAACCAACCTCCGTACGGGATGGTCGTATTTGAAGTAATTTTGATCATTTTAATGACCTTTTCCAAATAACAGGCTACTCCCAATTCCAACCTATAATAAGGGTTATTTAAAAACAATGTTCATATTTTAAAAATCTACTTACAAAATTACTTTTACTAAACGTTAGGCAATTTTTCCTTCGACAGATATTGCTGCCTAAGCTATTGTATATGACCTGTCATTAGACATCTCGGACCTGCTTCACTGCGATGTATATCCCTCCTTCCCGCAAAAAGATATTCTGCGCCGATCTGACTCTAAAACCAAACGTATTATTTTAGTTTTATTCTGAAATTCAAAATATTTATAATAATTTTTATGAATATGATGAAAGATAAGGTAAATAGGGCCCTCTTGAAACGTTATTTAGTTATTGAAATTATTGAAATCTAAACAAAGGACAAAGAGAAATATGGCTTTGAAGTTAGAACTAATAACAAACAAAGAATAATATACCTAGGCGGTAAACTTGCGGTTCTGTTTTGTTCTTTGCACTGGGCGTTGTCTCGGCGGTTGATCCTTTGTCGGCATACGTGGCGGTTATGTCCGGTGATCGCCTCGAAAACGGCTACCTCATCGGGGACTCCCTAACTGCAGGTGGCACTTGGACTGTCGGATCACTAGCGACGGCATCCACACTTTAACTTCACCAGCGGGCGCAGATATCATCACAATGATGGGGAATTCGTGGTTTAAAACTGCAATCTTGAAACATCCGATTGCTTATAGGCTCGGTATTTCTTCTTTCGCTGGGATGCTTGGATACGGATGGGGCCTTGAGTTAACCTACCTTTCAATGGCCGTTCTCCTTGGCCACCCTTTTTCGACGACCTTTTCCCACGTTCGTAACTCTTACTTGACGCTAGCCCGCGCTTGCGCGCGTAGCCGTCTCGGGGACTATTTCATTACTCCGCCGCATTAGCCAATCAGGGATAGTAAAACAATCACGGGGTGGCAGTAAAACTCGAATAATCATAGTTGTGGCAAGTTGTTACCTATTTAAGAAAATACATGAGTTTAATAGCGATCAGTATTGTTGTTACTTGTACTAACCATGTGCTGTAGTTAAATACAGTACCAGTAGTCATAGGTAATACGTTATTTACCACAAATTTGTCAGGTACGCTGTGTAATAGAAGTTAATAAAAGCACTATTTACAGCAACAACTTGCATTCAAGAAACTGGGTTGAGTTGCAGGTATTAATTGACGAGAATAGTTCCAAATTAATTATTTACAATAGATAAAGTTTTATACCCATTGTAAATAATTTTTATCAAATAAACACTTTACTTAGCCCATTTTTCTCAGTGTAGTTTTATTCATTAACGGTGTTCAAGAGTTTGTGAATCTGTTAGTTTCCTATTCCAAAACTCTTTCTTTTTTTCTGTATCGATTGCTTCTCCGCAAACTCCAGGTGCTTTGTTCCCTTATTCCAAACAATTATAAGTAGCTCCCGCGGTGGATTGCTTTATTTTTCGTTCCTCGCGCTTTACAACTGTAGAAACACGATCCTTCTCTTACAAATTAAACGAAATGAGTTTTTACAGTACCGGGTAGGTTTTTTTTGCGGTAGTAGCAGTCGGTTTCGATATTACGTTTCGTTCAAGACCGCACGGCGTGTCCCTAATTCGTTATTGCCGCCCTCACCTTTGAATTAAATATACAAAAGCGAAGGGCGGAATCGCGTTTCAAAGATTAAAGGTAATATTTATTCGATTAAGATAAACATTTCAATAAATTAGATCGGGCACCGGGCGAACGTTATTTCGATCCGGAAGGCCCTGTTAACGGTTCGCTGCGCCTTTCAATTGTTTATGTATGTATATTTGAAGCGAAAATAAATGTACGATACAAAGGGAAAAAAAGGAAATCGACGGGGAAGAGGGGCAAGGTAAGCGGGCACCTACCTAGCTGCCATCGTAATAAAAATTCAAATTTTCCGAATTTACATTTTAAATACTCTTTTCTCCCTGAGCAATGACGCAGTAACGTCCGGTTGTTGGGCGCGTATTTGTCGAAAAACAACGGTTAGCCGAGAGCTAGAATCTATTTTATATCTGTCACTCTCTAGTGAGCTCCGCGAATCGGATATTTATTAAATATTCGCTAAAACCGCCCGTATCCGAAGTTTAATTAATTCATATTTGGAAATTTCGGTGTCATGTATTTTTTACGTTGGCCCGTACATTTTTTTGGTTAAATATTTTATGCGCAACGCAGTGGTCTAGGAGATCAACGACGAAACGATGCAGGCAGGAAATTAATTTGGAATATATGGTTAGTTTTTTTTCTCATTTAAATTCGCATTTAGTATAAAAGTCAAACAATTTATTTTATCGAAATTCTTACCATATATCTAATTGTTTTTTCTGTCTTGATTGTCTTAAGGGGAGGTTTACATATATATATCGGAAAAGTCCAAAAACTTTGAGCTTTTTTTTTCGGATAAAGGAAAAGATATGCGAAATAGGGCTTTTTATTAATAAATATATTAAAACTTGAACATTAAAAAAATATATTTTTTTTTATGACTAGACCACTATAACGTTCGCTATTTGTATCTAGGTACCAATGTGCACAGAAAACACAGTCAAACTGCGTAAACTCTAGCATACGCAAAAGTGATCTGAAATTGAAAATAAAAAGCAGAGTTAGCAATATATTAAATTTGTTGGAGGTTATACCTAAATTTAACTAAATAAGTTGAAAGCAAACAATGTGGCAGGTACCTGGACTTTGATTTGATTATTTTCTATTTCCTTTTTGTGTGTATGACGATATAAAAATGTGGAATATTGCAAATTTTACTATATTATAGGTATAACCTCCAATAAAAACGGTTTACATTAAGAAAACAAAAGAATTAAGTAGATATATCGAACATTTGAAGAACTAGAACTTACGCAGATTTGAAAAATCATGTTTCGAGAAAAACGAGTTCAAAGTTTCGCAGCAAAAATTTTTACGAATAGTAGTTCAACATACACTTAGTCAGCTATTCCAGCACCATACATTAATTCTTCTTCTTCCTCATACTTCTGCATTTGCAAAATTTGTTGCTTCCCTTTAGACAGCACAGCGAGTTTTGCAGCGCTGGACATATTCTGCTCTGCCCGTTGCATGCGCTGACGATCAGAATTGACGTCGAAATTTTTGGCATCAAGTCCTACTGCAATTCCCAACGCATTCATTATTTG
Organism: Protaetia brevitarsis; assembly: GCA_004143645.1. NCBI lineage: Eukaryota > Metazoa > Arthropoda > Insecta > Coleoptera > Scarabaeidae > Protaetia > Protaetia brevitarsis. The sequence continues at coordinate 418,685 of RXPK01000266.1, forward strand.
TAATACAGAAAAATAACCTTCATTGAATAAATTTGCGGCAATGTAGCAATTTGAATTGTTTGTGAGTCGCAGTGTAAATCGTTTGGAGCTAGTTTCTACACACATGAATTAAAAGAGTCGTTTCAGTTTTGACAATTTTTTCCAATGCATCTTTGCAATAAATCACTCTAGAAAAAACTTCATAAATCGGCCTAATAGCATCTTGATTTTTTTTTTGCAAAAGGGTCATGTATTAATGAAGCAAGCTCAACCTTGGCTTCTGCAACGCGCCACTTACACAGGATATCTATACCTTTTGAGCAATAAATGTGTCGTGGATCCGCGTCGGTTGAACATTTATAATAAAATGTGCCCAAATAGCTGCCTTCATTTTTTATGCAGAATCTGGATGTTATCTAATTGCCAGTCCATAGTACGCTATTGTTAAATTATCAATAACTTTGTCAGTCAGTTTACCAGCGCCCTTTCTTCAAAGTCCAGTCATTCTTTTTTGTACATCTCCAACGCATTCTCTTTTTTTTCTTGAACCGTAACATCTTCGTACGGCTAAAAATCACAAATTGCTTAAAAAGTTGTCTTGTCTCAGTCGCCTATCCGAAATCGTGCGACAATTTCTTTTAAGGCATCGCATCGACTTCCATTTTTCCTGGGGCACTCTGATGATCCGTAGTGCGGTTACCTTTGCCATCATATTCGGCCGTACCTTCCTTTAGTTTCCAATTGGTGCAGATTTGACAAAGTGGTCATATATCTATAACTTATTTCCTGTACTTTTCAATTAAAGTAGCTCTACCAAATAACGACGAAACACCTAGTTTTTTTCATGAGCCGTGTCCAGATACTGTATAGACGTAGTGGCTCATTTCCTGCTTTAATACTTTCTTCTTCTTCTTTCACGGCTTTCTTTTGAACTAATTCAAGAACGGCTTTCGACGCAATATGAAAATTATCGACAAAACCATAGTAAATGGAGTTACTGGAGAACTTACTGGAACACTGTTTTAAATAAATTGGGCATCTTAATTAAAGGTTATCTATATTTTTTTTCCAACGTCACACCAAACACTGAATTAGAAAAAGTAATCGCAGAAATGTACAATGCGACAAATACAGTCGCTACCATAAATGGTGAACCCTTTAGTAATTCTGGGAAATACGGTTCCACGAAACTGTATTTATTTGTTACCTTTAATGGCTTTTCTAAGAAATTTAGTGTAAAATTAGTGCAATAAATTGATACATTTTATGGTAAGCAGTTTTTTAAAGCGTGGGAAAGTGTGTTTTAAGTAAAAGAAATATTGTTAGATCAGTTTCTTCAAATGTGCGTTTTATTTCGGATCTAATTGCTTCATATTATTGTAATATAAATAACTACTCTGTCGTTTATTTGTGATCCCGACTGTAGTGACATTTCTAATCATTAAAGACAACTATACATACACTAACAAACAATAAGTATGATATTTCGACCCGAGTAGCTCCGAGTCGAATATAGTATTGCATCTAATATGCTTCGTTTATGTCCGGTACACCCGCTCTTTTAATAAGCCGTAGCGGCTTAAACAATGCGAATATTACGAAACCGCTTCAACCATGTATGTAATATATTTGGAGCTTTCAAAAAATGCAAAGAACCAAAAATCGATTTTTCCAGTCAAATACATGTAAACCTCCCCTTAAATTCGCATTTAGTATAAAAGTCAAACAATTTATTTTATCGAAATTCTTACCATATATCTAATTGTTCTTTACTAATGACGAAATTAACATTTTTTTCTTTTGCCAGCCGCGGGTTGTAGCAGCATACCAGAAACTGTATGCCTGTATAATGAAAAATTTCTTTAATCATGCTTCTCACATGCCTACACTTCAAGCCACCCAATCCGCAGCTGAATTTTGCTGAAATTCCGACTTTACTATTCTCAAATTCCAATAGTCGGCCTCTTAAACTAATCAGACTGTCCGACTTCGAATGGTAGTTTGGTTTTCCAGTCGAAGACTCCTTGGTCTCCAAACAGAACAAGGCTGTTCCCTACCTGGCTATTACAACGTCTTGTCTACCTTTGGATCCTAACATCGGAGATTTTTTACACTTCCGAACTTCTTTTTGAGTCTAGTCATCATCTATGACAGGAAACTCGACAACTTGCTTCGGCTCTCTTTCGACGCGACAACAATGTGCGTAGTCCAGTGGGTAAGCTTCTCTTGATAGTGCATCAAGCGTTCGTATGACTAGTTCCAAACCAATGCTCTGAGTCAAATTCATACTCAACTGCAGACGGACTATCATTTTTGCCACTTTCCCTTCAGGATTCTTGAACTGTAGCAATCTCATCAATCCCGCAGGGTCCGTTCTTAACAGAAACTTTCTTCCATAAAGATATTGTGGAAGTGTTCCACGGACTTGACCACAGCTACCAGCTTTTTCTCTCCATACATAGCTGTGTTTAGATTTTGACAGTTGTTTTCTGAAGTAACCGAGCACTTCTTCATCGCTATCCTGTGCTTGGGAGAGCGCGTCTCCTATACCATCAATGTTGGTATCGGTAATCAGTATGAATTTTCCCTCCTGCCGTGGAGAGTTTAGGATGGGTGGGTGGTCAGCATCTGACCTAAAGATAAAGTTTTTACCAGCTTTAGTCAGTTTTGTGATTGCTTTAACAACGTTGGTAATTATTACTTATTGCTTATCACTTCATATTTGTCCTTAGGGATTGGGTAAGACTTTACTTCCTCTACCTTCTCCGGATCAATCGATGTACCGCGTCAGAGGTACTGTACCTGCTTCTGGAATAAGTTACACTTTTTCGGGTTTAGTTTCAGATTTCCTCCTTGCAATTGCTGGAATACATGCTCCAAGTTCTTTAGGGTCATCAAAGGATTTTTCCAAGACAAATGTATCGTCAAGGTATACCAAGCGAGTTTCAAGCTTCCCAACGTTTCAAAAACGTTTATTTATTATTATTTATTTGCAATTATATAATTTATAAATAATTATAAACAAACTTAATGGTATTTTGACAAAACCAACTTCCAGCATTTAAAAGTTTGCTATGATATTGTTTTCAACTTTGCAGCTAGTCCCAGTTGACAATTGAAGGGTTATTAAGGCGATAAATTACATTCGACTTGAAATTAAATTATGTGGATGAAGGTTGAAACCCTTTACGTATTATGACTCACAAAAAATCTGCAGCATGGCGTAAGTTTTCACGTTTATCTTGAAGAACAATGTAGGCCATGATGAAAAAACGTCTTTATATTTAGAAAATCACTGATCTATATCTACTGATGTAATACGCATATAATTAAGATAATTTTTAGGAATAGATAACTATCAGTTTCATCTTCCATACGTCAGTTATATTAAATAATTATACATCCGCTTTATATTAAGATCCGCTCGGTATTAAAAATTAAAATTTCACGCTTCATGTGTTAATTACATTATAATAGTAGAAGCGCTACGCTACAAGATGACACTGGTCCACCGGAAGACATCACGACTCTAGTAATTACAAAGTAGAATTGTGTTTGAAGATATATTATATTATAGTATATTCCAAAATAGGAGTCTCACTTTACTTCCAGTTTTTCTGAATGGCTATCTACATATTGGTATGCAAGGGAAGCGAAGCCTCGCAGAACTTTGTGAAGTGAATCTGTGGTATTGGTGGAGCTGACCTGTTAAGCTATTTTTGGAGCTAGTCTAGGAGCGTGTTACATACTACATAGTAATGCGTCTGTCACTCCATGAAGGACTTAAACAACTTCAGAAATAGCTTGAACACTTGCAACAACAGCTATGACCAGCTTTAATAACCCCTTGAATACTTTAAGTATTCTTCTTCTCTAAGTGCATTTTTTCTTCTGATATTTAGCACAAACTCACTTGACGAAGCGCAGTCATCTTATGCTTCCCTGACACAATAAGCAAACGTTGTAAGTGGAGCAAAATAATCTGATTGTTGGCAAACAATAGAAACCTTTGTCTAAAAAATAAACTAACATTTTTTAAAATTTTTGGATAAGTAATCAAAATTAATGACCATTTGGAAAACTAGAATTTGAATCATACACGTTATATAATTATTATTATATAATTGCAAATACTTGAACTACTACTATGAACCCGTTCCTACAATATCTCAATCTCATTGTTGCCCGTCCTGAAGCAGTAAATAAAAATTTGATATAATTTGAGGGTAAGTAAAAATATTTAATACCAACAGTAAACATGGGGGTAAATGGGTGAAAAGTGCTATTATATTACACAGTTCAATTGCTAAAACTGGGCAAATAAAAATGAAAAACTAAGCAAAGCTTTAATGAATTAAGAAAAATAGGTGCATTACAGGAAAAATAAAATAAAGAATATGAAATACCACAGTTTTCACAGATAAATAAAAATACTATTGTTACATACAAATGTTTTTTTTTTCCTTTGCAAAATGCACCATTTTACCCGTTAACTTCTGAATTTATTTTGTTCATTAAAAAATGAAGTATATTTAAAAAACTACTCGTATTTACTAAAGAAGCATGTATGAACATAAAAGTAATTATTATTTACGCGACCATTAGAAAGGAGAAAACTACTATTAGAACTTTCTTGAATAACGTGAAAGACGTGCTAAATGACAATTAGGAATGATTACTGCATTACTACATTTCTACAATGACAGAATTGATATAAATTTCTTTCGAATAAATTGTAATTAGAAGTTGCAAGAATTAGTTGTTTGTGTTATTTACTGTAGAAGAGGTGATCTCGAGCACTGAAACTTATTGTACAGATTACGTATGAAAAAAAAACGTGTTTGTTCAACTTTCAGTTGTTTTATTTGCAGAGTTAGGTGTGAATTCCCTGTGGGATTTGTTTGCCTCGTTTAAGGATTTCTTACGTTGGCACTCTACTAAAAAAGAAGCAGGTAATGTAAATATGCTACACAATGTTTGTTTACAAACGAAATGTTCCCATCCATCCACATGTTTTACCCGCTAAAGAGGGAACTATTGTTTGAAGATATGGTGAATGCGCCGGTTGTACAGAAGTTTTTCGTACTTAATTCGGCGAAAAATATAGCGCACTGTTACTAATTGGAATGGTGTAATGTATGCTATGTTTAATAAATACTTTTTTACTTTTTTTTATGTATGTTTAAATTTACAATAATGTGTTATGTAAGTTAATAATAAAAATTATGAATAATCAATAACAGTGCACAAGGATTTACAATTAAAATTATTTTCGTAAAAATTACTACCATGCACTCATATTTATTTTTATCCGGTTATATTTTCTGTTATCCAGAAAATATTACAAGACATCTGCAGCTGTTAATTCACATTGTTTTTATAATTGTAAAATATTTGGTAAACCATCAATTACAGAACTTTTTCAGATAATGTTCGGTTTTTATCGGATTTTAATCTGTTATTTTTAAAATTTCTTCTACCGTTGTTTATATGAGCACTCAAAGATAGGTTGCAACCAATCCGGCCAGAGTAACTTATACGGAGATAGAGAAAATGCACTGCAGTATACCGACATATGTAAAACAAGACATTTTTATTTGCATTCACTTGTGTACATATAGTTGTATAAATAATTTGAGGACTAAAAAGTCTAGTAATCTCGATGAAATGAAGTTTAGATATTATAGATGCGTTTTCATACACAATTAATACATCAAGAACATTTCCATCTGATTTGAAAACTGCTCCGCTAACACCTGTGTACAAACGAAATGACCCATCTAACAAGACCTGTTTCTATATTAAGTGCTTTTCAAAAGTAATTGAAAAAAACTGGATCTGTTCAGATATTCACCTTTTCTGAAAAGCACAAAATATTATACTCAAATAAATATGGGTTTCTAAAACAGAAGTCAACTGAAACTGCACTTTTTAATAGTTAGAATGTAATACTACTTAAAATCTAAGTTGGAACGATCATCTGGTACGCAAGAATAAAGTTTAATATGCGACTTTACAATTGATGTGAAGTGTAACAGCATTAACTGAGGCATGGCAAAAAAAACTGGTAAGAACTGGTTTATTTTTCAAAAGAGCTTTATACGATTAACTTTTAAGCTATTAAGCTATCTTGAGAAAGTTGTAGAGAAACGTTCAAAGCGAAAAAGAAAAACTTTTCTCACATATTTAACATTTTTATATAAGCATGGAATTGTATAGGACATGAATTGGGTTATAGACAAACAAACATGGGAACACTGAAATTCCTGCATGCGTAAGAAATCCCCTTTTAAATAATAAATAAACTTAACCGAATACTATTAACTACGCTAAATAAAACAGTTTTTTTTTATATAAATTCATTCCATTCTTTCTACCGCTTATTATTTGTTTGGTTCTGTCCAGAATTTTTCCTTTTGCCTTCAGAAATTTTCTTATTGTATCATCCCACGTGTCCTTAGTTTCGCCGCGTTTTTTCTTGTCTGGTGTTCTGCCTTCTAAAATTTCTCTGGCAGGTACTAAATCGTTCAGTCTGTAAAGGTGACCTCACTATCCCAACTGTTTCTGTTATAAATACTTCAGCATTGGTCGAATATTTAATTCTGTTCTAATACTTCATTTCTGATCCTGCCTTTTCTCGTTATTTTTTTAACTTTTCTGATATATATTTCATTTCTATAGCCCTAACGTTGTTCTTTTTCCTTTCGCATAAAAGCCATGTTTTGTAACGACACGTCTGGATTGGTTTGTATATCGCTTTATAAAGTTTATTTTTATTTGCCTCGACATTTCTTTCTTATTTACTAATCCTTTGCTTAGCAATAATAATAATAATATATTAATATAAAAATAATATAAATAAATAATTTGCCTAGCTAATTGCATTAGCTTTTTCTAACCCGATGTTTAAATCTACTTATTTTTTGCTTTTATTTTCCAGTGTGACTCCCAGATATTGAAAACTGTTAACCTGTTCAATTAGTTCTTTATATTGGTGTTTTTGCTTTCCTTCGATTTTAATATGACTTTACTTTTACCTATATTCAATTTCATTCAGTACTTCGTTCCATACAATCAAATTTGCTTGCATAATATCTACACTGAGAAAAAAATTTCATAATCATCAATAAAAATACAATTATCGTAAGTAAAAAGTTCAGCTGGATAGGGAACAAAAGCACAGATTACTTAGCGCTAGTAAAAAGAGTTCCTAAACACTGATACTAACAACAAGCAATCTAGGTTACTTACGGTCTGCTTCATACCGGTAACTTATGAAGTTACTTATGATAATTAAACTGAAGTAGTAAACCAAAGAATATATGCAGTTGCGGTAAGTAAAAGATTTACTCATGTCAAGTAGATGTATTGCTATGAGTGAACTATTCCATAATGGCTATTACACTTCCATTATTAACCTCAATTAATGCAAGCTATTTGGATTACTTGTGATAAGGAAACAGTACTATTAATGCACGTTCACTGAATAGCTGATATATAAAAGGTAATGGTTTGCTATAAATATACAATATACTTACCTTAAATTTGTTGTTCAACTTATGGGTAGTGCAGAAAACGAGGAAGTTTAGTGAATATTTAATATAAATTTAAATAAAAAGCAGTATTATTAGCAATAGTTTTATTTTGTATAGGACAAACACAGTGATTATCTAATATGAATGAAAGATATTGGTTTCACTTTAACAGTTTTTTTTTAAACAATTTATTTATAAGATAAGATAAATGGGGCCCCCTTGAAACGTTATTTAGTTATTGAAATTATTGAAATCTAAACAAAGGACAAAGAGAAATGTGGCTTTGAAGTTACAACTAATGACAATGTGCTGTAGTCATAAGTAATACGTTACTTAGCCCAAATTAGTCAGGTAATAGCCGTTAATAAAAGCACTATCTACAGTAACAACCTGCATTCAGGAAACTGGGTTTAGTTGCAGGTATTAATTAGCAAGAATAGTTCCAAGTAAAAACTTTATCTATTGTAAATAATTTTTTATCAAGTAAAGCGTGTACTTAGCCTATTTTTCTCAGTGTACGTCGTTGGCAAAACAGCACTGTGAAATGTTGATGTTTTTAAGATTTATATATCCGAAGTATAGGGATTTTGTTCTTTGTTCAGTTGTTTCAATTATTTTGCCCATAAAAATGATAAATAGTAGTGGGCTCAAGCTTCCGCCTTGTCTGACTCCTTCGCTTGTTGTTTCAGATTTCATGATTTTGGCTTATTATGCAGTTGTTTGTTCTCTTATAAAGTCATTTCGTTATTCTTATTGATTTACTGTTGGCATTTCTTTTTCTTTAGACACTCCCATATTTTTACTCTTGGAACATTATCGAACGCTTTTTCCATGTCTATGAATGCTAATATCCTGTCTTTTCCTAGCTATTGTGAATGTAGTATGCATCTTCCTTTGCGGAAACCACTTTGAACTTTTGAAAGCGTTGGTTCTATTGCTTGTCTTATTTTTTCTTCCATTATTTTTTCCAGTATTTTGGTTAGTGTGCTTAATAATTATGCCCCTATGATGATTATTATTTTTCCTATTTCTCTTTCTGAATATTTGTAGTATTTGTCCCATTTCTCAAGCGCTTGGTATTTTCTCCTGCTTCCATACTGCATTCAATATCTCCAGTCATAGTTGTGTTCTTGTTTAGCCCATGCATATTTAACCATTTCGCTTGTAATTTTGTCGATACGTGGTGCTTTTCCATTTTTGAGTTCGCTTATTACTTCTACTAGTCTACTTCGGGTAATCTTATAATTTTTCATTTCTCTTCCGAATGTCTGTTCATTTTGTTCCATTATTTCTCTATATTCTCCCACTGCTTTTAATTTTGTAATCAGCAATTTTTGAAAGTATTCCTTCCACTTATTTATGATTTCTACTTCATTTGAGAGCATGACTCCTTGTTCATCTTTAATTGTTCAACTTCCCAGCGATTTATTCCCACTTAAGCTTTTTAATACCTTAAAGAGTAATTATGGATTGCATCTCCTATCTGCCTCCATTTTGTCTCCGCATTCACCAATTTTTTTTTTCTTTTTGGCCTCTACCGCTACGCTTTTAACTTTTATTCTTTGGGCTTTGCTGTGTCTAATTTCTCAGATAATCTTGCCAGTTTTTCTTTTTAATTTTCACTTGTTCTTTTATTGGCTTGGTTTTGCTTTTCTCATGTGTCCTCTACTCTTTTATTGTTCATAGTTTCCTTACTAGCTCCTAATATTTTGTTTAGTTCTTGTTCATATTTCTTAGCTGTCAAAAAAAATTTGCATAAATATATACAAAGTCCCATTCCACATTTGACATTTTTATAATAGTCTTTCGCATGGAATTGGGCATGACACAAAAAATCCCATTTTAAATTATAAATAAATCTAAATTAATGCGAAATAGAAAGAACTAGTATAAAAAACACATGTTACAGTGACTATTGTAATACTTGTATATTGAATTAAACTTGTACTCGTATTACAACGAATGTTATTTTATAACACTAGTGTTTTAATATATCATTCCATTAATATTCCTCCAGTTTATCAAAATATAATCCATGCGTCATCATATTATACAGCTTCGTCCTGTTTAATTGTTGTTGTTACATCGAAAAAGGAAACGGATAATGTGCGTAATGCAAGGAAACTTAGTTGATTTAAGATAACCCGGAGGCCCTTTATTCCTTACAGGATCCATCCGGTAATGTGAACACGACGATCCAACTTTGCCGGTATGTTAAAGCAGGTGAAAATGATCAAAGCGTACGTATATGCCCTCTAATTTGCAACTTCTGTGATGAACATCCGTTCTCTCTTTCCAGATGCTCTCCACAACTTTACGATTCTGAAACATTAAACGCTAGTTTACGGCACTGTTTCGTCTAACTGGGTACACATTTGCGAATAACAATTCCATTTGTTGTACGACTGCTACGGAGACCTATAATAGTCGCGATATGTTACGAAATTGTTACGATACCAACCGTACTAGGTTCGGTAATTAGAAATTGTACTTATCTAATTCGAATCCCATTAGCAATTACTAGCGTAGTTTGTGGGTACCTACAGTATTGAATTACCAATACACGTCATTTGTTATTTATGTAGATCATGCTTACACAGCAGTCAGCAGAGATGTTGCGTAGAAATGACTTGGGAAAGTGTAATTTTACCCTGGGCATTGTTGGCAATCTTGGATTCATAATTCCCGGTTTTTTTTTTGTTTTTGTTGTGGCTTTTTGTATTTGGTCTTCCATTTCTTGTATCCATTGAATTATAGCAGCCATTCCAGTATCCTAGTAACCTCTAAGTAATCTTCTGGATTCATTTTTGGCTTGTCAAAAATTGGCCGTTTTTTTGTGTCCAGAGCCTCGCACTCACGCAGAATGGAAGTCAGCGTTCTCTGTCATCCCATTACGTAATCTATAGCTGGTCCCTCCAGGCTTGATTGTCTACGTAGTAGATTAGTATGTGGTAAGCTATTTCGATAACTTTGAGGGTGCGTAGGTCGGTGCTTTATCGTAATTTAAGTAACTTTTATTGAACAATTTATATAAAGTTTAATACGTTCATAATGTTTAATATTTAATAAAGTTTTTCAGTCATAACATTTTTTTTTGTTGTGTATTATTGGCAAGGAAACGCGACTAAAAATGAATAGTTAATGCTGACGTATACACTAAAAAAATTTTGGTAAAATTCCTGTACGACTTTGGGGCATTTTTGTGCCCCTAAAGCGGTACAGGTATTTTACTTTTAGAAGTAATATTTCTAAGTATAACTAATTTTTCGAAGGTTTTTTTCCATGTAACCGGGAATATTCATACTAAAGTTTCGAAATGTGGGCTAACATTTCCAAGATTTTTTCATGTAGTCTGGAATGCTCACAAGTAAATTTCTAAACTAGTGATAATTTCCATAGAAGTTTTACTTGTTTAGAAGTAAAATTACAATGAAAAGATCAGTATTTCTGTTTTTTTTTCCTTATAAAAAGGAAAATATCGTCGAAATGAAAATGGCCTGGTAGAAGGTATTTAATTAGAATTTAATGCATAAAAGACAAACAAAGTATGAAATTTTGTAAGTAATAGATAAATATTTCGTAACTATGTCTGCCATGTAGAAAACTTATATCGAGTTTGGAAAGTTAGTGTAGTGAAATACGAGAAGCGCCATCTGCACGGCAATTTCTGTACTTGTAGAATATGTTTAACGTATTTGCTACTATAGGTCAGAAAACTTAGCTATTATATGTTTAGAAAATGTTGTAACTGTATCGATTTTGTATAAAAATAAATAGTTTCTTTAAGAAAATCGTAAGTACTTGATATATAGGGTGAGTTTTTTTATCTTGAGACAACGGAATATCTCTAAAACACTGCCTCAAATCAAAAAAAGATCTTAATAAGATTTGTTATAATGTAGGGGGCTCACTGAATGGTGCCGAACTCGATCCCCCACCTCACCTCCCCAGGGTGGGAGGGAGGACAACTTTGAAATCTTAAAGGGTAACCCCCATTTTGTATTGCAGATTCGGATTCTACCCCATCAAGTATGTAGTTTTTGTTTAAAACTGTTTTTTCGATTCGTAACAGATTGCGCTGCAATCGCAAAAAGACATGATTGTGAACGTCTAGAAAAAATACACAAAAAAGAGAAGCAAGCAAACATGATTTTGTGTTTTTTTTTTTTTAATTTAAACATTTTGCAGAACGAAGTGAGAAGAAACAGTGTTATTTGAAGACCTTCCCTTAGACGTACTACAAACAATGTGGTTCCAACATGATGGTTGTCCAGCACATTATTCAAGAATAGCACGAGATGTATTAAATCGAGCCTACAATCATCGATGGATCGGAAGAGGTGGTCATGTTTTTTGCGATTACAGCGCAATATGTCTAATCTTTTCCAAATTTTAAGATTACTATATTTATGACCGTAATTTTCGAAATCTTAAAAAAATTTAAGTATTCCCTAAGAGATATAATATTTTTCTTGGTAATATTACAACGTTAGAGATTTTTTTCTAAGAAACAGAAAATTTCCTGTAATATGCACGTAAAATACTTATATTATGGGAAAATTTCTAACATTTTGACATTTTCCTTAAGTTTACCCGATTCATTGCGAAAAAAAGTGGTTTTTACCATTTTATCACCTACATTTTTTAGTGTGCATTTCCAATGATCTGAAGATGACCAAAAGTAGCCGAAACTAGGTTATTATATACTAAACTCTTTGTTGAACAAAAAAAAATGAGTCTCTCAAAACTTTACGTTCATTGGATATTTCAATACAATATGTTATAGTTCTTTAAATCTTTCCTATTTTTAAGAATTAACTTTTGCATCGTTCTTAGGCTAAATTATCAAAAAAAGTGATTTTTAAGAATTTTTTTTTTGTGTAATCGTGTAAGATAAATACCATTTAAAATGTAATAATGTGTATTTACACCAAATGTGGTGTAAATTCACTACGATTTTTTAGACTGTAATCTATATTTTATTACTAGGTAGAGAAGAATTTGAGAAGAATAATCCTTTAGTTTTAGATTTTGAGAAATAAAATTTGATGCATTCAAAATAAATTTTATCTATTTGCATTTGTTTACAGTACATTAATTTGCGATTATCTCAATCGAAAGCACGTAAATGCATACACCTGTTAGATGGTCTAACGACAGAGGCAAATCGCTCATTGACTTGGAGTTAATAATATTTTATGTTTGGTCTGCAAAAACTCGTTAGCATCCCGGTGCTGATTGTTTCCGGCGGAGGAAATTACAACATCCGTATTTTCAGGCGGGGTGCGTTGACAAGCACTTCATGTAATGACGAATAGATAACTAGTGAATAACTAGTGAAAGCTGTGACACTTTCGATGTGCATAACTTCAGCATAAATACAGGTTGATTTGGATTTCTGTGTTCTTTCATTAAATCTTGAATTGCTATTTATAATAATTCAACTTGAGATTTGAGGTGCTTACACATTGAAAAACTTTTGGTGAAATTCCTTGGGGCAGTTTTGTGCCCCTTAAGCCGTACAGGTATTTTACTTTTAGAAGTAGTGCTTCTAACTATAGGTAAATTTTCGGAAGTTTTTTTATGTAGCCTGGAATATTCATAGTGAAATTTTAAAACGTGGGTAATCTTTTCAAGATTTTCTTATCTTTGGAATAATCACAAATAAGGTCTACTTGTTTAAAAGTATAATATAATAAACAAACAAAATATCTGAATTTCTGTTTTTATTTTCCTAACAAAAAGTAAAATATCTTCGAAGTGGATTTATATTGGAATTGGAATTTAATGCATAAACGACGAAATATTAATTATGTTAACACAAAATTAAAATTGTTACCACTGATATATCAAGTCACAATATTTAAGTAACCGCATTGTGCCACGTTTTTAAAACTATATATATTCATTTTTTTCTGTCTTCTATATTCGTTATCTTTATAATATATAATATACAATATATGTTGTTGGCTTCACAGATCTGGAAAGAAAAAGAAAAGCAAAAGTAAATAATTAGGTATGTATTGTTTAAATAATTCATAAATAAATAAGAACAAGTATTTGTTTAGTTCTTTTGTTGAAATCGTTGTTTATATTTTATTTATTAAGGTACTTATCTTAATCATCCTCTATACAAGCCAATTATTTCCATGGATGTAATAACTTTTTCTTTCCTTGATGTGAAAAATTCCTTTTCTTCCAATGCCTGGGTAGTTTTTAACAGATGACGCTGAATTAATTCTAACATGCATGTAAGTTGTTTCAGATATGCCATGTTGAAATTGTAGCAGTAGGACTTACAAACATTAAAAGAACAACAAACAAATTTTCTAATATGAATTAATATCACCTAGTATTAATCAGTATAATTGTTCCAAAACAATAAAATAACAACCACGTGTGACCGAACATCATGTCAGTTCTTCCTACTTGAATCAAAACGTTGTAAGTTTAGGCATGCGCGCTTTGTTTATTTCCTTACCACTTCAACTGCTTTATGACTAATTTTCTAAATTTGAAGTTTTTCCTGAAAAATATTAATATTTTTCTTACAATTAGTAATATTACAATGTCGGGATTTTTTTCTAAGAAACAGGAATTTTGCCATTAACATTCACGTAAAATATTTGTATTATTTGAAAATTTCTAACACTTCGACATTTTCTTTAGGTTTCTGTTCATTTACTCCTACTAAGTACCGAGAATTATCAAAAAAAGTGTATTTTCTTTTTCCAAAATACATTTTAAGCTTGTACTGCTGTGCTTTTTGTGTAAGAACCGCGAATGACCGTTCATTTTATACACAAATTCAATTTTTCCCCATCCTGAAATCTCTTCACCAAAGCCTATACATAAAACCGTGTATTTTATTCATACCGGGAGGGTTTACATAGGAAATTCTCCATAATATTGAATATCTCTGCTTCACTTCGGACGTCCATAATAATAGCCGCAGGCTATTTAGGTATCAGCCCTTGTTTGCTTTGGAACTGCTGTAGCCTCTACCTGTGCGTCTATTAGAGTTCTATAGCGGATGTCGTACGCGTACATGGGCGTTTTAATTAGCTATTATATCAATTTGAGCGTTCATAATTGTGTCAATCAACACACTACCTACAGAGGTGAATATCAAAGTTTATAAAATTAATTTGTACCCACATCGGAGGTGGCTTTTGTAAAGGCTTTAGGTGCAAATTAAATATGCATAAACGATGTTCGTCCATTGATGCTAAATTTCAATTATGTTCGCTGCTTCGGTTACCTACACGTTTGACTGTATGGGTGTAGTTAAATCCTGCTGTGTATGAACTATGTAACAGAAATTCTGCCATCAAAATTTTGTGAATACATTTTTGAAATTGTTCATTTTTTTTTAGAGAGAAGAAAAGATTTTATGGAAGATGTAAATTTACACTTACACAAGAATGATGGAATGCCACTCGTTTAGGATACATTTTTCTACATTTTCAATTGTAATCTTCAATACATTTTTTGAGTATAAAAATATTTACACATAAATTATGGAGTAAACAGAAAAGAAAGATCTATAATATATGCTGTTATAGCAAATTCGAAATGAAGTGAAAGATACTAGAGACAGGAGAAGCTTTGAGATATATTCAGATCATTATCTGGTCCTTTCAAAGGCAGTTATATTATACAAGGAATTAAGTGAGAGAAATTAATACGTTTAAGGATAATATAAGCAATATGTTGATAAAAACATTATGGAAAACTAAAAAATATAATAACAGCCGCAGCAGAAGGAACATGTGGATTTAACAGAATAAATAGAAATGAAAAACAAACAAATTTGTGGAAAGACAAAATAAAGGAAGGAATAAAAGTTAAAAAATAATAGAAAAAATGGAAAATATACTGTAGTAACAAAAATATCGGAAGATGTAACAGATATAAAGAGTATAGGATAAAAGCTAAATTGGTAAAAGCAGCGAAACACAAATCTTGGGGAGATTATGAAGAAGGAATGGAAAGTACAAAAAAAAAACAGTGAAGGAAATCAGAATCTATTTTGTGGTGCATTAAGAAACCTAAGAAAGCGAGCTGTTACGAATATCTGTAAAGTCAAAGGATGGAAAAGAAGTAAAAGACGGGAAGCGATGGAAAGAGCATTTTGAAGATTTACTCAATACAGAAACAAGATTTAGCAAAAATACAGAAGATAAATGAGATTTACACAGAAAACATCAAGATGAAATAACGGTAGAAGAAATCTTATAAACAATAAAGATATAATAAGTGGGATGTCGAAAAACTTGGGCAAAAAAGGAATTGAAGCTATGAAGGTGCTAA
This sequence comes from Protaetia brevitarsis, assembly GCA_004143645.1. Classification (NCBI taxonomy): domain Eukaryota; kingdom Metazoa; phylum Arthropoda; class Insecta; order Coleoptera; family Scarabaeidae; genus Protaetia; species Protaetia brevitarsis. The sequence goes on from RXPK01000266.1 coordinate 434,512, forward strand.
ATAAGATTTGGAATGAGCAAAAAATGCCTGAGAATTGCAAATTGAGTATGAAAAACGAAACTATAAAGAGCGTAAAAATTACCCTACTGAGTAGCATATTACAAGTTAAGTGGTTTTTATAGACTTCGTAAAGGTTTTTGATTGTTTGATTTGATATAAAAAAGCCATAGTGAAAGAGTGAAAGAAATAGTGAACTAAAAAATACGATGGCTATTGTATATAAGATGGTTTACAGTTGTAAGAGTTTTTGACTAGGTAAGGATTGTAGCAACAGGAGGTACTTAGTTCTTTACTCACTTTAATATAGTTCTCGTAGATACCTTGTCTTAAATAAGACAAAGAAATTACAAATAGAATATAACAACCAGAAAATAATTAAAATTGCGGAAGATATATTTGCTGACGATTTGGTAGTGTATGCTAGGAATGAAAAGGCTCTACAAGTAAGCTTAAATATTGGCTGTTAGGTGGAAGTTTCGGATGGATTTGGGAATTTGAGAAGAGGTTGTATGTGGGAAGGGCGATGTTATAGCTGGCCTTCTAATCCTATTCCGTTCAGAAAGTGTAGGATATCAGAAGGCCCCAGGTTAGGTAAATCTCACTCTTCAATTTCACATGGCCCCAGGCGCAACGCTCTTAAGTAGCACAGTGCCACGAAATTTGAGAGGAGATGAATGGGTGTTTCATCCTGCTCCCTACAAAATCTATATTCAGATTCCTTTGCGAATCCAAGCTTACTCAGATGTCCTTTCAGTTTACAATGGCCTGAAAGTATTCCTGCTAAAATGCGAACATTGTTCTTACTCCGGTTGATGCATTCTGTAAACTTCTACTGGTTATAGGTTCCCAGAAGAATTTTCCTTTGCCTCATTCCCTGGAAATTCTCTCAATAATTGGATTTTCTCTGCCTGATTTCTCTTTCCAGTTTCTTCAGTGTTGTACTGCTACTTATCCCTTATCGCAAAAGGGTTCAGGCCCTACAAAATCTATTCCAGCTCCTTTTTTTCGAGATTATCCGTTATTTACTTTATTTCTTTTGCCTAGCTTGTTTAATTTCCTTAAACATTCCTAGACCATCTTGGAACTGATTTCATGTGAACTCAGCGTCTTGATGGCTGCTTGACTATCGGACATGATGATAATCTCCTGGTTTTGATAATTTCTATCAATATTGAACTGACGTACCTTACAATAGCGTGTATTTCCGCCTGGAAGATATTTGGATATTTTCCCGAAACTTTCGAAGTACTTGGTTCTAGTCCCACATATTCCTAATCCAGTTCCCTCAGGTATTTTGGAGCCATCAATGTGCCATTTGATGGCATTTCTATTCAATTTCAAGATGGTGTTATGATCCCATTCGCTTTTGTTACTAAGCTTTGTGATGAATTCCTTCACAAAACTGAAGTTTTTTGACATGTCATGTCGGTCCCAGGTTTGTTCGCCGTCAGGAGAGTGAGGTCTATACCTAATCGTTCCTTCCTGGACCATCTGAGTGTGGTTCTTTTTGCCCCGCTCTCTACCATAATATGCTGATGCATAAGAGATGATCGGTCTTACTGTCGCTGCATATATCCAAAGCAGTACTTTTGGGTTGCATCCCCAACATTTCCCTGCAAAGCTTCTGCACACCATCAGGGCTTTTTTGGCTTTGTTGCTTACTTCAAGTTCATATTTGTTCCATAGAAGTTTATTGCCTAGGGTAAGGCCTAGGTATCTAACTTCCGTTCTCCAATCTATATTTTGCCCATCCATTTTTATGGTTTTAAGATTGAATTTTCTTTTCCCCGTGAATGCTACTAAGGTAGTCTTAGTTGGGTTAATATTGAGTCCCACCGATTGACATTATCTTCTCGTAAACTTTAATCCTCTTTGAACTGTGTCACGGAGGGTATTCTCAAATTTGCCTCTTGCGTGTATGACAATACCATGAGCATACCATTGACAAGGTATGTCTAGATCAGTCAGGCCGCATAAGAGTTCGTCTACTATTAGGCTCCACATGGGGATCTAACTCCCCACTGTGGGCATCCTCTGGTCGTACTAACTGAGATGGTCTTGTGTCCCACATCCGCCGTCACCGATCTGGTAGACAGCAGCTGCGACATCTGGAAGAGGTTAATACTGGGTATGCACTCAAATTAGATTAATGGAATTCGTTTTTCGTGTCTAAGCTATCTCAACACAATATATTGCTTTCTCAGAGGGCGACATGGAGAAATTAATGGAACAATGAATGAAACTGGAAATGAAGGGAGTGAATTAACGGCAATTTGATTATTACCCAATACAATTAACCAAAATTAAATTAAATGTTACCAATTATTGATATTTACTTTCACATATGTCTAATTAAACAATATTACTAAAAGTCTAAGTAAACTAAACCTTCTTTTGCACCATCATTATATCTTATACATTGGGTATGGCTAATAATCTATCCCTAACCTGAGTACCTGGGCACTCAATCCTTTTTGGAAATGAGGAAGCAAACATCCTTGCAAAAAGGGTGTTGCTGAGTTGTTTCAGGGACCAGAACTTGTGCCTTAGTAGAGCACTGACGGTAACTAAACATCAAATTAAATCTAGGGCAAATCAAAAATTGCTCCAGTACTGGAAGAACTGTGCTATAAGCGTTGGAGAAAATAATAATGCATGCCTTCACATAGAGATGAGGTATTTAAGAGCGCTTAAAAGGGCAACTCAAACAAACTCATAAACGTGAAGAAATAAGGGAAGGATTAGAAGTAGACCCAATTTTAGCAAGTATATAGAGAGATAGAAACTGAAATAGTTTGGGCATAAATGTATGGAAAACGAAACTGTCAAAAAGAGTAAAGGCTGGTAAGATACAAAAGACCAATAGGCAGACCGAGAAAAACATGACATAATACAATAGAAGAAGGTTTAAAACTAGTGTAGTTTTACCTGCTATGGGATAATTAATTAATCATTATAACATAATGATTATATATTATATAAGTGAGTTTTTTTCAAGAACTTACAACAATCAAATTATATTGAAGACGGTTTCACTCAGTTGAAAACCGAAATTTGTTACTAGAAATAAGTATTGGTAAATGCAAATATTTTAAAAACTCTAATTTATAATCTAACTAGATTCGAGGAAAAGATTATATAAGAATATTTTTCAAGGAAATAATCTATTGTATCTATTAGCCTGTATGAGCTCTCCGTATAAACGTGTCCTTCGGGTTTATCTATTAATTAAAATATTAGACCAACGTGAGTGTCAAGAAACACATTAAATTGTATTTACGACCAGGGGATACCTAGACTAGATTATTTAGTGAGCATTTGAGATGTTTGGCAACGGTTTCGGGTTGGAATAATTTTGGACGTTCCGGTGCCAAAGGACGAAAGGGATAATGCGTCTTATTAAATTACTGTTCCTTATCTTTAAAATATGGACGCCGAGGTTAAGTGATTGGTCAGCAGAAATTAATATTCCAATCACGCAGTAATAGCATCCGGGATTAAGGGATCGCGATTATGCGATGTAGATTTATTTATAGATAGGTCACTTTTAATGCTGTTCAATCATAAAGGTCAATCAATATAAAGAATTGAGATTTTAGGAATGTATACCTGGCTGTATTAAGAAATTGTTGTAATTTATATTCGAGAAAGTTCTTTAGCCGATTGCTTTACAATTATGTACACTAGCGACACTTTCTAATTATACGACCTACAGAGTAAAATAGAGCCCATATCTTTAGCGTGGATAGTAGACGAATTTATGCAGTAACTGGCCGCTTCGAAATATGTAAACACAGATGTGCGGTCTCTCTGTCAGTTATTTTAAAAAAGCTTAGTCTGGATTTTTTTTTTTTTGGCCTGCGGGATCAAAGCCCATGCGCCACCGGTTGCAAATAAAGAAACAAAAGTAATGAGACATCATGCGTGCTGTATGTATTTACTTGTATTATGATGGTCCGAATGGGGCACTTTTAGGATACAACAGGGACACCCACTTCACAGTCTGGGGCCTATCAGACTGACTAACGAAAGTACACAACACAGAGTTCGGCCAACGGAAAGCAGGATTTACAGACAAAGTATTAATTTAGGAAGGGATGTCCCATTCGGGCAAATTAAATTAGTATTTTCGCTCTTTTAATAAGATCTATTATGTTGTCATCGATTTTTTGGTTATTCAAGTACAGTAATGATATTATACTAGTTGGTAATGGCACTCCTAAAGAGATAAGTAGATTGTATAGCTGTTGTTGTAAATATGTGTGGTTCTTGCACGATAATATAAGATGATTTAAATTTGCCTCATCATGACCACAAGGGCAAGGAGGAGAATTGATTATATTTAGTTTATGCAGATGGGATGGGAATCTGCCGTGTCCAAATTTTAATCTACTTATGGTGGTACGATAAGATCTAGACAGAGTACTATTAAGATACCATGAGTTGGTATTTGTTGATTTGTGGATAAAGGCATATTGTGTCATATGAGATGCACACAGCTCTCTCCAGTATTCGTTCCAGTCATCCGTCAATATACTTCTTTTGGTTTTTTGAATTAAATCCATTCGAGTAAAAACAGGCTCATATGGTTGCCCATCCACACAGCTCTCCCTTGCTAGTCGGTCAGCTTTGTCATGTTCTTGGATGCCGCTATGTCCTTTGATCCAGTATATTTGTAAACAAAACTCTTTCGATCTTAGCTCTCTAATAATTTTAATAATATCTAAAATAACTGGATACATACTGGAGGGATGTTTTCGTTGTTGTATGGCTTTTAGGACACCCATAGAGTCTGACATGATAGCCAGGTGTTTGTAGTTAGTAGTCACACCGTACTTTAATGCTTCAAAAATCGCCAAAGCTTCGGCCGCAAAAATACTGGTTTCCGGATCTAACATGAACTTTCTATAGATATTCGCCCGATCAGCATAAAACGCACAGCCACATCCATTTGCCTTCTTTGACCCGTCTTTGCCTAGGAATAAATTTATTTGATGTTTGAAGTATTTCGAATAGCTGTAGTGTTATTAAATGGTTTTAAAAGATATTTTCATTTTACAGTTGAACTACGACTAGGAACTAAACCAAAGGCATGTTAATTATACAATAAATATCAATGGATTTATTACTTTTATTCATTTTATACGTATGCAAATAATAGTGAAACTATCAAAATGGATCGCATGAAGACATTTAAAGTATTTAGCTATACTGAAATCAGTAAAGCATATCTCCGTTATGAATGAAACACTTTTTTCAATATTACTGAACACATTAACTAAATTGCGACAGCCCCTATGCAAGATATTAAACAATATAGTAATAAGGATTATTACTACTTCCAAGTGGGTGTTGCGCCAATTATTTGATTAAATGCAGAGAAATTTGTAGTAATTTCGTTATTGACAGAAATGCATGTTTTATTTTCCCAAATATGCTTATATTTTTTAATCTAATTAATGTCTGATGATTCATATCATTTTTTTTAATTCGCTCCGGCTTCCTTCTTTAACATTAAATAATAAAGGAGATATGGCGAGGATGCATTCAAAACCATGATTTTTTATATCAGATATTAGAACGAAAAGCTCTACACTCGTCAGAAATATTTTTTATTAGTTATAGCAATGGTATGTTTCCATTAATATTATAATAACAAGATAAAATAATATTTCGATTATAAATTCCCTAGTTTCAAAGATTTTACCTCAAAAGTCTTACAATATTTTTTCAAAAGAAATACAAAATTTGAATTAGTGCTAAATTGAACAGTAGTGATAGGTATAAATACAAAATGCAGGTTTAAATTAATAATAATGATTAGTTTATATAATATTAATTCTTCATTATGTTAATATCGAAAAAAGGAGCCGGGGCGAATTAAAAATAGTTATGCAAACAATCATTATGAAGCAACTGGATTAAAAACAAACATATTTGATAAAGCTGTAGGGATGTGTAAAGAAAACAAAACATCTGTTTGTATACAATATGATATTTAAGGTGAGTAATTGAAAAAATTCGAATTGTGCTAACCGAGGTAAGTCGGCAGGCATAAGTATGCGCCTTTGATGTATTTAATTCTCTCTCTATTTTATAAGTTCAATGTTTTTTCTATGTTTATTTACTGCATTCTTCCTTACATTTAAAGTAGATTTATTACAAAAAAAACACCGAGACCGCACATCTGTGATTACATATTTCGAAGATGGCAGTGAATGCATAAGTCGTCTACTACCCATGCTACACATTTAGGCTTTATTTTATGCTGTAGGTCGTACAATTAGAAAGTGTCGCTGGTGTACCTTAGGTATGCCATTTATTGGAAATATTTTTATTTATTTTGTCGCTGCGAAGAATTTTCTGTAAGATGTATGTTAACAAGAATCGAAGGCATCTCGCGTGGTTAGTGTGTAAATAAGTCTTTGGGTTTCCTAAACTAGAAGGTTAGATATTTCGTCGGTTATGACAGTAAAACTGAATAATCTTGAAATGCATTATAATTCGAAAATACTATTCCAAATGAAGGACCAGATTTTAGCAGAGCAGTAAGGATATTGAAAGACTTCTTGTAAACATATATAAAATGGATATAATATACGACTACTTAGGATTGTATACCGGTTTACCGTTAACCGGTAAATTGACCAAAAAACGTTCGGTAAACTTACCGGTAAATAACAAAAATTTACCGGTAATGCGGTAAATGAAAAATCAATACCAGAAATTTTTTTCTACGAAATATTGTGTTTATAGATATTAAAGGTCTAAAATGATTGAAAATAATAAAATAAAATAAAAATAATTTTAATTTAAACTTTCTTGAGATTGAGAGCCGCTCTAATGCCCTAGAAAAAAGAATATAGAAATAAAACTGATTTTTTTTTCCATTCCACCGAGTTAGTTAGAAAGAGAACGAATCAAAAAATTCTCAACAAAAAAAGTAAAAAATTGAAGAAAAGTCGTGTAGAAATTAAGAGAAAATAAGTCCCAAATGAGATGGATAACGAAAAGCAACGCAAAGAAAAGCGAGTTTAATATTCATTTGTTGTTAGGATGGTAGGAAGCAAAACATCCCACTTTTCCTACCTGCCTTTGTCAACAAGTGCAATTTCAATTTTCTCATTTTACGGTTTTTTGTGTGGATTTAATTTATCTCAATGATTTTATTTATTTCAATGAACAACTTTCTCTAAATCATTATTTAATTAAGATTATTAGTTGTTTTTTGCATGTCGTATTATTTTTCTTAATTCTTAAAAAATATTTATGTCTTTATCTGGGTATTTTTTGGGTAATTTCACATTTTTAGCTATACTATACAAAATTATAAAATTTATTACATTTTTTGTATAAAAAGTTGAATTTTATACAAAAATACAGAGGTTTAGCAACGTTTTACACTTGCGAGCCTAAGAACGATGCAAAAGTTAATTCGTAAAAGTAGTAAAGATTTAAAAAACTATGAAATATTCTATTGAAATATACAATGAATCGAAAGTTTTGAAATAGGTGCAAAGAGCAAAAAATCTTCTTTCTATTCAACAAACAATTTAATATATGTTAACTACTCTCGACACACTAAAAATGTAAAAATATTCTAGGTTATATGAAAACTTTTTCGAAAAATTACTTATAGTTACAGAAGTAAAATACCTGTACGGTGTGAGGGGCACAAAATTACCCCAAAGTCGTACAGGAATTTTACCAAAAAAAAATTTAGTGTGTGTATTACAAATTAACAAATTTACTTATAAATTAATATGAATTATTATACATTATAGGTAGCTTATAATTTAAGTGTAATATAATTAATTAAATTGTTTCGTTGGCTAATTTTTAAATTTGACTATCCAATATTTGTGATTTTGTGACACTTTTTTAATTTGAATTTAAGGTCGGAATGAGATTAACACTTTTTAGATTCTCTTTTACATCTATTTTTTTTTTTGTTGCTACGATCGTTTCGTTGCTATGTAGCAACTTTTTCAAGCATTACGTAATCTGTAATGTTAACTGTAATTAGTGGTTACAATTTGCAACTTTTTGTTTTTGACATTTACCTAGTATGTTAGAGTAATTAGTTTTTTATTTCTACACTGTATAATAAGTTGTTTTTTTTTCTCACTTCCATTTAGGAAGAATTCTTTTGACTTCTGATATTGTTAACTATTTTAAATTTACAAATACACGAACTGAACAATTAAAACAACTAACAATAAAAACAATTAAATGTATAAAACGAACTGACATGTGTTACAGACAAACATATACTCCAGAATCTAAGTTCAACGTAAACTGTATATGTGTTTTTTACTCTATTTCTTTGTTTTTGTCTCTAATTTTCAAATGGTAAACAAATCAAACTAAAATATATAATAGTTTCCAAACTATCTGGTACTAACAGTGTGTTGTTACCTCAAAATATGTCGGATTGGTTTAATTTAAAATTTAATAAGTTATCTGTCTGTCTGCATCACAAAATCATAAGTAAGATGCAGGCAATTATTTAATAAATTAAATTGTTATATATTATGCTAAGTGAATGAATGTCCTCCCTATGATTCATTGATTGTTTATGTTTTTTATGTTGCACATTTCTTTGATTAGCCTTTTATTGTAACTTGTTTCAGTTTCGAGTATTTTTGTGTTTTCAAAATTAAAGTGATGTTGCGCTAAAGCAGATGCATTGTAATTTTTTGTTTTGATGTTATATTTGTGTGTGTATATTCTTTTGCGGAGATATTGTTGTGTCTGGCCGATATAGGTGCTATTGCAATCCTTACAATCCATTTTGTAAATTACGCGAGTTTTATTCATATGTTCGATTTTTTGCTTTGTTTGTGTAAATAACCGTTTATTGTTTTTAACTGGTTTATGTGCAACTATTAAGTTATAAGGTTTTAATACTTTTTCAATTTGTTCTGATAACTTTGGCGTGTAATTTAATACTACATAAGTTTTTGGTGTTTCAGTGTTTCTTTCTATTTTATTTATTTCTTTTATGTTATTGATTTTATATATTCTTTTTTTTATGTGTTTGCTAATGAAATTTCTGGGGTAGTTATTTTTTTTACATGGTTTTAATGTTTTCTATGTTTTTTTTTTTGTAGATTAGGTGTTTCTGAGATTTGATAGCATCGGTCGATTTAACTGTTTATAACACTGATTTTATATTTAATGAGGGCTAATGAGTTAAAGTTAAGATATTTTTCAGAAGTTGTATGTTTAAAGAATCAATGTGTGTATGGTTTGGTTTTTTCTCGTGAGTTGAATGTCTAAGAAACCTAAACTATTTTTGTGATTTTCCTTTTCTACCGTGAACTGTAGTTTAGGATGGAATGAATTAAATTTCTCCACAATTATATTTTCTTCTTCTATTCTCTCTTAAAAATTGGAATTTTGATATTTAGGTTTTTTAAGGTGCTTATCATATCTGTTTCTAATTTTTCTATGATTAAATTGTCGATTGCTGCCGATATGGGGAATCCCATCGCTGTTCCATAGGTTTGTTTAAAAAAGAATACAGTTTCAAGAAAGCGTATTTCAGATATACTAGTTACAATTACATGACTGTAGTTCTATTAAAACACAACAGACGACGAAATTTAGCAGTTATGAAAGCTAGTGGATTACTTATACCAAGCTTAATAAAAGAAACGTTGCAGGAAAAGAAGTATACTTACTATTCTAAATCACTAGTAATGAAATCGACGTTTGCTAACTATGAAAATATTACACCTTATTCTTGTATGAACAAATAAGGAAAGGAAAAGAACGCAGATGGTGCTTGCACTTTGGTCCAATCACCTCCACCAATTTCGCTCGTTGCACGTTATTTTCTCGGAAGAGTAAGAGCAAAAGCTATTGTTGAATTTAATCCTCTTCTGCGGTGCAGAAGGTAAGTTTTTTACCTTGCGCCGTTTTTTTTTTCTTTCGCTTTTGCTGCCCTGAGATATTGGAATTGACTATCTCTCGGGCGCCGCTCTACCGATGGCCCTTTGTTTGGATTCTGACGACGAAGATGGCTGAAATTCCGCGATTACACTCCTTCAGCTTCCAAACGCGTATCGCCGAAGCAGACACTGACAAATTGTGTCTAAGACGTTGTTTACACACTGATATCCGGAGGAATAATCTTTGTTTCAACACGGAGGGATCAGCCACTTGTTCGGAGATGGGTTCATCTGTGGTGGTAGGCATGTTTACCGTCTTAAAGATAAAGTTATTTGTACATATGTCACCCTTTTGGTAATTGTATGTTGATTGGAAATAATTACTATAATATACTGAATAGTCAAAAATACTTATAGGTCATGCAGCATTGAATTCTGTAAAATTTTTGTATAGGAGATTGTTTTCTAAAATCAGAAATAGAGGTGTCTATTCAAAGATCCAGTCTTGGATGGGACACCTGTACATTAAGTTATAATAATAATAATAATAATAATAATAATAATAATAATAATAATAATAATATATTTGTCCAAACAGATTATAAAATCCAATTACAGGACAATATAGGTACAATGTACAATATATTAAAAAAAAAAAAATAAATAAAATAAAAGTAGATCAACTAATGTAACTAATGTTAACAATTAGTGTATACTAGTAATAGCGGTAAGAACAAAAATTAACTACTGTTTAGGGAACAAACTGGTCAAAATGTTCGGAGAGGGATGCCTTTAACTGTTTTAAGTTATTGAAATGTATATCATTTAAGTGAAAAAAATTGTTGTAGTTGTTACACATGACATATAAGGGCGACTTAAGCATCAAATTGGTTCTAGCAAACGGCAAATAGAAGACAGCGGAGGGTCTAGTGGACATCCGAGGCACCAAGGAATTACACTGGGCCAAAAGCTCAGGACAATCGACAAAGCCGTGGACTAGGTTGAACAAAAAACATACACTAGTATATATACGCCTATATGACAACGATGGCATTTCAAAGCGAGATAGTAGTATGTAGTGGTCGAAGTTCCTCTGTGGATAGGTGTTATCTATTTGAAACCACAAAAATTTTGCAAATCTCCGCTGTATTTTCTCCAATCGACATTTGGATTCCACATAATATGGATACCAAATAAGACTTCCGTACTCTAACCGCGATCTTACCAGAGAAAAATATAAAGATTTAAGGAGAAATACATTAGAAAAGCATCGACTATGGCGAACAACAAACCCAAGGCTCTGTCTCGCTTGCTTACAAATTGTTTGAATATGATTTGTAAAAGTTAACTTGCGGTCAAACAAAATACCCCAAGTCCCTAACAAGATCGGTCCGGGCCAAGTTGACGTTGTCTATATTGTAATTATACGTTATAAAATTAAGTTTTCTAGTAAAAATAACAATCTTACATTTCTCTATGTTCAGGGGCAAGCTATTGGATTCACACCATGAAGAAAGCCGACTTAAATCTGTCTGCAAAGCAGTACAATCACTAGAATCGCTGATGCTTCGATATAATTTTAAATCGTCTGCAAATAAAAGATTGTGAGACGAAATGAGGCCGGGAAGATCATTGATAAACATCAAAAACAGCAAAGGATCCAAATTTGAGCCCTGTGGAACACCTGATGTTGTAACGTATAATTCCGAAGTATAACCATTGTAGCAAACAGTTTGGATTCTGGATGTTAGGTAGTTACCAAATAGAGTAATTAAAGAATCACTAAACCCGATGACAGACAACTTTTGTAAGATAAGTGCGTGATTAATGCGATCAAATGCTAACGAAAAGTCAGTGTACAACACGTCGACCTGTTTATCCGAATCTAGTTTCCCGGAAAGATACTGATGGAATATCGCTAACAAGGGAACACCGGCGGGTGTCCTCCTCCGATTTCGATGAAACTTAACAGATCGAAAGAGTACCTTAAAATAAGAGACACGTATTTTTTTTATCGGCGTATCCGCACAATTTTGGGGTACAGCCCCCTCCAAAGTTTGCACGATTTTTCAATTTTTGCAAATATTTCCTAAATTATAACAGATATTAAATTTTCTTCTTAACATAATTTGCAGCATATTGCATGGCCCTAAGGGTGGCGTCGTCCGTATTCGCAAAAAGTTAATAACGGGAGACGGGGTACCCCGTAACCCCTCATTTTTTTTACATTTTTTTTTTTCTTATTCATCAAAAGAAGGCCGATTTTACATAGAATACGATGATGTATAACAAGTTTAGAAAATTAATAATTGTAAAAATAGAAAAATAATAATAAAGCTTCAAAATTAATAAACTTGTCTATTGATATAAATCAAATGAACTATAACAGAAATAAGTTTTTATCCTTAACATAATTTCCAGCATAATACATGGTCTCAAGGTAGATATCTTCATAAGAAGCTAATAACAGGGGACGGGGTGCCCCATACCCCCGCATTTTTTTAATAATAAGTTTATTCATTATTCATCAAAAAAAAGATCGCTTTTACATAGAAAACGGTGATGTATATAAAAAAAAGAAAATTAATAATAGTAATAACAACTCAAAATAAATATATGTACGTGTCTATTGTGATGAATTTGATATGTACTTATCTACGCATACGTGAGTTTAATTAATTATTCAGCCACTTCAGATATAATTGGTAATTTGCATTATAAATTTAACGCGATAAGGGATCTGGTGATTAATCATATTATTATATAGATAAAAATAAATCCCCGAATGCATAGTAATTAACCACGAACGTTTAAGTGGTCGCCTCTGCATTTAGGAAATAGGTATATAAGACGAGTATTCCAAATGAGAACATTAGAAGTCGTTTTTCGTGCAGTGTAGGTCAGTACCTATAGTTTCGCACAATGGCGGTCGTAAATATAGCAAATGTGTTGAACATGTTACTTGCAACGTTTCAAGTTACTAACATCGCAACAATTCCTTTGACACCGCAAGAAAGTGAGTTGCATGATGCCCTGAAAAATATAATTGTATCTGCTCAACAAAACGCCATGTTCTCCTTTCAAGATGTAACGGGATTAGAGTTTGTAGAATTAGCAGAACCACACGAAGCGCAATTTGTGGAAGAAACAGCAGAAGACGAAGAAGACAATTATGAAGATATTGCATGTGTTCCTGAAGAAGGGGGTAGCGTTATAGACCTAGATTACAAAACTAGAGCTGTCGACTACTGGAAAAGTGGTAAATCCAAGCCACGTACTTTGGCAGGTGTCATCCAAAAATTCAAAAAATTAAAATCGCTACGACAGTTGCGCAGATGGGAAGAAAGTGTTAATAGAAGCGGCACCCACGGTTTAAATAAATAAATTACGGTTTATTACTGAATACTTTCTTACAAAATTTGAAAATAGCATTTTGGATGGAAAAATAATTCACGACATGGATCTTCGACGGTGGGCTTTAGAAGCTAAAGAAGAAATTGGACACGAATCATTTACATACAGCAGGACATTGGTGGATATGGCACTTCAAGAAGGTACATAAAATAGTATCACGTAAGATAACAAAATTTATTACTCGTTCTACGCGTACAGATATGGAAAAACCTAAGGTTAGTAAGCGATACTTTTATTAATGAAGTCAAACCTTATATCACTGACATTGGCAGAATCAACGTATACAACGCTGATGAGAGCGGATTTAATCTAGAAGTACATTCCGGTCGTACTTTAGCTGTGAAGGGTGAGAAAACCTTTGAAGGTATTGTGCAATCCTTGCACTCTACAGCACATAGTTACACAATTTTGCCAGCCATTTCTGCAGAGGGACGCTTACTTTCACCACTATTTTTAGTATTAAAGGAGTCTACGAATACGTTTGGACCTCGAGTTGCGCAATCATTGTTTCGACCTGTAAATGTGTATATTTCTTCTTCGGTATTTGGTAAGTTCACTTCAAATCATTTCAAAACCTGGCTAACGGATGTTTTTCTCTCGAATACCGGGCCAAAGAGTGTCCTTTTGATTGATTCTTGGAGTGGGCATTGTGTTGCCGAACTTCAGCAATTAGTGCCAAAAGACAAAACTTTGAACATTTGATAAAACGATTTATATTGCTACCACCGATAAAAGTTTCGTATAGTGTATAGTATAAGTTAGTAGGCATAGAAAGGTTTAACCATAGCTTGTCGAGTAGATACAATTCTAAATTAAGAAATATTTAAGTAAGGAGAGCAGCGGAGTAACGATAACAAATAATTGTTGTTAATGTGCTATATTATTATTATTACAATTATTTTTATTATTAATCCTCCAAATTTATTGCCATTGTTTTCTATGTAAAAGCGATCTTTTTTTGATGAATAATGAATAAGCTTATTATTAAAAAAAATACGGGGGTATGGGGACCCCGTCCCCCGTTATTAGCTTTTTATGAAGATATCTACCTTGAGACCATGTATTATGCTGGAAATTATGTCAAGGATAAAAACTTATTTCTGTTATAGTTCATTTGATTTATATCAATAGACAAGTTTATTAATTTTGAAGCTTTATTATTATTTTTCTATTTTTACAATTATTAATTTTCTAAACTTGTTATACATCATCGTATTCTATGTAAAATCGGCCTTCTTTTGATGAATAAGAAAAAGAAAAAATGTAAAAAAAATGAGGGGAAGAAGAAAATTTAATATCTGTTATAATTTAGGAAATATTTGGAAAAATTGAAAAATCGTCCAAACTTTGGAGGGGGCTGTACTCCAAAATTGTGCGGATACGCCGATAAAAAAAAATACGTGTCTCTTATTGTAAGGTACTCTTTCGATCTGTTAAGTTTCATCGAAATCGGAGGGGGACACCCGCCGGTGTTCCCTTGTAAGTTAATAATCGTCGATCTACCTTCCATAAAACCATGTTGGAACGGTGAGATATTAGCTCTAACACAAGGATAGATCTTAGAGTATAGGAACATTTCGAAAATTTTTGAGAAATTGGATAATATGGCGATAGGACGATAATTTGCTATGTTAGATGACTCTCCGCTTTTCAGTATAGGAATAATTTTCGTTATCTTCCATATATCGGGAAATGTCGAAGTTTTTAGAGCTAGATTAAAAATTTTAGCAAGTGGACAGCAGTCTTTGATTAAAAAGGCAGGGATTTGATCACTACCAGCAGTGTATCGATCTTTCAATTTTTTGATAGCAGCTATGACATCCTCGGTTACATGATCAATTTGGATATGGTTAAGAGCTAGAAAATCATTCACATTATGATAGACATTAGACGAAACATAGGCGCTTTTGAAAAAGTTAGCAAATTCATTCACAATATCCTGAGGGGACTCAGTGCGACGTCATCATAAAACATCCTGCCCGGTATCCTACTTTGCTTTTTCGTATCTCTCACGAAATTCCAAAATTGCTTGGGATTTCGTATAATAGAGATACTCTACAGTATCAAGGTAGTTTTTATAAGCATGGTTAATTTGTTTTTTGACCAAAGATCGTAAATATCTAAACTTGAGCAATGCGTTCGAATCATTACAACGTCTATACTGGTCGTAGTATTTATGCTAACGTTTAATATTGAAAATTATGTCAGAGCTGTACCAGGTAGGATATCTATGGGATATAGCTTTATAAGTAGGTACATATTGATTAAACATAGAGTAAAGAATATCATAAAATACATCACACATGGTGTTCAGATCAGAGACAGCGTCCAAGGCCCCCCACTCAATATGACACAATGAATTGTACATGTCTGTAAAGTTAGCCCTCTTGAAGTTATATGACTTATTATTTTTGGGTTTAAAGTTAGGAGTAATGGTTGATCTAGTAAAAAGATTCACAATTAAGGCTGGATGATAATTATCCCCTCTTACAAATGGAGAAGTATCGTATAGAACCTCACATTTCAAGTCGGAGATAATTAAATCCAGTAATCTGTTATCGACGTTGTACACATTATTAAATTGATTAAAATTAAGTGCTTCCAAGGAGGATACTAATATGTTAGTTTTAGTGTCAGAAGTATTATTGAAAGTAAATTGATTACGATTAAAATCCCCTATAATGACAACATTTTGAAGGCTTGATATATACTGATCAAATAATTCAAAGAATCCTTCAAAATTCAGCACCGTAATGTTAGGGGGAATAGATAAAACTATAACATGAAATACACGAAACTTAACACTACACTTGATGCCAACAATGTCAATAAGAGTTATTGTGATAAATAGCGATGATATTTAATGCCAAATGTATTATTGACCAGTGTTTATTGGACCAAATGAACATTCTAGGGTTGTAATCACTGCTATGACCTGACATATTTATAAAGCTCATCGTGTTTTCTAAACTTGCACTTTCTATTTGTGCGGAACATCAAGATTATAGAACGCTTGAGTCCAATCTTTAAATGCTTTTTCAATTATAGCAGTCAATATACAGTATATTTTCTTTCCAAATTCAACCATCGAAGTTTTATAAAATCGGTTTATTAAATTCGCCCGTTCCGCTATTTATAGACCGTGTATATTTGGAAATTTATATGCGATGTTTACGAAACGTCTAAATGAAGGAATGACACTAAATCCGCGAGTTTAATTTATAGCATATAATATACATACGCACGCACAAATCAATAAACGTGCTGCACGAGTTGTTGTATAAACACATTAAAATATATGAACTGCGGTGGGTTTTTTATATTTAGGAAATGTAAAATATTACCTTCTCCTTTAGCTGTATGTTTAAATTGGTTTGATATAAATAAATTTCGGCAAATGCAGGCGTTAATTCAGTAAAACGCTGACCAATACGTGGCGTTCTGTTTGTTTTTAGTTAGTAGGTGTTTTTTTTGAGGAAAAATAATTTATTTGTTTTAAATAAATAATCAAACTTCTAATATAATATACAAATTTATCAGTTTTCTCTGTTTTACTCGCTCCAATACAGGGTGATTCAAAAGCACCGGACCAACTCCTGAGAGGTGACAAAGGAACGTCCACTGGCTCTGAAAATATAAATAGGATATCATTTTTTTTTAGAATTTGTGGTGCTTGAAATATAAAAGCTTTGTATTATGATTTTGGTCATTCAGAACTACACTCCATTCTCTGTAAAAATGTAGTGTTACGTTAGATAGGCGAAAGACTTGCGATTGGCTAATAGACGAGGCGAATTCACACACACGAAAAATATTTTATATAGCAAATGAAATTTAAGTTGGGTTGGATAAAACACAATATCACTGAAATCTATGACATTTGTCAATCCTGGTGTTGGTTTCAACTCTGTATTCGCGTGTTTATTGCTTTTTTGTGTCGTTCGTGTGATTAGTATAATTTTTATAAGCAAATTGTTACAAAAATAATTCTTCTTAGAGCCCTACTGAGTACTGTTGAATATTTGAAGATTTTGTTTTAATAACTATATAAAATGATAGTGATGACATAGTATTTTTTACATCAATTTTAGTGTGGCAGATGAAGAGGTATTTGATCTACCTGCAGGGTCATCAAAAAATCCTCAGGGAAAATATATTGGCAGTAAACAAAGGATAATGGCTTATAATTTGTATCTGGGGCCTAAGCGGGACACTTCTAAATCGGCAGTAATTAAACTGAGTGCAAAGCAACTTGGGCTGGGTGAAAGAACAGTGTGAGATACTGTAAAAGAAAGGGATACCACAGGAGTTATCAGTTTATCCCTTAAAAAAGTCTTTGTGAGAGTGCATATGATTCTTTGGACGAAGCAGATAGGTCAGCAATTAGACGATACGTACATTTCTTTTTCTTGCAGAACGAATTACCTACATGCACAAAACTATAGGGTGTAAATATAATATTATGCATTTATCTTACATTTACTTCATCGTATTATATCTTACAGGTTATTAATGCAGATGACACTTTGCCAATATTGAAAAGAACGACGCTTTGGAAAATTTTAAAAAAGTCATAATTTAAGTGGATGAAGCGAAGTGGCAATAGTGTTTTAATAGAATGGCAAGATGTATTATGGAGACGTCAATATTTAAACAACATTCGGAAATTTCGTGTTAGTGGTAGAAAGATATATTATTTGGATGAAATTTGGGTTAATGCAAGTCATACAAAGCAAAATATGTAGACAGACACCACAGTACTCACTGCAAGACAAGCATATGTGGAAGGAGTTTCAACGGGACTGAAAAACCCTTCAGGAAAAGGAAAACGTTTAATTGTTTTACAATTTTCTTCGAATCGAAAAAAACTGGAGATTATCACGAAGAAATGAACAGCCAAGTGTTCTCGGAGTGGATGAGAAATGTGCTTCCTTTTCTGGAACCAAACTCTGCTATTATTGTGGATAATGCTCCTTACCACTCAGTCAGAATAGAAAAATTACCTATCATGGCCTGGAAAAAAGCAACAATTAATTGAATGGCTTCTTGCAAAAGGAATTGTTGTTGACAACACTTTATTAAAAGTCGAGTTGCCTGAACTTGCAAGAAAATATATTAACGATAATCCCACCCCATATGTTATTAATCAAATGGTAGGAGACAGTGATCATGCAATTTTAAGATTGCCTCCTCATCACTGCAATCTGAACTCCATTGGGCTTATTTGGGCTCAAGTAAAGCATTATGTCGCAGCTAAGAACAAAACTTTTAAATTACCTGAAATGAAAACGTTACTTATTGAGGGGCTTAACATTGTAGATAGTAAACATGTTATTGAAGAAAGATGTATCAACTCGACTATGTTGTTGAAGATATGATATGAAGAAGAATTCATCATAACAGCAAATACCTCATCATCATCAGATCTGTCATTATAATTTGATTCTAAATGATAATTGAAACGTGCATTCTGTTCTAACTATTATATATTGAAATAGAAGTTTCTAGAAACGCAATTCAACTTCCATTATATTTACGCATATGCTATATTTTCAGACGTATACCTGAAGGTGTTTTTATCGTTTTTTATTACGGTCTCTCTGTTTTATAGTTGTTGTACGATTTTTAAGAGGTACATTTGTTGCCACGTTATATTTACTGTAAGCATATTACTTAACTACTAAGATTTAACATGTTTTAGTCTTGACTAATTTGTCCATAGCAAATTCATTTTAAATTATTATCCTAACGTTATCTGTATTAATTTCTATTCTTACTTATTTTATACTACATGGTCACACTTTATTACTTAATAAAGACGAATTGTAATTGTCGAAACGTGCCATATGGAATAGAATAAACATATTTTCACCGAGACTAGACAAGTTCTTTGGTTATCGTTAACTACCCCTGTAAGATTCCCGAAATGTATTCACTGTTTGCTTTATTTGTATTATTTTATCACCTGACTATATGTAACATTCTAAATAAACTACTAAAAGCGTAGTGATTTCATGTTACCCTTTGCTATTATCACGAAATTTTGATAACCAAACTTCTTCGCTTATGATACTGACAATTTACAATTTGAATTTGCCGCTAATTTTTCATTCTTCGGTGTAATTTGAGCGCCGATCGCAGCGCTATCTACTACATTCTTAAAGTGAATGGAGTGCATATAATATGATTTTAGAAATTGTAAAAGATAAGTTTTACAATAGAAAAGAGAGTTTGCTAACAAAAAAAATAAAAGTTTCCAGTTACAAAGTAGAAAACCAGCTAATTAAATAATACAGGTTACAAAAAAAATATTTTTGGCAACATTGGCATACAAAAACTAAAAATGTCATTTTTGACAGTTTTGAAATTATTTTGTAGTCAATGGCTTCAAAGTGTTCGAAAATGTACACAATCCGTAAAAACATGTACTTTATTTTGGGCGAATGTCGCGGTAACTATAGCGCTGCTGCGTTCACTTACGCCACGCGATACCCTGAACGTCAGCATCCACACAAAAATGTTTTTCAATTATGTTTTTCAAGGATGATCGCATGCGATAGATGCAGAAGGGACGAATTGATGTTATTATTGATGTTCCTGGAAGACCACGTGTAGCACGAACTCCACAATCAGAAGAAGCCATTCTTGAGGCTGTTGCGGATGATCCCAGTGTGAGCATTCAAAGAATTGGATGTAACTTAAGTTTAAGTTGTAGTACCTTTCAACGTGTTCTAAGAGTAGAGCGGTACCACGCTTTCCATTATATAAAAACTCTCCAAGCTCTGCGAGAAGACTATTTTCCGCTTAGAGTCAATTTTTGTCGATGGATGTTGGAAAGGATAGAGGAAAATGGTAATTTTGGTAACCAGGTATTGTGAACTGATGAAATGTTGTTTACTCGCGACGGAATCTTCAACGTGCACTGTAACCATTACTGCGGTGTAGAAAACCCAAACGTGGTGTGTCGACGAGGATTTCAGGATCGCTTTTCTGTTGATGTTGGCACCGGAATATTCTCTGGACATTTATTACGTCTTATGTTCTTACCACATTGTATCAATGGTGATAATTTTCTTAATTTCCTACAAGACAAATTGCAAAATCTGCTAGATAATCTGCCCACTAGCACGACTACTAAATTAATGGCTGCAGTTAGACGGAGCGCCTGTTCAATAAGCTATGCAAGTGAGGACGTGGTTGAATAACAATTTTCCCCAAAGATGGATTGGTCGTGGAGGTTCTATTAATTGGCTTCCACGATTGCCAGATCTTACTCCTCTAGATTTCTTTTTATGGGGCCTATGTATGTCTACCGTACTAGCCTCGAGAATATGGACGAGTTAAGACAGCAAATTATTGTTGCCGTCGAAACGATAACTCCCGAAATGTTACAAAACGTTCATTTAAGTATGTCACGTTAAAAACGTGTGTAACGCTAGGTAGATATTAGCACATATATGCTTCACCTTACCAAGGATCATCAGTGCTACTGGTCTAACCTAATGTATTATACGCAGAAAGCCGTATATATACTTAATAAGTGGAAGAATAAATGAATGAGAGTTTAAGATGGAAATCTCATTATTAACGTGAAGATATTTGCTAAATTGTCGATCTGAAACTACAATATGTATTTCTTTCTTAATTACCCCAAAAATTGAAAAGGTTTAATTTAAAATAAAAGAACAGAATTTTTAACCCAATGACGTTAATTAATAATCAAAATTTATTAAAAAAAAAAAAAATACAAATTTGTGCAGAAAAAAAACCGTGAACAGAGGGTTATGGCCTAAATTTAAAAACTGCACTTGAATCTAAATTACAATAGGACAATGCTATTTCCTATATCAAAGCAAAAGATTAGTTTGTTCAGGAAGATAATCCTAATTATATCAATTCAATCTACGTGGTTTCAAATTAACACAAACTAAATTAAGCGTGGACAAACACACGAAATTATACAAAAATGAAAACTAAATGCAAGAACAATGCTTTTACTCACCCACTCGAGGGTGATTGATAACTAAAAACGCAACAGCAAAGTAGAAAAAACGGAAAAATTAACTCTTTAAAATATAATGAGAAAAATTAAACTGAAAACATATTTTGCTGCACAGAAATAATAAATGATCTTATATCTATAATGTGTACACATCAATATAATAACAATTATTATAATGCGAATTCTTTGATGGACAAGAATAAAAGACAATAAATCAAATTTCTAAATCAAATGAATTAACAATATGGCAGCAAAGATTTAAAAATAAATGTACTCACGCTAAAGTCAACCAAGGAACTCCCTGACAAAATTCTACAGTCGTTTTCCTAACAAAAACAATGCAGACGTACAAACAAAACGCCAACATTCAAAAGACAAATAATTGAATTGAATTAATTTAAAAAAAACTGAACACTTAATTAAATAAATTATACAATTAATTGTTTAACTAACTTCAAACAACAATCTAAATTTAAATTTGCGAAAATTCTCACGGTACATTGATAAATGACTGACCGGAATAAACAACTCAAAACTATGCAACTAAAAATACACTCGCGAAAAACGGGGTGTCTGCCCATAGCAGTATAGTTTTACATTGCGTGAATTACACAATTTTGCTTGATTTTGTCATTTGAAATACCATTTTGAATTATTATAAAGCAAAAGTTCTAAAGAAATTCCGATTGCACTTTTGCCGTCAAATAATTATTCTTGATTATAGCGCGTTCTAGAAGATGATCCGGTGCTTTTGAATCTCCCTTTATAATTAAGAAAACCAATTAAGGGTTACTCTTCAGGAGTCATATTCAGACTTTGTAGAATCTTGATAGATTTGGAGTGTAGCATGTGTTCTAATAAATGCAAGCAATAATTTCGCATTGGCAGAATTAACGGGATAAAACACTTTCGGAATACTGCCTATTCTAATATAGCTCTCACACAGTTAGTGACAAGGATAACGTTTAAACTTAACAGACTATTTCACATCGGAAATCTTTAATAATACGATAGCCACTGCGAATATACATCGTGGGCACTACAGTGATTGGCATGTTTGTAATATAGTTCATTCAACATTTGCGAATTCGATTATTCGCTGACGTAAAAATTAGCAATATTTTCACGAATAGAAGATTTGTTTATTTGGCAGACAAATTCTTTTTTCGAGAGGCTATGGTTTAACATGTGTGAAAATCATTGTATAATAATAAGAAATAATGAACATATTTTGTTTAAGTAAGAAACTTAAATATCGTACAAAAACAAAGAACTAACGAACTTTTACCAGGAAATAAAGAGTGGTTAAGAGCACCCGAAAATTCAAGTAAAAACAAATAATTATAAAAGATCCTCATATTTTGTACAGTAAAATTATTAGTTTACTAGTAAAATTACTTTTAAAGTGCACTAAATACCCAAAAAAATTGTCAGTTTTACACTTTTAAATAAATTTTTATAGTAAACACAAAATTGTACATGTTTTTCCTGTATTTTCCTTTTGAATTTTTGTTACATCTTAAACTTACATGAAAAAGCTATAAATTTTACCGAAATTTCTTTTTCCATGCTAAATATCCTAGAAAAAACATGTAAAACAAAATTTACATGATTTATTGTGGTAAATTCACAACGTTATTACATGTAATATTCCTGATTTACCATGGCAAAATTACTGTAATTTCTTACAGTGCAGTATCGAAAGTCACCATAAATAGTGAGGGGCATTTAATAGGAGTTAAGGAAGGGAAACTCAATAGATTCGCTCAGTACTTTGAAGAATTGTCAAACAAAGATGAAGAAGTATTGAGTGAAAGCGAATATGAATTAGAAGAAGAGCAAGGTGATGTAGAGACAACCTTGAGGTTACCACCAAAGGAAGAGGTGTCAGATTGCTTGGATTACATAAAAAACAACAGATATTCAGGGAAGAATAATATCTCTGCGGCAATGCTAAAACAAGAAGGCGAAGCGGTAACTGATAGAATATAGAGATCGATAACACGAACATAGAAAGAAAAAAAAATGCCTGCAAACTGGAATAAAGCACTAATTACACCTGTATATAAAAATGGTGACAAAGAAGAGTGTATGAATTATCGCGGGGTATTTCTGTTGGATGTAACATATAAAGTTTTAGCAAAAATAATCAATAGCCCACTACATAAGTATTGTAATGAAAATGTAGGCGAATACCAGGGAAGATTCAAAGCAAGAAGGTCGACAGTAAACCAAATTTTCATTATGAAACAATTGCAAGAGAATGCTTACGAACAAAACTTAAGCCTGCACATCTTGTTCATAGATGATAAGCAAGCATACGATACCATCAAGAGAAGCAAACTGTTATCATTGATTAAATTAAAAAAATAAACTAGAGAGAAATATGTCATCTCAACATGAAATTGTGTATGCATTTCAACTGTTAGAGGAATGGATGCAAGGTTGAATAAAAATGAATCAATGTTGATGAACACCGCATCCATTCCCCTCAAAGTTGAAACTAATAAACAATTTTATGCTTAGATGACACATTTCTCTCTAGTTTATTTTTTATCTTTAATCAATGACAATTTTTTGATTGGTTTTTTACATTGATGCTATAACAGCCTGAAGATGTCCAGTCTCGGCTGAAACATGTAGCTTTGTATTACAAATATTAATAAATCTGAAAGGAAAGTACATTATTTAACTACATTTGAATATCTATCCATTTCAAGTAGGAAACATTAACAAAATAAGGGAAATCATTTAATATCTGTTTTGACCTTATTAATATTTCAATCCAAAGAGATTGGGGTAATTCTCGGTTATTGTTTTTTCTTTCGTTTATATTGACTGCAATCACATGAGCCCTGTTTTTAATATCTTCTACTCTTAGATTTATGATTCCTATTACACTGCGTGACACGATTTTCGTACCTGAAAAACTGATTACTATTATGGTTTTCAATTAGTTACAATATGTAAGCAGTGGATGTTTTTGTTTCTATCACGTCTTGTTTTGAAGTATACACTGATGGCATTAGCTAGGCTATGTCGATTTCTGCACAAAATCTTGGGATATTCAATGGCGGTAGAGTTCACATTTACCCCCTCATAGATACAATATGCATATTTACATGTCACTTCGTGCTCGTAGCGACAGATTGAAATATTCTACCTGATATACATACCGGGTGTCCAGCCTAAGATGCAACGGTCCATAGCCGATTTATTATTGCTTTTTTGGAAAAATGTTTCAAATAAATGTTGTCTCGAATCATATTCTACACATTTTAAAATTAGTTTCAGTAATGGCGGACTTCCGGCTGTACCGGAAGTAGATATTTTATTCGTTTAAATGGAACACCCTGTATATTACTGTATTTTTGGATTCCTTGTTAATTTTAAATAACAATACGTTAGGCATATATTGGGCTAAGTTGTCCGTTTCCGAATTACATGACGTTTTCTTCGAAAAAAACGACATTTGCAATGTCTGCGGTGTTTGCAAAATCTCCGGAAATACGAAATTAGAAGATGCGTTTTCAGTTTTCGCTTAATTATGAACAGCACACGTCTTTTATTTTAAAATTGTTGCGTTTACATTACAGAATTATTAAATAGGGCTCTGTAATTTTCGAATTCTAAAATCATGGATAACTTGATTTTTTTTTTTAATTGAATGGTATAGCAATTTTTACATAAATGGATGTAAAATTTAATTTTCTTTCGATTTTATACGGGTACCATTGTGTCTATCTCCAACAGGTTTGGAGATATTCGCAATATTTCAGTTTTTCATGATAGACACGTATTGCGAAGCGCTGGCCACCTTCCCCTTGCATTTCACCAGGCTTGGGACTAATTGACAAAACAAAGTAAGTTTTGTCGTTAGTTTTAATTTTTTGTCGTTAATTTAATCGAATTATTTATAATTAAATAAAGCAATGTGTATATTTTTTAAGTTTTTTACCAATAATTATTAGTTACCGTACCCAAAAAACAGTATGTGATAGGAAAAAAGTACATAAGTGTTATTTATTAAGCGATTTGTATAAATAAATAAACAGGAAAAATTGAAGTGGGTACTTAATTTTTTTTTAATTTGTAACGTAGTGTTATTAGAGCTGCCTTAATGCCTAAAGATTTTGAAATCGAAATGATATCTAAATACATAATAAATACGTAATAAAAACTTTTATTGAAAAAGTTTATTGGTATCTTACAAATATTTTTTTCAATTTTCTCTATTTTTAGCAAACATTTATCTATTTTCCTTTTTAAGAAAACGATTACCTCCGAATTACTGACGATTGCTTCCTCTTTAATATCTTTGTGTTGTCGAGATTTCGCAATTTACCAATTTCATTGCTGTCGCTTTTAGTGTCCACTACCAAACTAGACTGTGGTATCCGAATGCATCACGAGTTGTTACGGTTTATGTTCTTACACATGCACAGAGATTTGCAATTTATGTGTTTTCAGTAATTGCTTTATCTACATGATATTTTCTCCGAGCGAGGTGTATCTTAGTTATTACGCGCACATAATGTTGTAGCAATACCAACTTTAATGTGAGTTAGTCCCATTTCATCATTCCGATCCATTGTCTTTATGTTATGTTTTAATTATAACAAGTTTTTGCGACGTCGTTAGTGCAGGGAGATGTAAAACTATGTTCAGAGTAACGACCAGAGTGCGTCGTGATGTAGAAACACAATACAAGCACTCGCAGTCAAGATATTATTATTATTATGTGCTTTATGGCTTAACTTTATAATCGATAAAACGCTGCTACTCGTCAGACATATTGTGCAAGTGACATTTAACCCACATCACTGTATTAAGCACAGTTACTGTATAAATAAACAGTTACCTATATATCATATTTCCTTTTGCTAATTGTAAGAAACAATAGTAATGCAGTTAAATCCTTTACTAGCAAAAGAAGAAAGCATTTTAGTACCTGTTTTAAGGTAATTAAAAACATTACATTGTAGTAAAGATTGCAAGTTTTTTATAGTATGAAATAATTAACGAAATAACGTATTTCTGCTAACTGTAACAATTAAGAGGAATTTTTCCCAAGAAAAATAAACTAGGTATAGGTAACTGGTAGAGCGCTCGTCCGGTAAATGAGAATGTGTAAGTTCGAATCCTGCGTGAGTAAAATTTTTCTTGGGAGTTCCTCTTAATTATTACAGTTATTAGCAGAAATTTGTTGAAATTGTTCATTTTTGTTTTGATGACATGTGCTAATATTTATCATCCATTTTATTTTCATATTAATTGTAATTTACATTTTACAGGGTTCAATAATTCAAATTGTATCTTAAAACATCTTAATTTTATTTGTTTTTTGCTATTAACATGAAGAAGTTTTTTGTCTAAGTAAACGTAGAAAGGTACGTACTGCTGTATATTAATTGAAATAAATAAAAAATGCTAAAATGATTTTGAAATGAAAAGGAAAAATATAAGCTAGCTGAACGGAAAAGATTTTAAATAAAACAAAAAGCTATTAATCCTAGAGTTACCCTCGCCAATTAAAACTTTAATCTAACCATTTTTTATAACCCAGTGACGCTATAAAACAATAAATTTATTTCAACAAAACGGGCTAAAATACAATTGTGTAGAAAAAAACCCTGAACTGACGGTACTGACCTAAAATAAAAACTGCACTAGACTCTAATTTAAAATAGGACAACCTTTGAATTTCTATGTTCTATCCACGTGGTTTCACGAATTAAAACAATTTAAGCGTGGATAAATGCTTCTACTCACCCAAACGAGGTGATAGGAAAAAGAAATTGATACAGCAAATGAAAAATTAACTCTTACAAAATATAAATGAGAGAAAAAAACTAAAATAAATCTTCCTAAACAAAAAAAAAAAAAATTTTTGAAATTATATCTATCAAGCGTACACTTTTATACATTAACAATTATTACAACAATGATTCCTTGATTATATTAAAGAAGACTATATTAAAGA
Organism: Protaetia brevitarsis; assembly: GCA_004143645.1. Taxonomy (NCBI): domain Eukaryota; kingdom Metazoa; phylum Arthropoda; class Insecta; order Coleoptera; family Scarabaeidae; genus Protaetia; species Protaetia brevitarsis. The sequence goes on from RXPK01000266.1 coordinate 461,807, forward strand.
AGAATGTTAAATTTTACAATACAAAATGAATAACAAAATGGCAACAATTATTTAAGAAATACGTCTACTTACATCAATAGTCGAACAAGGAAGTCCATAACCAAATCCTACAATTCTTTTACCTATAAAAATCCCTCTCTCAAAATTCGTACAACGAAGACATTGCAATGACAATATTTAATAGAACACGCATAAAATCAGCACAAGCGAACAATAGATATTTGAATGACTGGATTAATTAAAAAAAATCTTAACACTACATGAATAAAATCATAAAGTCTTAAACTAAACTTATACAAAACAAAACAAAATTGTGAAAATTCTCGCTAAATTGAAAATCAGCTGTATGGACAAAGAAATCACAACAACCAAAATATGCAACTTAAAATACACCTTAGCGAAAAAAAATTTCTTAGATGAAAAAGTGGGCAATTTAAAATACTAATAGACATGTCCGAGCATATTTCCGGAAAAATGCTGTCTATCCCTTTACTGAATTTATTCCAGATTACAGACTCACATTGTATAATCGCTGTAAATTTACATAAAAAATTAAAGGATATTACCGTGACAATCTATGTAACATTAAAAGAAAAGTAGACGTAGTGTGAGTTTCAAGGTATAATTACTCCTTAATTGGTCTGACCTTTGCAACCAGCCTTCCCGAATCGTACAGAATAGGGGCATGTGATTGCAGCACTAGATACTCACGCGACAGGTCTTGCAAAATGAGGAGGCGCGCCGTCTTGTTGGAACCAGATGTTTCTAGTCTAGACATCAGCTTCAAGCGGATCAGAGAATAGAGTAGCCAAATTCGAAACTAGTTCTTCCTGCAAGAATTTCTAAATATCTCGCTCCATTTAGAATTTCTTGCAAGAAAATTGCTCCTATTTCTCGATCACCAACAATGCCTGCCCAAACATTGACTTTTTGTGGATGTTGAGTGTGGCTCTCCCTCATCCATCGTGGGTTGTTTGTCTGTCCAATAACGACAGTTTTGACGATTTACTCACCGTTTAACATAAACGTTGATTCGTCAGAAAATAGAAGTTTTCTATGTTTACAACGTTCTGTCTAGTAGATCCATCATTTGTTCGCAAAAACTGAAGTCTTCGATCCGGATCATCTCCGGTGAGTTCCTGAGGATTGTCAATTATAGGGATAAAATTTGTGCGCTTTAAGAGTTCTTGCCACCGAAGACTGGCTAATTCGAGTTCCCTACCTATCAGCCTACTGGAGATATAAGATTTCTTGAACAGAAAGAAGTACATTAAGTTTTACTTCTTCATTGAGCGCATTGTGACGATGATTATTTGTTTTCCTTAAATGCCCGTTTTCCCGAAACTGTTTTTCAATCTTGCTTACGGTACTTTGAGATATGGGTGGTAAATCAGGATACTTCTCTCTGAATAAATGAGTAATTTCATTTTGCGTTCTTGTCCTATCTCCGTAGCCAATCATCATTAAAATTTCAATTTTGTGGGTTTCAGTTAAATACGGCATTATGGTCGATTTTTCAACAAACGGTGTTTCTCACGAAACGACAAACTAATAACTATAACTACCTGTCCTCGCTCAATACGAGTCGAATACTAGCTTCACTTCTTACTTATTTTTATTACCTTGTTTGTTGACGTTGTGGTAAGACGTCAACCTGGTTTCACAAAAAATGATAAACAAAAACCCTTTGACGTGCCATTTTTAAACTTCATAAAAATAAATTTGAATCAGATTTCTTCATTTTTCGAATTAGTTATTGCTAAATATCTTTTTAATGAGGAATAAAAGGAATAAAAACTTGAAATTTGGTACGCATGTGTAATTTGATATACCCTTTAAGAATAGTTATAAAAAAATTGGGTTACCATTTAAAAAATTGTCGGTGACGTCATATTTCAAATTTGGGACACGCTGTATAAAATTTTCTCAGATGAAAAAGTGGGCAATTTAAAATACTAATCGACGCACAGTGTTCAAAATGAGCGAATTCGTGAGCGAAATTAATCACGCTCAAACTGTAAAAATAATTTAGCTGAAAAATTCAATTATGTTGAATTATTTTATGCAGTACAAATATATATAAACAATGGACACCGTCACATTCGATTTCAACCCCTTAGGAGATGAATAGTACTTACAAACGTCGCGATCTCAACGATTTTTACTTTTTGTGATATATGACACATAAATATTTATTTAATAATGAATGACTATTAATATTTAGTTATAAAGAGGTGGAGGTATTGTTGTAAGCAGTAGGAGATGGTTGATACATTTTATCAAATTTTCAGAACGTTGTTTTATCACAAATAAGTTGAAAACAAATATTAGACTAATTACCCGAATCTTCAGTTGCTTCTTCCCTCTTAATTTCGTCTGCGTCCTGATATTTTTTTTGTTGTCGGAACCATCTGACATGTAGTCTCTGAAACACCTCCTGGCTTTTGTATTTAGTCTCCCATTTTTCCTACCATTAAATTATACAGCTATTCCAGAATCTACTATCTTTTATACTTTCTGGTTGATCGAAGTAATCATCTGGGTTCATTTTTGCTTGCCAAAAATTGCCGGTCTTCTTGCGTCCAGAGCCTATAATCACACAGAATGTGGTAACCTTCTCTGTCCTCTCATTACACAGTCTGCAGTTGTATCTCCAGTGTAGATCCAATTGCTGTAAGTGTTTTTCAGTGTACACTGTCCTGTTAAAGAGTTGTTGACATGTGAAAATGATTTCTACTGAGTTTGTAGTAGCCTTGACTACATCTTTCCTGTTTTATGCCTCGCTGTATATTCCAGTGTTCCTTTTGTTCTTGTTTGACCCAACTTCTTACTTGTTCTCGTGCTGTGTTTTTAGACACTCCTAGAACAGATCCCAGACGTATATATGAAGCAGATGATTCTTTTCTTGCTAACTCATCAGTTTTTTCGCATCCTTCGACTGCTGAATGCCAGGGCACCCACAGAAAAGTGAATTTAATGTGGTCTGTAAGGCTATTCAGTTCTCAAATACATTCCCAAACCAGTTTTGACTGTATCTTGGAGTTTATTAGTGCCTTCAGGATCGCTTGGCTGCCTGTTGCAATATAGAACCGCTTGTTTTTATAAGCCTTCTGATTGATCAGAGCACAATGTACTATTATGTATGCCTCTGCTTGAAAAACCGTGGCATATTTTCCCAGCAGAAGGGTGATCATTGTATTTCTCACCCCGCTGCAGATTTCGGCTCCAGTCCCACTTTCGATTTTTGATCCTTCTGTTAACCAGATTAATTCTAAATTTCTGTTAAAAAGATATGTCAAAATCATGTGGTCTGATTTTATTCCCAAAATCACCAAGTGGAGGGCAATAACATGATGGACAATATTATTATATTATAAATATTAATAGCGTCAAACACGATCAAACCATACACATTAGGTTGTAGCGCATGCGCGCTGCTTTTTCTTCTAAGTATAGCTAGTCTTGTCATACATTAGTATATTATGTTCATCTCGTTGTTCATCGCGAACCGCAATTTTATATAGCAACATTGAGAGATAGTTCAATCCACAGTATCCAAAGGCACACATTTATATAAATTAAGTCATGTTCCGCATTTTTCCGCAGGTAAAACAATATATTTTTGAGTTACCTATATTATAATCTTTCATTTCACGCAAAATTCACGAACTAGCAAGTACTAGCAATAAACGTAAACCCTCATTGAAAATTTATTTCTACCTAAATGTGATAGGCTTATAGGCAACCGGTATTACTTAGAAATAAAAACAGCTTCCTATAAAGTAAGAATGCTATTTAAGTCACTAAAGTAAGTACTTTCACCTATAATAATTATTATTAAATCGACCAAGATATTTGGGCCAGATAATAGCAAACATAAGTACAGTTCCGGGTAGTAAATAACATTATGAAATTATTGTTAATTTTGCAGTTTTTAATAATTAATATCTGTGGTACCGACAAAGATAAAATAGCAATTCTTGGTGAAAACTTGTATGATGATGTAACAAACAAATATATATGATTTGCAGCATTATCAAAAAATTTCAAAATATGGAATTACGATCACGTTTTTATCTATTTTGAACACTGTGCGACGTGTCTGAGCATATTTCCGGAAAAAAATACTTTCTTCGCTTTACTGAATTTATTTCAGATTACAGACTCACACTGTATAAGTACCTTTTTACAGTGAACAATATTTGTCGCAAGCCAGCACTAATTCGTTGTACATGGTGCAAGCGATTTCTTTAATATAATAGAACACTAAATATTTAACTGAAGGTTCATTAAAAAGTAAATGGATCAAAATGTGTCTATAAAACGAGTTCTAAACTAAACATAGTTAGAAATTAACGAAGAAAGCTAACATCATCTACTTACTGAGATCATTATTCTCACTTTGTACCTTTACGAGTGGGTACACGTTGGAAGGTGTAATTCGGAGAAATCGGTAATAATTTGGAATTAGGTCCCTTCCAGTAGACACAGTTCCGTTTTTATCATCCGCAGCGGTCGCTTCCGCTTGATCCGACCCGTCCTTGTTACTTTACCGTTAGTCCTTAAGACGGCTCGCCAAGTGGTGCAATATTACTTCAAGAAGATTTACGACGGAACCGCAAAACTGTATTTTGCCATCTCCCGTCGGCTAAGGAAAATCCTTGCAGCAGCGCCGGCAACCGTTTCCCTTTGCACGTGCCCACTTAAATATTTACTTTGCTAAAGTTGACTACTTAGAGTAATCCGGACGGAGGCAAAGCAAAATAATCGTCTTTTATCTCCACATTTCTCCAGGTATATTGTTCGATGTGAAACAGTTAAGCCAACACGGGCGCGCTGTAGAGGTTTAGTGTTTTGAATTTCCGACTCTGCAATGTTTCGATAATTTCCCGTTGAAAATTTTAACAGGAACTATATATTCAGGCTTTGTATTAAAACAATTTTTATTACCATTTTATCCTGATAAAGGATATAGCGTAGTCTGCAGAAACCACTTCAACTAAGAACAGTAACATATTGCTGTGTACTGATTGACATGAAAAAGCAAAATGAATATTAAAATGAAAAAGAAAAATTAAATTAGCTAGCTCAACGGATAAAAATTTAAAAGGCGCAAAAGAACAATTAAATTCAGAGTTACTCGCGAATCAAAACTTGAATCCAACCGCGAAAGTAAATTGTGGTGAAATAATCTGACCTTCTTGAATACCCAAAAATTGAAAAGGTTTAATAAAAATAAAAAACAAATTTGAGTGATGTTAATAAACAACCAAGAATTTTATTATATATAAAAAAAAAAATGTTGAATACAAATTTTTGCAGAAAAAAAAAACCGTGAACAGAGGGTCCTAGCTTAAAACAAAAACTGCAACTGATTCTAAATTACAATAGGACAATGCTATTTCCTATATCAAAGCAAAAGATAAAATTGTCCAGGAAGATAATCCAATATCTTTCAAATCAATCCACGTGGTATCAAATTAAATAAAATAAATTTGTGGAACACTAGAAATTATACAAAAATGAAAACTAAAAACAAGCACAATGCTTCTATTCACCCAACCCGAGGTGATTAATAATTAAAATGAAACAGCAAAATGAAAAACGGAAAAAATAAAATCTTTAAACTAAACTGAAAAAACCTAAAATGCAAATATATCTTTCCGACCAAAAATAATAACTGAACCTATATCTATGATGTGTACACATCCATACAATAACAATTATTATCAAGCGAATTCCTTGATGGACAAGAATTTTCAATTTAAGCGAATCAAATCTCTATATCAAAAGTATTAACAAAATGCATCAAAGAATTTAAAATACATGTACATGTGATTCAAAATGATTGTCGTAAGAAAAAACTTTTTCCGGAAAAAATTATCTATACTTATTACCAATTAATGAGCGAAGTTAGCTACATACAAATTTCATACATTAAATGAATTTTCTCGACATTTAGCGACATTGGCGTGCGTGTTGTAGTATCTTTCGATTATTTATCTTATAATTTTTTTCAAATCGTTTATATTTACATCTAACATCACCAACAAATAGCATTTCTGAATACTGTAAGAAAATAGGGGAATTTATCTTGTGTAATAGCTCAACAAACAGGTAAAAATCAATATTAACATTAAGTGAAATAGTTTATTACATTTTATAATTTTATAGGCTTATCATACACTTCAGCGCAATGAGCTGTCAAAAGAAAGTTACATTTTCATCCCTATAAAGTTTCTACGGTACAGGAATTATTACCATTAGATCACGATAGGCGATTGGAATATTGACATTGGTTTAATAACAATTTAAGGGACGATGACTTGCTTAACAATCATTTTTCTCGGATGAAGACTGGTTTATCTACACAGACTATATATTTCACAAACTATTGTATCTGGTCTGCAGAAATCTCACACGAATTTCGAGAAACGCAATTGCATCCCGTAAAAGTTGGAGTTTGGTAGCTATGTCCAGGCAACGAATAATAGGCAAATTTCTTCGAGGAACTGTTCGGCTATCTAAAAAATAGGATCTATAGAAACCGCATGCATACCATAGAAGAACCTGAGAGATGCATTTGTCACTTAATAATTATACTAATTGTATGTTATAATTTAAAGTAATAAATAAAATTAGTTAAACACCAGTTAGTACTGAATTGTAAAATCATAATTTAGTAAAGTTAAATTAATTACATTTCATTTTTACAAGCAGAAATACCAATCCATAGTCGTTTATATAATGCGAGTTCAAATATAGGTTACGTTTTCCTTATTTATGACAGATCCGTTTACTTTTTATGTTCCAACACTGACTTAGTTCAAACCTCATTACAAACACGCGCATATACCTACACCCTGTTACTATCTATAGGAGCGGATTTGACAATTATTTTAAATCTCTGTGTACTCACGCGCTAACATCTACCAAGGAACTGAGTTGAACAGTCGTTTTTCAAACAGCAACAGCTGCGTACAACGCAACGCACAAAAACAGTACGCCAACGGACAAAATCTCAAAACATAATAACATAAACTATACAAGCGAATGCTAGACATCTAAATTGACTGAAATTAATTTAAAAAGATTGAACACTTATTTAAATATATAAACAATTAAACTTTACTAAAATTTATAACAAAATAACATTAATTGTGGAAAATTTCCGATACAATGATACAACAGTTTTTAGCAAAACAAATATGCAACACAAAATACACTCGCGGTATGAGGGTTGCCACAGCAATATATTGTTACATGTATGAAATATGCACTTCTAGCCTTAATTGAGGTAGTTTTTGCTACAAAAAGTAATAAAGTAGATAGGCATAAGTAGTGGGAGACATCATAATTCGTATGTTCACCAATATTAATCACACTAGCAAGCAATTTGATGGAAAAGAGTATGTTTAAAAATAAACCAAAATACAAAATGAAACACAAATTATTGGACTAGCGACAAATACTTAAACCGATAAAATCAGCTTTCAACTGTTGCACCAAAGAGATTAATAAAGGATAATGAAACACTGTTCTACAGGCTGGGCCAAATTCGATACTTGTATTGGGAAACTGATATTTCTAAAGGAATTAGAAAAAAAACCGACGTATGTTTCTGGAGCTCGATTTTAACTGAGTTCACCAACTCAAGCGGAGATAGAGAGTCGAACGCATGCAAAATTGCAGCCTCCTAATTCCTATCTTGAATTGGGAGAATGCTTAAACGCAAGATTTTTAATTTTTTCCCAAAGGAAAAAATCCAATGGGGTTAGATCTGGTGACCTTGCCGGCCAATGTATGGGTCGCTGATTTCCAATCCAATTGTTACCGAATTGTTGGTTTAAAAACTCATTAATCCGAGCAGCATTGTGAGGGAATGCTCCTTCATGCTGGAAGTAAACGAATTCCAATTGGTTTAAAGGTATTTCATCTATGAGAGGTTCAATGAATTGTTGTAAAATATGCAAATAGCTTTCGGAGTTAAGAATTCTGTTATATTTGGAGGGTCCAATTATCCTGGCATGGAAAATTCCTACCCACACATTGAAACTATATTGTCCTTGGTTTCTCATTTCAATAGTAACATGGGGATTTTCACGCGACCAAGTATAAGAATCGTATCTGTTAAAAATTCCCGCACTGTTTGCGTTACATTCATCCGTCCATACACAGTTTAGAGCAAAATTATGATTTTCTTAAAACCATTGACAAAATGCCATACGAGGCTCCAAATCTGCGGCAAAAAGGTAATGCACTTTCCTTGTCCGATACTGTTTCATTTTATATTTTTTTAAAATGCGCCTTGCCTATTTTCTTGCTAAACCTGTTGTTTGTGCCATCTCGCGAGTGGAATGTGTTGAGTTATTTACAGTTTTCCTTAAAACAGCAATTTTCTCTGATTCTTCGTCTCTATTTTGAGCCACATAATTTTTAGGCCTCGGTTTTTGAAAGGATCTAAAATTTATTAAATTTTTCTTTAACCTTGTGAAAATGCATCTGAATGGTTGTTGTCTTTCAGGATATCGTTCATAGTCAATATTACATGCAGCTTCCGCATTTTCAGCTGCTTCTATAAAACGCTTTAGCATGTCGTATTTTTTATAGTTTTCATACATTTTTGAATTTTTAAATAATAAAAACATCAGTAACATTCATTAATTTATAACTGACATTTCAAAATATTTTGACAATATAAAACAAATACGCGCATTGCTTAGTTGCAGCCAGAGCCATCTTGAAATACTGTTAAATTGCAAACAAAAAATCAAATATTTTGAAAACCCTTTAAATAAAATATCAAATATCATATTAAAGGTAATTTTGTGTGCTTTTGAATAGTGTAAAAATATATCGGGTGTTCCATATAAAAAAAGCACAAGTCTTGATTACATCCCAAAAAAATTTTTTTTTTAAAAACAAATTAGATCATTGAATTCTACGTCAAAAAGTGCCCTAATAAAATTCATATATAAATCAAGCATTTTCACAAATTAAAAAGTTACAAAGGCTTTTAAAAATTGCATATTTTACGAAAACGCTCTGTATCTCTTATATTACGGAAGATATATAAATATACCAATCGATTTCTCTTTAAAATAAAGCTCCAGAAGCATAGATCAGATTTTTTCTAATTCCTTTAGAAATATAAGTTTCCTATGAAAAGTATTGAAAGTGCGCAGCATCCGGGAAATTTGTTTGTCTTTGAATTTAGTAAAACTTTTTTCTTACAAATTGCCTCAAATCTGCCGAAAATTTAATTGTACACGAGGGAAGGTCAAAAATATGAAACTATGCTAAGCGTAAAGATTCTTTTATTAACAAATATTGTTTGAAATTCAACCGTACATCCAATTATAAAGTTTCGCTTAATTTTAGCATAACATGAGATTTAATCGTTTCTTTTTTCGGAATTACGCTGTATACAAAACTGATCGAGATCATACAGCTGTCATATCGTATTCTGTGTACACTTTCTGAGAGAAAATCATGCATGCTATATGAAAATTAGTTAGTTTAAAAAATGTTATAAAGGAAAACTTCAAGATTCAAGAAGTAATCCCTTCCGTATTTCCAGTGAGTAACAAAAAGAACTATTTTGAAGCCGTAGGCGTCATATTCAAGGGCGCTCGATTGGCCATCTGTGACTTGACGCCGTCGGGCGCCATTTCTGGTTGGCTCAGCAACGCTAGTGCCAAGCGCCGTCTAATCCATTTCTTATAGGTAGGTCGATATTTTGATGAATCATTTTCCATTTATACAGTACTTGATTGTATTATTATTATTATTATTATTATTAATAATAATAATAATAATAATGTAAGTTTATTTTCAATACAGGTTCGTACAATACAAGCATGATTAGAAAAAAGTCATAAAAAAGTATAAAGTAATACATATTCTAAAGTATAACTAAATCTAGTTACAAAACATCAGGAACAAGAAATTCTTCACATGAATAGCAGTTTAGACTTAGAAAATAAGTCTTGACCGCAATCTAAAAGTAGAATAGTTTGCAATAGATTTAATTTCAACTGGAAGTTTATTATATAGCTTACAGCCTATAAAACCCATTTTTTTTTTGAGAAAAAAAGTGGAACTGTGTGAGTGTGGTAGCAAAAGTGTTTGATATCTAGTGTACATAGCGAATGATTAGTGCTGACATCAGAATGTGTAAAATTTGTATGAACAAAAGAAAAAACTTTTTCCAATATATATAAATCATAAACAGTTAAAGGTTCATTCTTTTTAAATACCAAGCAACAAGATTCTTGCCGTCCTAGGCCATAAACTGCTGTAATAGCTCTGATGAAGAAACACACGTTGAGCATCGGAAGAATTACCCCAGTGAATAAGCCCATATTTCATTTTAGAATAAAAATGAGAAAAATTAAAGGTTTTTGGAACATTAATACTGCAAGACCTACATAAGTTAGCTAATGCATAGCATATGCTAGAAAGAGAATAACATACATTATCAACATGGTACTGAAGGTAATTATTTTTGAATATTATGCAAGTAATTGGGATAACTTGACTAAGTTGTTTAAGCAAGAGTAAAGTACCTTTTCCTTCAGTGACATCCTGGTCAATCCAAGTTCTTTTTCGACCATGATCAGAAGTATTAATTAACGGAAAACATTTGTTAACATAGTAATTAAGAATACTTAAAAAAACTTCAAAGCTGACATTTGGATCTAAGCTTCCATAAACGGTAAGCCAAGACTCATTTGCCAAGTGATTATTAAAATTGTTTAGCGATAAGTCACAATATTTACGCTTCATAATAGGCTTTGTTTTAGAACTACTACAACTAGGTGTATGATTAGAAGCACAGATCTTTAGGAATTGGCTGAAGTGATTTGATATGCAGTTATCAGCACAAGCAGTCTTATAAATATCAAAAGCTAAATTAACAAAAAAAATCATCAATGCAAGTAGCTGAGGTAAGAAAAAGTATGCAGAACGATGTAGACAGAAGCGAGTGAGAGAAAGAATATCGGTGGTCTCCTTCTATTACAAGGAGCCGATATTTTCTCTCTTGCTTGCTCAGTCTTGAATCGTTCGGTTATTAATTTCTTCAAGTCTACTGTACTTGTAACTCGCGTTGGCAAATCAAAAGTGACATGTAGACCAAAACTGTGCAACAGATCACGCATTACCTTTGTCATTGTATTATAATAACTACAACTTTGCTTAATCTAATCCTTATTTCTTAATGACGTTCACTTTATACACAAAATACATATTATTTAACTGAATTTATTGGGTTGGATAAATTCAGATATAAGTGATAAAATAATGTGATTGCCTTCTCAGTGTTCTTCTTGTTAGACTAACTACAATTTTGGTTGGTTTAACAATATTTTGTTGACATAACTTACCTTGCATATAATGCTACTTCTGAAAAAAAAAAAACTGATAGTTTTGGTAGAACTGCACTAACACAAATGCAAAACGGGAACAACGTTTAATTTTTAAAGCGATCTTCTTGATAGGGTCATCAAGTCATTAAAATAAAACCAAAACGGAGAAAACTAAAATACAAAATTAAACACAAATGATTGGACTACCGACAAATACTTAAACTGATAAAATCAGCTTTCAACTGTAGAGTTGCACCAAAGAAATTAATAAAGGATAATGAAACACTGTTGTACATATAAATGGGATTTTTGTTGGCTTTGAATTTAGGCTCTTCTATCTTTTTTCTTAGAAGATATCTCTGCATGTCTTGAAACTAAAATAACACTCATCAAATCTGCCGAAAATTTAATTGTATACGAGGGAAGGTCAAAAATATGAAACTACACTAAGAGTAAAGTATCTCAGTGTTTGAGTTTGGGAGATTCTTTTATTAACAAATGTTGTTTCAAATTCAACCTTGTATACAAATTTATATTTAGATATAAGGAATTTGAGGAACACTCACTTTCAACTTCAGTATTTGGTAAGAAGACATCTGCAAACCAATCTTTAAAGTATTATGAAGTCAGTTTCTCTGATATTGATGCATATATGTATACATTAATAACTCTAAAAAGGTTTTTTTAAGGATCCAAATTGACCTGTTGTTTTTTTTTTTAAAGAGGGCGATACTAATTGTCCATTTGATGAAATTATTAGCATGATTGTGTGACTATGCGTGATGCGGTAAAATGGTCGTAGGACGGGCTTCCTCTGGTTTTGTTCCCATATTTTTTTAAAAAA